>WEKX01009249.1:164765-197060 GCA_013390025.1 Pitta sordida | reverse complement strand
ACCTGAGCAGCACCTTCCTGAGTGCATCATACACTTACACAGGGCAGCTCCAGCACCTTTCCCATGCAGAGAAGAACATCTCCCACCCCTAAATTATGATGAAATAGTTACACAAAACCCCAGTCTGCCTTGCACTGCAGGCCCACAGCGAGGTGGCACAGACTCTATGTTGAGTGACAAAGACCCTGGCATTTATTGCAGAAAATGTACCCGGTTCTGCTGATATCAGCACTGAAGAGAAGTACAAAACAGTGCCAGAGCAAACCCCACAATGGTACCCCTAACACAGACCATGTCCCTACACTGAGGGCAGCTCCCACATCAGGCTCCCTGGACACAGATGAGCGTGAGACGTGCTAGAGACACTGCTGCTCACTGCGAGTATGTACCTCTCTTGTATGCACAGACGTGGTGAGATGATTTATACTTTCTCACAAAAACAGCTTTAAAGCTTACTTTCAAGGCAGCCAAAGAATTTTCTTCACATTTAATGAGTCCCACCCCATAGGTACTTCCCAGTGACAGAGGATGTTTTAAATGGAAGACGTTTTAAATGGGTCTAGGAGCTTAACAACCCTCACTGCAGACTTCCAGGTTTTCTGTGGGAGGTTCGTTTTTTTCAGAGGTGAAGTTTTATATTCTCCTATGATAGGTAAATAGCACAACTATCAGAAAGAATCTCTCAGTAACACTTTTCAGAACAGCTCTGTAAGGTGGAGTGCAGAGTAGAAGGCAGCTCAAGAGCACTGCAGACCCTACACAGGAGGGCAGAGCTTCACTTTGATACAAAAGGATGCACAAGAAACGGATGCCCTCTGAAACAGCAGATCCCAATGGCAACGTAAGGGTGAAGAAGGTCAGTAAAAGGAACTTCACCAGCACTGTCTGCTCCGCTCTTCCTGTAAAGAGACAAATTTACTCACCAGGATGCGAAGCAGCTCCTCCAGGTAGCAGCAGATGACATTCTCATCCTCGTAGAGTGCCCAGCTGCGCTGCTGAGCATCATCCTTGTGCCTGGCCAGATCTGCAAAGATCACCTCCAGCCGCTGCTCATCATGGCAGATCTGGCCCGAGGGCAGCCCCGCGCTCAGGTTCTGCACGATAGCAAAGCCAGTGGTTAGTGGGGCTCTGACAGCTCACTGTTGTCTGGGTGCCTGTTTCCTCCAATCTTGTCTCAGGACTGGCAGCTGACCTCATTCAGTCAAGAGCTGACAGTACAAAACCAGCAAGTTTAAGACACGGGTTATTTCAGATATCATACTTCTGGAGCCTTTACTCCCTGTAGATTCTGAAAATCATCCTGACAATGGGAAAAGCCAAACCCATCTGGCACAGACTGGGACCACTGCTGGTCAGCAGCTGAGCACCCCCAGTAAAACAGACATCTCCTGGACACCAAACCATCACACTGCACAACTGCCTCTAGGAAGAGGTTCCCTTCACTGCCCACTCCCTCCAGCCTTTAATCTTTGGCTCAAGAGCAAGTGCTTGTGTGGTGCTCCACATGCCAGCTACTCAATCCTAGGTCTGGATCCTCTGCAGCAAGGACAGGAACCAATTCATTATGGGCTGGTTTGGTTCTCCTTTCTTCCAAACAGCAGAACACCTTTCAGGAACTAAGTACAAATGCAGGAGAGTCTCTCCAGTGCAGGGCTGGTCCTTCCTCACTCCACTGCTGGGACATGTTTTTGGATGATCATTTTAATGATTACTCATTTTAATGACCACTCTATTCAGCCTCTTATCACTAATCTGCTTTCTTCAATCACAGCCCTTAACGACTCTACCGAGCATCAAGTTCCTAATGGACTTGGATGAGATCAATCCATTAACAAGCCCTTCCATCCGACCACTGTAACTACACTTTGCACTGTCTCAGTGCACTCTCTGCACCATTCTCAGCCCTCCCACCACCGGGGTGGGAGGTCTCTGCTTATTAAACATTTTGGCAGCTACTATAACCTGCAGCATCATATGGTTGTTTCCAGGAATCTGCTAGAGACCCCATACGCAGAAGGAGTTTTCAGTATGTCTAATACATTTTACATTATCTTGCTGCTCCAAATAGTTCCTCCCTCCAGCCCAGCAGGGAGCTATGCCTTCGGTGTTCAGGTGTTAGAAAATCCACTTTAGTAGAGTGGTGAGTGTCCTCACCTGGTGCATGGGAGACCGGGGTTCGATTCCCACCAGGGAGGCAGTGGTGCCATTTAAGAGTTGGACTCGTGGGTCCCTTCCAACTCAGAATATTCTGTGATTCTGTGTGTCCCAGCCACCTGCAGCCCAACACACATTTGCTCCACAGACATTCCCAGCAGCGCTCTGCAGGATTGGGACCCATGTACAGCTGAACCGAGATGGCTGTGTATGAACCCTGCCACAGACCTTCATAAAGGCTCTTCCAGAAATCAGCAAGGGAAAGACTTGCCTAAGCACTAATGCATTCCTCTCACCTTCCAGATTCCCTTTTGTTACAGTATTTCACTGAGGAGGAGCCCTCCTAACAGCCCAGCCAGAGGACTCGGCCTTGAAAGCACTGACCCTGCTGACCTTCCCCTTGTCTCAGACGAGCAGGGCGACAAAGCTCCCACAGGGAGAAGCTGAGCTCCAGAGCAGCCTTTGTGTCTTGTCAAAAGCAAGTTTCCTTTAAGCGAAGCTGAATCAAGGAATGAAGGGGGAGGCAGCTATATGACTTTGGGGGAAGGAGAGGGGCTCAGCCTCATCAGCCATGAGGTTTGTCAGAGCTTGTTGGGGACAACAGGCGCTAGTGATGGGCAGCTCAGAGCAGGTCACAGCCCAGCACCACAAAGGAAACCTCCTCCCACACCAACTTCCGGACTTGTTCCTCCAACACATCCAAAACCAGTCTGACCCCACCCAGCAGCCTGGGCTGATCCCTAAGACCCAACTGCATTACACATCTTTGTCAGAAGTGTACAAGCTTAAACGCAATGCAACCAGAGATGGGTCTGAGTCACAACTACAACACAGCAATGCTAATGTAATAAAAAGCAGATATGTGATTTCTAAGTGCTCCCTCTCAAGGTGCAGCCAGCTTGCACATTGGGCAATTTTTGCTGCCACACACCGAGTTTAATAAATCGTCAAAATCAACCTCCCTAGACAAGACATCTACAGTACTATCCTCTCCTGAGATGGGAGATAATCCAGCAGAGCTGAAGGCAATCACATATCACCAATACATACTAATCCAAGTGATTCTCTGGAAGCTCAAAAACTAGGCAGCATCTGTATTATCTTTAGTTACATCCAAATTTCCAACAAGTTGCCTTGAAAGACAGCTCTTGCACATCTGGGCCACTCACGGTGCCACTCGTTGAGAGCCAACTCATCAGGGACAAGAAGGGCCATTTCCAAGGCCAGGGCAAATGCTGGCACAGAGAAGCCAACTCAGCAGGTTTGCTCGTGCATATCAGGCACCCCCTAATGTAGTATGGCACCTCTGAAGCATCTTTCCTAAGGTGCGAGCTCCTCAACATGCTCCTTGTCTCTGTGGTTCCCACAGCTGAGCCTTAAGTCACCTCTCTAAAAGCAGGAGCAAGATGCTGCCCCAGCAGAAGTCTTTTATTCTCTAAAACACACATAGCTGTGCAAACTCCACGCTGGAGGAGTAGCAAAGTAAATAAGAGGGAAGTGCCACTGCCATTCAACCTTCAGAAGGCACTGGGGATATAAACTAGGTAATAGATTCTGGAATTCATTTAGTAAACCAGTGAGCTGACTTTAAATTAAGACTGAAATAGGAATAGAAAGGATATAACTAATTAAAGAACATGATACAAAAGGTTGAAGCAGGTATGTTATCTACTATGAGCAGACCAAAGCTTTAAATCAAAGCTGGTACCTTGCTCTGTTTTAGGGAGTGGAAGAAAAAACCTTGAAAAATATGCAAGAGGAGAATTCCCCACATATTTGCACGGATTGAGGAGTACAAGGATTTCAGAAGTTACAAATTAAAAAAAAAAAAAAAGTCCTTGACCTAGAACTGACGACTCAGCAACAATTCTACACAGAAACCCCTGAGATTGAGGAATGATTTAGTTTAACGAACACCACAAAGTCAATGGTAATAATTTGCACCATTAAACTACACTAGGCTATAGCAGCACAGCCACCCCACATGTACATGTGACTGCACTTCCAGCTGCTAGAGCTGGTCTTCTACACCAGGTGAGCAACCTCACCTGGGACCAGGCCCTCACATAGCAGAGCTGCATCTCCTGTGTGGGACACTGAGGAAAAATGCACAACCATTTATAACTGAGCACTGAGCAAACCCACCCAGGCTCTTCTTCTGAAAGTAGTACTGCTCAAGATAGCTATAATGAGGTATTATGAGATGGGACAGGACCTTCTGCTGTGTTTTCATACACTACCAATCATTTTAAGGTCCCACAGATGGCCTAGATGACAGATATCGTATCAGATATGAGTATATCCATTGTTGTTCCTGCACCAGCATCAGAATTTCCTTCTACCTTTTTCAGGCTGGCCTGCAGCAATGGCCATCAAATTGAGCTTTTCAAATTCCCTTTGCACAAAGCTGACACTAAATGGCGTGTGTGAAATTAAGCTTATTGTATCCTGAGTACAGGTATTAACAATAAAAAACAGTATGCAAATCTTGGCCAAGGTCCAAATAAGAGAAAACTGAATATCTCAGCATTCAAGTCAGAGCCAAAACATTTGCTTGAAACAGCTAAATTTTTTGCTGAATCTAGATCACACACTGACAGGGCATTGTTAATGGAGTAGGAAGCCATTGGGTTATGGCCACAAACTGAGACTCGATGATTGCTATAGGACTCTCTATTCAAAGCAGACAGTCAATCGGATTGTGATTTGATCTAAAATTTGAATGTCATTAATTTTCCATATTCACATGTCTCTGAACAGTTCATTATAATCTTGCCATTAGCAATGGAATTCCAATCTTAGATGTTTATATGAAGCTTACTCCCCAGGGCTGCATTCAGCAAGTGGGAACTGAAATTTATTATCCCTTCAACTAAAGCAAGGGGCTGCCCAGGTGCACTGCATCATTTCAATGACTGCTGCAGAAGAAGGAGGAATATAGGATTATTCTGGCATAAGGTTTATTTAGAACAAGCTCAAGATCGTCGTCTTCAGTGGCTGAAAAACTGCTCCTCCATAGTCTTTAAGAAATGCAGGGATGAGGCACGTGTTCTAGAATACAAAGGTTCACATCTGTGGAAACTAGTTGTCATCATGTTGATAAAAGACCAGGCCAGACACAGAAATTTTCGGTGCTCCATGATCCAAAGGGACAAGAATCCATGCAGATTTATAGTACACACAGGCATGCTGAATCTACATGGAGGATGTGCAGCACCACAGAAGAAAAGAATCTCTTACAATTCATTATTTCATAAAGGGTTTCTATAGAGCAGCACTTACGGTGCACGCTCCATCTTCCTTAGCTTCTATTTGTCACATTTGTAACAGAAAATATCTCTTTAAAAAGTCAGTATTCATTTCTTCCTCTGATTCTGTGCTGCCACAGGGATTCTCTGTGATCTTTCAGAACTCCTGGCAGAGATTTTCAGTGTGCCTCAAGTCCTGCTACATCCATTCCCACCACTGCTTTGCCACCATTGCTGTCCCTGGGACAAAGAAGATTTTTCATCTCCCACCTGGAGTGCTCACGTGGTTCAATTCACTGCTGTCCACCTCATCACCCTCTCCCCAAACCACAATCTCAGATGAGACACCCACCCTTCCACCACAGCCTACAAGTGCTTCCCAGCACCAGGGGCCCTCTCAGGCAGTTCTACCTCACTCCCAGATCCAAATTCAAGGTTGTGTTGTACATCTGCAGTTTATTTATGAAATAAACTCACCTGTTTTCCATTTCCCTGCTAAACACTTCTCAGGTTTGGACACCTGGTCCCTTGGCCAGACATTTACCCCCATATCACATCTTTCCTTTGGAACCTCACTGCATTTCTTATCTCAAACACAGAGAGGTCACTGAGCTCATAACATCTTACCCTTAATGCAAGGAGGGGATTTGCAGCAGTCCCCAGCCCTGCATGCATTACCTTACTCTCCACCACAGAGATGAGAATCTGCTCCATGATGCTGCTGGTTGCAGGGACAGAGGTCTGGATGTGGCCGATGACGATGCCGATGGCCACACGGGACAGCTCGTAGCTGAGGTGGGTGTTCCTGCGCACCAGCTCGATCAGTTCGGCACCTATTGTCTTGGGCACGGAGGCCACCAGGCCACTGGGCTCTGGTGGCACTGGCTCCACTGCAGCCACCTTCTTATCGTCCAGGCAGAGGTTGCTGAAGGCGTCCAGGCTTGCAGGGGGGGCCGGAGCAGCTTTCTTCACCTGAGAAGTCTTCTCCCCATCCACAGTGTGGGACCTCTGGGTCCCCCCTTCAGCCGGCGGTGCTGGGGCAACTCGCTTGGACTGGGGAGATCTGCTGGACCCATCCTTTGTGGAAGTCCCGTAACGGGAATGTGTCACAGAGCCAGTGTCCAAATTGCGTGTGATGGTGGTGTGGACGCTGCGGCTCGGGACAGGGGGTGGGGTGTTGGCAGGACTGGAGGTGGCTGTCGGAAGAACCGTCTCTGACAAAGAGGAAGCAGTGTACAAGGTATCCAGGGATGTTGTGCTTATAGACGAGGCACTAGAAGCTGACCCAGGAATAATTTCAACAGCATCTGAAAGAGAACAATTAAGCACGCCTTAGCAACAGCATCAAAGGAAAAGAGAAAAAACCAAATTGCTACAGCGCAGTCCATTAAAAGGCTCATTGTGCATGCGACCAGAGCAGTTTAACTCCTCTTCCTGCCTCACTTATCTCAAAGCAAAATTGTACCAGTTCTCTCTGGAGCATTCCCACACAATCACCTCTTTAGAAAGCGAAAAGCCACTCTATTGAGATGAATACCCTTCAAAGGGCTTAGTGTTTTACGCAGGGGAAGGGAGGGACAGGACTAAGGGACAGAAAAGTCTTTTCTCCCTGCCTTAGCATGGGCCTTTTTCTGTGTTTGGGGGCTAAGCCCTCACTTTTAAGTGATGGTACCTCAAAATTGCAAGACAACAAAGGCTTCACACACCAGCCTGCACCTCCCTCTTGCATGCATCTCAGAGTTAGCACTGATGGCAAAGGAAACACTTGACTGACAACACCTCTAGTCTCTCCATTTCAGCAGTCTCCAACATTGGCTCACGAGCCCTGCAGCCCTGCTAGCACCCACTGCTTTCGCAAGCTTTCACATTATCTGCTCTACTGTATTTGTACCCCTAGCTGTAGCAGTGGGAGTCCCACCTTCCAAGGAAAAAAAATCCACTACAAGCAAAGAAACGTTACAATTTTTCTCTCCTTTAACCTGGTCTAATGCATAGTTTTGTTAAGCCTTATCTATTAGTTTCTAGCAGGCAGAAACATATCCAAGTCCTTCTCTGACTATGAAAACAGTTACTTGGGCAAACAGTGGGCTACCTAGAGCTTCACAAGAGCAGCTGATGTTAGTGCTGGAAGAGAACGAGCTGCACCCCATGCACATCCAGCTCTCAGAGAAGACAGTTACTCCCCTCCCACACCAAAGGAAGGAGCAGTGGGACAGACCTAAAATGTGTTTGCCACACTCCTGCAGAAAACTCCTACCCTTCCTGCACCATCAGTTCTGGGAGCCCTCCAGTACATCCACAGCTCCACCCGAGGGCAAGCACTGGCTAGGCAGAAACACTGGGCCCTTCACTCCCACAGGGGTTCAGCATCCCTCTTTGCCTCCCTCCTCCTCATAGAAGACCATTCATGAATTGTAGCTCCGATCATGCTTCCTTAAGTCAAGATAATGAGTTGAAGGAAACTGACCTTTGCGAATTCCCACTACCACAGTGAAAAATGACTTAATACCATTAAGTACCATTAAGGAAGCTGGTGCCAGTCCCAGGTCTCAATTAACGACCAGCAAGTCAATAGTTCTGCGCTGTTTCACACAAGGGATATGAGTGGGCTTGAGATGGGCTGAGTGTAACTAATTCACAGGAGAGCACTTGGGCAAGCTGGCAGCAACTCGACAGCACTGCCTCTGCCAGCCCACCCATAACCAGGATATTCCTGGTATTATTACTGCTCCCTTCAGGCACCAGCCACTGATTTTATGGAAATCCCATCACTGTACAGAAAAAGTGCCCGACAGATTGGGAGTCAAAAGCAAAACCTGAGACTGCATTAAAAGCCACCCTGGTGACATACCCCACTCTGTACTGCGAGAGAACACTCCCCTCTGCCTTGCTGGGAGATGGCCATGGAGTTTGATGAAGAAAAAGTATCCTGAACCACTGCGGTTGTGCACTGGCCAAACTAGCCACGTGAGCAGGCAGAGTTTTGTCCTTGGAGAGCACCATGATTCCCAGGGCCACAGCCACCAAAGGAGCAGGAGGATGCTGTAACCTGGCACTTAACCACAAGGATCAGGCTGCCCAGACTCTCCCACATCAAAGACAGCTTGAAGGACCATGGACTACCAGCTCAGGACCATTACATTAAAATCTACAGGAATGTAGGCTATATACTGTAAGTTATAGATATAGATGTATTTATAAGGATATAAACCCTATAGGAATTTACAACATAGATAAGAATGCTTCTCTAAGCACAAAGCAAAATCATCCAGGCACCATGGCTGTTACATCGTCCAGTGTTTGTTTCGTGCCCGAGATCTGCAAAGCTCTCCTTACTTTTAATGGGAGCAGCAATCTGTGCGTTCTTGCGCTTCTCTGGAGGTGGGGGGGTGACAGGAGCAGCACGCCGGGGTTGTGGTGGGATCTATAAGGAAAGATTTCAGAGCAATCAAAGCAGGTTGACAATAAAGACATTCACTGTTATGAAACCTTCTTTCTCGCGTGCGTGTGTACATTTGTCCTTACATCTCTCTCATCACTCGGGGAAGTTTTCTCAGGAGGACAGATATTAATAGGCGGCTTCCTAGAAGAACAAAGCAGGACTCAAGCCGGCTTCATCCCCTCCCTGTGACAGGCAAAGCAGCCCTTGTTTAATTGCTGTGTTCAGCAGCACATGGCACATACGTCGTGTAGACCTGTCAAGCATTTACTTCTCCTTTATTCCAAATGCAATCCCACACACTCACCATGTCTCCACATTACTCTCAACAGCTCCACAGAGGCTGCAGAGTGCGTATTTACACACTCTTCTGGAGAGATCCATTACATCAGCTACAAATACCCTTGCAGAAAGACAAAGCCAAGGACTGGAGACATGTAAATGCCTTTTCCATGCTTTCAGAGCTATTTCTGTTCATGCAGGAAGAAAAATAATGCTAGACTGTCTGTGCAATACTATGCTACCTATAGCAAGACCCACCGGGAAAAGCTTTTGCTAGGGAGTTGCATTAACTCTCCGCATCTGGGATTTCTCCTGTAAGTCTCTTCTTCCAGGAATAGCAAGCCAGGAGTGTGTAAGCCCCAGATCCAGATTCCTACACTCATTTTTTTTCCTGTCGGATCTAAATACCACAATCGCCAACATGACTTTCACCCAGAACTGCTCTGGTAAGGTGCAGCCTCAGGGTTAACCTTTGCTCAGTAGGACATCACTGAACACAGCAGCCAAGATAGTTGGGAGCACCTTGCATCAGTACTCCAGTTCCCACAGCCCAGCAGCTCAGGCCAGGAGACTTGGTTTGGGACCCCATCAGACAAGTGAAGATCCAGCAGTTTGCACAAAGACTCTTAAAAAGGCATTTCTCAGTCCCTTACTCCCACCCAACACCAAATACATACAATCTTTTACTATGTCACAAGTTGCTTCTTTACAAGCACTTTCAGCTGGTGGATTAGCATGAGGCGCTGCTGCAGATATTTTGTCTGAGCTCTCTGTTCTTGTCAATCCATCCCACATTGTTTTCTGGGTGGAATGCTATATGATACATGCATACAGCTTCAAAAATGATCCATGCCAGTCCAAAAAGAGCCTGCACAGCTGAGAGGCCAAGCAGACCTAGAGGGGGTCTCTGCATCGCATGGTTGGCAGGATGGTCCCAAATCTGGATAGTTCAGCTGTGCGAAAAGCAGAGCCCTCTCTGCAGAGGGATGGGGCTAACAGCGTGATTTGGAGCTGCTTGACATGGCATGGGATTTAACGGACAGGCAGGCTCGGAGCTTAAAGCAGACACATGACATTGTTTGGAGGTAGCTAGGGTTGGGTCACTCAGGAGTATTTCCATGGCTTCATTAGCCCTTCCAAATTTACCATGCAAGTTTAACACAGTAATTACAGGCTAATGTTTAAATTAATAGATGTGCAGCTAACACTAGCTCAACCCTGCCAGCTTCATTTAGATGGCCACGCACCACAGTCTAAGAGTTATGATGAGAACGTGAAGCATCACATGAATTTCCCGTGCCAATGCCTGCCCAGACTGGGAGGTGCCACATGGTCAGGAGTTGAAGTGTTACTAATGGCCATCCCCTGCCTTCATCCCAAATCTCAGCCACTGCTTGGGGCCAAGGGGAGGATGTTCAACACTAAACCCCTGCATGGGTAGGGGAGAAAACATCCTCTGTGCAGCTGCTGTGGGGAAGGTGATCATGCAGGAGTCCTTGTATTTCAGATCCAACCTGTCTAGAGGGGAGAGGGACCTTACAAATAGTCCAGAGAGAAGCAATTACACTTTTGTTATGTTGTCCCTTTCTCCAGGCCTCTAAAAGGGGGCCATGAACTTCCCCAAATCTGCAGATTTTACACATCTGCCTCCTCCCCTTTTTCATTTTGCAGGGACTACCAGGAGAGGCTCTGCTTCCTGTGCTGCTTGAGATGAGAGCTGACTCAACCATAACACTCCCATTCCCTTCCAAGCCAGGCAGGCAGAGAACACTGCCACTCACTCCTTCAGCTCCTGGGAACAATCCTGTTACAGTAGGAACCTTTAAACAAAATAACAAAACAATAAACTAAATGAACAATCCCCCACCCACCACCTCCTCCTCCAGGAAAACTCTGCCAAGCCAGACACTGGTCTTCAGCAAATGTTTCTGAGATTAACATCGCAAACCCACCGAGCACACACAGACACAGCAGACGGACAAAAATACTCTGAGAGCCCAACCTCCTCCCTTGACAGCTGGTATGAAATTGCCCCAGCCTCCCACTTTATTCTAACTGTGGAAGAGCTCAAGAGAGGCTCAGCAACAGAGCCATCACCAAGTACTTCAGCCAGTCTAACCCGGGCAGCAAAGCCACTGAGAGGAAATTTGTGCCTCAAATTTTGCTTAAGTGTTCAGATGCAAACGTTGAATGCACCAGAAAATCCCAAGCAGTGAAAAGCACCTGCCAGGCCTCTGCTTCTCCAGAGTTTGTTACAAAGTCTAGATTTCAGTAGGTCTCCTCTTGGGCTGCTGTATAACCAATGCAAGAAAGAAATGCTGCTTCCTGTACTTTGTACTTTCAAAGCACACAGGAAATCCATCAACTGAGCTGCTAAAAACTCAAGGAGCCCTTTCAGCACAGGGCTAAGCTGGAAGCCCTTTGACTGCATCCTCAGTGCCACCCAGGCAGAAACAGTTCTTTGTCAGCCAGGGAATCTCTTTCTCATTTTCTGACAAGCAACCAAGCTACAGACCAATAAAGATGGGCAGCTAGCCTGGAGAATGGGGCACCTTATATCCCATTCACTCAGCCCATAATGTAAAGGCCTGAGAATGGAGCTAGTTTGGCTGCTCAGGAACAAAAAAGAACACCAAACAGAAAAATGCGATTTCTTGGGATTGATGTGTTCTGCCTGAGCCAGAGCTACATTTCATCTCCATAGACTCACAGTTCTTCAAGTGTAAAATAAGCCTCATCTGCTAGGAGTGACAGTGTATCAGTACCTTATAAACACGCTGCCCCCAAACACTCAGCACAGAGAGATGAAGAAAAACTACAGTGCACATGTTTGCGTGTAGGAGAAAAAAAAAATAAAAAAAAATCACTGTGCTCATCCTTGCTTGGCGCTTTTAGCCTTAACATCCTACACCTACACAGTGAAATCGGCCACATCACTCACTCTCAACAACCTACATCCATCCAGGGCTGCTACTTTGAAGCCTCGCTGGCGCCACACAGTAACCTTGGAACTGTATGTCACCAAGATAAAAAAAGATCTGCTCTAAATCATATTTCCTGCGATTTACCTTTAATTCATCATGACAAGCAATGTTCAGAGAAAGCAGGATTTTTTTTTCTTGTTTTGAGCAGTATAAATAGGCAGCCACGGCAGATTAAATGCTTAAGGACAAACCATCTTGTGCAGATGAAACAAGGGGGAAACAAAGCAGAGAAGAGTATTTGGAGGGAGTTCTGCTGCTCACATCAAAACTGCTTTTCAACATATTCTCAAGGGAGCCTGCAATCCTTTTAAAAAGTTTCCAAGAGACAGTCACAAAATATAGAGCGGATCTCGCATGTTACCATAAAACCAAGGTCCCTAAAGGATTCCAAAAAGCATCACCAGTGTAAATGGCAACAGGACTGTTCCAGATTTCTTACTTAGAGACACCATCACTTTACATCACAGTAATCCCAGGTAAGCAGCACAAACACTTGATCTGACTTCAGCTGCAAAGGCATTTTATTCTTTATTCTTTGAGGACAAGCAATGTCACACCACCAAAGGAGGAACCTAGGAAGTGTCCAGCCACTGTTACCTGATAGAGACCTTCATCCTCCTCCTCAAACTCGGTGTTTGGAAGACTGTGATGTCGCTCGTACCCTGTCCGGCACACCCCGTTGGGCTGACGTGCCACATCCAGATGGTGATCACTGGAGGACTGTGTCATGACTGTCCCCTGTGGGGTGGGAGAGTGGCTTTTGCGGGACACAGTCTCCTTCCGGTGATGGATCAGTTTTCTGAAACAGAATGATGACATCAGGAAGAGCAAAGCTCAAGGGAGCAACCATATTGCAACATTTAAATTATATTTTTAAGTGATTTGTTGCATTTGGGCTATATATATCAGAATGGGCTACATTACTCTGTTCACCAACTCCAGCTTCATTAACAACTAAGGAAGCACTTCTGGGGGAGGAAGGAAGAGGCTTTGCAAGAGCCCATAATTTATTCATCAGTTTGCTGAAGAAAAATGTCTCTTCCTCGGGGGAGAGTCACATATTGCATTGCAAGCTTCAGAAATTGCCTGCACTTTAGAATCGCTGTTCAACTGAGATTAAACCAGCATGCCTCAGCACACAGTGTGAAGTGTCAGAGAGAAACAAAAATTCTCCTCACAAGCAATTACTTGAGAACATGTTAAGGACCTTTTGCCACATGCCAACAACCCTTACAATTCCTGGCTGGTAGGGCAGAGAAAATACAGCCGGAAAGGTTTTTTATTTCTTCTGCAAGACTACAATACAGCTGAGAGTTTCCTCTTCTTGGCATTCAAAGAGATAGAAAGGCAAGGCCAAAGCTCTGCTTCGCTGGACACGGTTGTCAGGAGCAGCAGCAGCAGTTGCCAGCTCAAACTCTGGGAAGCTCTCAGAGTGCAGCAGCACTTTGCAGCACAGGGGCTCAAATCAACAATGTCCAACTTGACCCCCAAGGAGACAACGACACAAGCATCACACACTGACCAACCCCCATCCGCCAGCTCTCCCAGGTGCCTGTCGTACTTACTGGAGGACATCTCTCTGCTCCAGGTTGTATTTTCCCCCATTCTTCATGGCTGCATTGTGCACAGCCTCAATGGCACGGTCAATAGACTGAAGAACCACATCTTGCTCCAGCACCTGAGAAACAACATTCCACACATTATTGCACCACGTCAGCTGCCATTCTGTTGCACTGGAGCTTACAGCAGGAGAGACCACAGTAGAGGAAAGTCCCAGAGTTCACATTTGGAAAAGAAAGTCACTGTTACAATCACCAAAGCCCAATGATCCCAACAGGAAGACCAGGGACAAAGCTTTAGGATCATGCAGCAACCTTGAATATTCAGCCTGCTGCAAGGAGCTTTTGAGATGCCACTGCAAATCTCAGCTTATCCCAAACTCAATTATTCCTGCTCTTATTGCCCTGCTATGGAGTAAATACACAGCTGTCAATGTGAGAGAGAGAGTTGAAATCTGGTGGCCTCCAGAGACTGTTGACTCTACATTTGGTTTTCTTGCTCACTTTTTTCTTGGTGGTTTTTATACTTGTTCTGTAACTTGAAGTGCCTTTTCCAAATCTCCACCCAAGCTGTCACAGCAACATTTATTCCTCCTGCCAGCCACTTTAGGACTTGTTACTGCAGCTTAAATAAACAGTAGCCTTGAAATAAGAAATACCAAAGATGCCATTCTCTGGGCTCACACAGGAGACCAGGAGAGCTGTAGAGACCGAGAATGGGAAGATAAACAGGTTTCCATACTTGCGACACTCTTCAAAGGCTTTGCTCACCAACAGCTGATATGACTTCACGAGAAGAGACCTTTACAGGATTAAGGTAGAATGCAAAGGACACACTGTGGAGCCTTTGCCTGGGATCCAGCAGACCCACAGATCTCCCATAAGCTGCCACTGGTGCCTGCACCATCCCTTCAGTCCTGCTGGTCCAGTCTCAGCCCACACACAAGGGGAGGAAGGGAATGCTTGGGTTCCAGTGCTCACTGCAGCTGTTAGAACACCAAACCCCCCCTTTATCTTCACATGCTTCGGCCCCCCTCTTTGCATTACAGCAACTATTTATCCAGCCAAGGAACGGCTGGAATCTCATCAAGGATGTACCTTAATTGGCCTTAGGGGGCTGCAGAGCACAGAAGGCAAGCCCTCCCCAACGGGGCTGAATGTGCCTGCCTCCATAGCACTGGCACGCAGTTTTCTGATAACATGATATGTATTATTTATATCCTGATTAATTGCTTTACCAAATGTGAATTAACCACAGACTGTGAGGAAAAAAACAAGGTGTGGATGAGAGGCCTCTGCAATACTCAGCTTGAAAAATTCAGGAGGGTTTTTTTGTTAGTTTCTTTCTCCAAGAAAGAGAGATGGGGAAGAAAGCAACTGCGAAAACCCTAAAAAATAAAACCAAATTTGTTGAAGTATTGGGTCAAGGACAAAACCAATGCTCGAAACTCAACTTTGGAATGAAGCCTCCAAGCAGCCCCATATGGCCTAGGGAGCATTTCAACACAACTGCAAAACTAAGTAAGGAAACAGAGCAAAGCGCAATTGAACACATTCCAAGGAAGGTTGGAAGGAACTGCAAGTTATTCCAGAGAATTCACCTAGTTTTCTGTGAAGAGAAAATTGCAGCAAGTTGCATTCTCTCTCTGGAAAAGGGGAGCAGTGCAGAAGCCTCCAGGGCTGCTCTCCCCAGTGGAATACCAGTGCTGCTTTGAACACCACAGACCTCTGCACTCCTGAAGTCTCTCATGAGCTCTCACCTCAAAATTCAACACAACTCCTGCTACAGCCTCCAAATGTTGGCCCTGACACATTCTCTGTTCCCCTACTTGTAATCCCTCCACATTCACACACTCCCCCCCGCGCCTCAATTTGCAGCCCTTTGTGTTGCCTTATTCATCTTGCCAGGCTTTCACCCATGTGGGTTTCAATGCATTCTCAGTCTGATCATCTCAGGGTAGATCACAGTACAGTGCACTGAATCTTACTGAACAGTAAGTTTCTTACTTACTGATCTTCCAGAGGGCACATTGGCACCTTCTGCAACCCACAGGAATCCACAAGCTGGAACTGTAGAATGATTCTGCTTGAAAGGATCTTAAAAATGATGTAGTTCCAACCCCTCACCATGAGTAGGAATGTCATCCACTAGACCCGGTTGCCCAGGGCCCCAGTCACACCTGGCCTTGAACACTGTTGTGCATCTACAACTTCTCTGGGCAAGCAGTTCCAGCTGTTCCAGTGCCTCATTACCCTCTAAGTAGAGAATTTCCCCCTAATATCTAATCTAAATCCCTCCTCTTCTAGTTTGAGACTATTACTCCCTTGTCCTATCACTACCTGCCTGTGTAAAAAGTAATTCTCCATCTTTTCATAAGCTCCATTCAAGTACTGAAGGCAATGAAGTCTCCCCAAAGCCTTTTCTCCCCACTCTCTCAGCTTGTCTTCACAGGAGAGGTGCTCCTAAGGAGCTGCTCCTTGCTATGCAATGCCATTGTTATGGAGAGGGTGCCTGCTTTCTCATAAAACAGCATTTTCACACTAATGCAGCAGAGCTGTGACAATTGGCTTTTAACCGCTGTGCTCTTTCCTTTGTTTCTGCTCCCCACCCCTCTATTAACAGGGCCCTGTCAAAGGGCTGGAATAAAAAAGCAGCATTAACTTGCCACTTGCACTTTATGACATTGTTGATGCTGCTCATAAATCATCTCCTTCTCCCTTTCTCAGTTGAGTTGGGGGTGGGCAGCAGGGTTGTCAGCAGAGGGGCTGGCTCACTTTCTGGGTTTGTAGATCCCCTCCAGCAGTGGGGATCCCCTGCACTATAGTCAAACCTAAAAAATAGAAAACAGTATCCTGGATGGATCATGTGGTTCAAAGGAATCCATACACTCCTTGGTTAACCAAAATTGCACTGCTTTGTTTGAGGAGGATGGATGAATAAGCATGTTGCAGTTGAAAAGAGTATGGATTACATGGGGGTAAAAGACAGTTTTGCCAAGGTATCACCTATGATCTCCTCCTCCCTGAGACTTGAGGCATTACCTGCCCATTGCAATTCAGACAATGCACATGCCTCACTATTCTCCCCATGCAGTTTAGGGAGATCAGTCACTCTGCAGGACTGGGAAGGAATCCCTGCCTGCATCCAGCACCGACTCCCGAGGATGATGGAAGCAGGGACACAGGCAGGCAGGGCCCTGAGCAGTGCCAGGCAGCTCACACACTTACAGGCAGCCCTGGCCACCTACAGCTTTATGGTCTGCAGAGAAGCCAGAAAGCAGCAGCAGGGGCAGAGCCCTGGAGCACAGGCAGGAGGTGGGTGCTTAGAAGCCCCGCAGAGCCCTGTGCTGCAGTCCTGCCCCATGCTCCGAGACACAGAGATGAAACTCTGGTCATGGCAGAATAAGCTAAGGCTCACATGGAAAAAAGGGAATGCATGAAAAGGGCATTGCTGTACAGCCTGCTGTCAGAGGAGACCCAAGCAAAGCCCAGGAATTCAGCTGGATTTACCAAAGCTACAAGGGTGGGGGTTGGCAGAGCCCCAAGCAACCACAGCAGCACGCGAGCTGTTCACTGTATCCTTCATCAGTTACTGGCTGACAGGCTCAGCCTGATTCTGGAAAGGTGGAGAACAGCAGGGACAGGGCAATGACAGCAGTGGAAGGAACCAGCCCTTACAGGGATCCCCTTGGTCAGCGTGGAGTGACAGTGCCCAGGCTGTGGCCAAGGGGCATCAACAGGACACCACCTTCTGCCCAATGTACCACGGGAATCAAGGAGTACTTGGTGAAGTATCGATCCACATTCCCACTGGCTTCTCACTCCAGAAAGGAGCAGCCACCACCCCCCCATCAGATATTTCTGGTTCAGTCAAATGAAATGCTGCAGCAGAGAAATGCTGGGCTCTATAAGCAGCTCGTCGCCACCAGCTTGGCTGAAGCAAGAGGCAGGGGAAGAGCAGAGTGGTGACCCTTGACGGGCACAGGCCAGTCTGGCCATGGGGCACTGCAGCAGAGAACCAGAGGCACCATGAGCACCCCCGCAGGAACAAGTTACTGCTCAATTAGAGCCATGAATATCAGCCAGGAAACTGAATTTCTTCCTTCACAGGCCGGTGTAGGAGAATCACAGAAGCATCAATAAATCATTACTTCCTCTCTCCTTGCTAATAACACGAGCAAACAAAGGGTCTCCCCAGAGCCTGCTGCCAATTTCCTCTCAGCCTGATGAGGACAGAGCCAGACCTCAGCACTGCCCTGGGGTGCTCTGCTCACCTAAGGCAAATAGGGAAGGATGCCTTTCTCAGGGTCAAAGGCAGGCTTTTAAAAAGCATGATTCCAAGATGTCTTGTGGGTATCTAAGCACAGCCAACACAGGGCATGGCCCTGCACAGGCAGGAATGCACCTACCCTCGTGACTCACACTGCTCATCCTCACGGCTTCAGGAACAGTCTCCCCAAAGAGAGCACACCTGCACAGGACGTGTCACACAAGCACTACTTGCAGAAGGCACTACTTGTGTCCTTGTCCAGGCAGTACAACCTCTTCTCCCGTCCTCCTGGCACTGTGGAAAATGTTGCCCCCTCCTTCTTCATTTTCAGTCCTTCCACACATACCACTGGCATTGTTTAAATGCACTCACACAGAAGAACTTGCTCAACAGTCTAGAATAATCATACCTTTCAAAAAAGTGTTTTCTAGACAAACAGGCTGACAGCTGCATCAGCTCAGACAGGCTGAGCCACTCTGTGTGCGTGAGGCTTCCACATTTATGAAAGTGGCCCATTAATGTATGGCAGGCTTTTCTTTGCCTCCGCAGGAGGCTGATCCAAGAATATGGTGGGTTTTTTCCTCCCGCCTTCCCCGTTTTTAGTGATCAAGGGCATTTACTCTTCTGCATGTGCAGGAATCAGTGCCCTCATGCCTCGAGCTGCCTCTGCAGCCAGAAGGGTGCCCAGGAAGGGCTGCTGATCTTCACTCTCATCTCGTTGTTCGAGCTCTCACAACACGACAACAAAGGACAGACAAAGTTTTGTCTCCAGTGACAACTCAGTTTTCACACAGCTGCGCTGACATGGACCACTGGTGAAATTAGGATATTTATCCGCTGGCGTACACAGGCACAGGCTGGTTCTTTGTTACTCAAATCAGAGAGGAACACCACCTCTTAGGTCACATGCCCTTCACCCCCAGTCACTGCCAGACTGTCTGCACACTGTATTCCTTCCAGACCTAAATGATTGTGGCACCAATTTACAAAAATCAACTATCCTTTGTCTGCAGCAGAGTGATGTACCAGATGTAAGTTCCCCCTTCGAGACCACACAGCTCAAACAAACAGGGTGAGTTTGGGGGTTTTGCATTGCTGGGGGAAATCCAGCTCCTTTCTCTTCCCCCTTCTGCAGCCCCAACCAGAAATTTTTAGTCTCCAGGCTGTTGGCTAAGAGACCTGCATTAACTTATTCTTGTCGGCATGAAGATATTGTGCCTCACAGCACTTAAAAACACACGATAAAAACGCAAGGGAAACAATGGGCAACTGTCCTGGTTACTGAGCATATAAGATGAGAAAAGCTCTAAACAAACCTGCAGCATCTCTGACTCGCTAGCAAGCAAACAAAGACATGGCTGAGCTCTTCTGACAAAGAGACAGCCCAGAAGCAGATCAGAAATTCCTGCCGATATGCTATAGTGGGTTTCTAACAGATCGGTGTTTTTCCACTGTGTGCTGACAGCAGCTGCTCGAGTGGACAGCCTGCACAAATGGGAAATGAAGAGAAAGGATAGCCAGGGAAAGGGCTTAAGCTGTGCAAATCACGCTAAAGCAAAAGCCAGAGCTCCCGGCAAAAGAGATACACTAACTAGGGACAGTACAGGCACGAGAGGCATTTGGAACAAACAGAACCCTGAAGGCAGCAGAGGGATGCAGAGCAACCAAGCCTGGACTGATTTATCTCCTGAGAGCAGGCAGCTCCAGAGTCAGGGAGAAGGGGCCAGAGACAAGCTGAGGGACAGCAGAACGCATGCAACCCACCACTGCACACTTGTTCTTGAGGTGGAAATGCTTCATCCTGAGTCTCTTCAGCCATGCTCAGACCCTGTTTACCGGGTATGATGACCAGAATTGGCCACTGATTCTCTCCCCTCGTAATTCTGCACCCTCCAGTACCCAGAACATGTGTCTCATGCCAAAACACTCTAAAAGGATATAAGCAGAGACAGAAGGTTTTAAAATAAAGCAATCAACACATACTTACATATCTTGCTGTTCTCTGCTACCCCAAGATCACTTGTGTACAATTAGCACAGGTCTGTAAGAAAGCTCCTGTATTAATTATGATCAAAAATGCAGGTTAATTTCTAAGTTCCCACAGTGTTGGGAACAGTGCAAGGTTCTCATTTCAGCCCATCTTTGTTTTGATTGAGTTGGCAAAAATGTGGATCTGGGCTGAAGATCCAGTTGCAGAAACACTTTCTACAGTTAATCAGCTTTGCCAAGCCTTGCCAAGACAAAGGGGCAAGGTCAGAGCCCAGAGGAAGGAGCAAGCCTGGGAAACTGTGCAAGTCCTGTCTCCTCTTCTGGCATTCAGAAATGAAGGCTCAGTTTACCTCCAAAATCTATTTCCATAGCAGAGATTGTAGGAAAATGCCAGAAAGGTGACAGTCATATGAGTAGCAGGAGAAAGAAATTCAAATTTCTGCCATGTTCAAGAGAACTCTCTCCCTTCCCATTCACCTCTGCCTGGGAGCACATTTCCAGCACATAAGGATCAAGTAAAGTCTCCAGGGTCAAGCAGGAAAAACTGCAATCAAGTTGGCAATTCAACTGATGCACAAAGACAGATGCAGGAGAAGATCACGTATGTACATGTTAACTGAAAGGGACCTTCCTCCCATGTGCCACGGACTGGCACCTGCAGTTAAATTTCTCTTTGAGAAAGAGGTAATAACTCGTGATTCATCTTGCACAAGACTTATTGATGTATCAGCTTTTCTTCCAAAATATCCCGTCCCATGACCAGTCCTCTGGCAAGGGTCAGAAGGCAGCACATCGCACTTATGATGAGTTTGGGCATAATTATCATGTTGCCCAAACCCAAAACTATGGGCAAATTATGAAGTGTTGCTTATTGACTTCAGAGCAAATGGGAGATGTTCTTGTTAGCTGAGAGCTGCTCCTGCCAGCACATTTATTCCGGGTAAAGTGGATGTTTCTGCTGAAGCAATCAGCACCCTGACACTCACCAAGTCCAGAGAGTCAATGCAATCGAGCTTTACTGGGACAATGATAAACCCAATGCTAATTCATAGCCCCAAATAAATGAACATACCACTGAAATCTACAGCCATGTCTTACATTGAGTGTATCATGTGTGATCATAAAGACAGAGCACAAGCCAAAATAAATCTTTTCTTTTTGACTGGCAGACAGGGGAACATGATTTTTCTGTGCTGCAAAACTATGTCAGACTGACAGTTTCCATTGACCTACAAAAGTACCTTGAGAATTGCAAGTTTAGCTCTGTTTATCAGAGGAATGAGGCTAACTTGCTCTTATCTCCAGATTCAGTTCCAGAACAAATTCAGGAGTTTGTTCAGTGGACTTTTCTACTTAAAAAAAAATTGAAAGGTTCAACTGGATTTGCTGACACTTCACCTATAAGGAGGTGAGAGGAGAGTCATGGAAGAAAAGCAATTCTTTAGTGTTCCACACTATCTGAAGGGGAAAAACAGCCCCTGCTTTAGCTGCAATTTATAATCCCATCTCCTTTTGCAGCTCAGAGTGGCACAGGCTCCCCAGAAAACACAAAGACATGGGGGGCAGGAGGAGGATGTCCTCTTAGGACATTGTGCTACAGGCAGCAGAACAGCCATAATCCTCTTTTCCTCACTTCCCAAGGCACTGAACAAAACCCCTGCATTTGTTGGACTGTTCATTTCTCACGTGCAAAACTTGCTCCCATGGCTCACTACAGGATAGATTTCTTCCATCCACTTCCCTACATGCCATATGCACCTGTGCCAGCACCCACTTCACTCCGTGGCAACAGTGAGAGCAAACCACTAGTACAGGAAACCTTCCCAGCCCTAATCCCACAGAAAAGGAGATGGCCGGGACTCAGCTCACCTCCACCCAACCCATCTGGTGGCACCTCCAGTGCACAAGGCCACCATGGCGCAGAGGAGGTGGTGGAAGCTGCCTGACAGCAAAGAATGGGTAACAGTGATTCTCAAGGTGTCAGGTTTGCACAACACATGCAGCAAGCTCTCTCACCCCCATCCCTCTAAATTCTTCCAGGTAGGGCTGATCACCCTTCACCACTCCTAACTCCTCCCAGCCCGGCCGTGAGAGGTTCATGTGGTCCTTCACATCTCAAGAGTTACACAAGACCAAACATTGCCAACACCAGTTTTGTTAGGACAACTTTTTTGCTCATTTACAGTGTTTAGAAGCTTTTAAAGTGACCAGAACTCGATATCATTTTGAGATATCAAGCTTCTGAATAATAAGACAGACAGACCACACGTGCTCATGCATGTGAAAGCTCAGATGCTGTCTCATATCACAGGCCAATACTTCTAAGGCAGCCTAAGACTACAGACAAGATGATGCTTCACAAAACTGGATGCTGGAGGGGTTTCTTTCCATCCCTGATACAGAGAATTATACTGTGTATATCCCTTGATAACAAATGCACAAATATTTCAACGCTGTTGCTATCTCCTGTCACCAAGCTAACGGAAGACATATGAAATCAATTACAAAAACAAACTAGAGGGGATGCATTTTACACTTCAAGTCAATAAAGGTGATTCTGGGACAAAAATTTCATTACTCAGAACTCAGCACTTCAAGGGACATTGTTTTTTTGATGTCACATGGAAAAAGTCTTCAGCTACAAACACTTTGATTTGTCCAGGCTCAGGAAAATCCCTGAGCTTCTGCCGTAAGTAGGTAATGAACGTTTATGACCACCGTTCTTACATGAGGTGCTGGGTTTTCATTCAATTATTCTTTTAACAAGCTAAAAATGTGGGTTTCCCTGATACTTGATCTTCTCCCCAAATATTCCCCAGAGACAGCTAAGCCTAAGCACGGAGGAAAAGGGACCACAGACCTGCCCTCTGGCAGGTCACTTGGGTGCAACTCGATGTTCAAACCATGGTGCCCCACTCCATCTGCCTGCAAATACACATCCTTTCCTCATGAGAAGGAAAAGGGGTATCTTCGAGCAGCCTGGAAAAGCACAGAATTCACTGAGTTTACACAAAAAGGAGTTGTCACCATATCAGATTGAGAGGCCACGGAGGTTTGCATTTGTCTGCTTAGTGAAAAGCTTCAACTTGATCTCTCCAGGCAGCCATCTGGTTTTCACAGGAGCTGCCCTGGTTCTCTGTAAAACCATTGCAGCACACGCACTGGACTCGACTGACAGAGAGCCCTCCACCCTGAAAACCTGTCCATCACCCTTTCCATCCCCCCCGTGTGAGTGAGTGAAAGGTGCCTGCATGGTCCACCAAAGCTTTCTTCCCACCTCCACAGACAGAGGATGAAACTCTGAGCTCAGCCTCCTGGTCAGCGAGCTCAAGGGCAGTGGAGTGGAAGCAGGCTGTGGGAACAGAGGGAGATGACACCCCAACCATATGAGCAGCTGTGGAGGTATGGTCCCAGGCACAAACCCCATGGACAGGCATTCAAGACCTTTTCATCAAGACACCCTCCCAGCTTACATCCAATTCCCACCTCCTCATGGGCAAGTGTCTATTTTTGCGGTTCTTGCCTCATCCCTCAATCCTTTGTTTTTATTCAATATAATAGAAGGTTTGGAGAAAGAGCCTGCCCTCAGGTTTCCATACTACTAGGCACTGTCCCCACTTGTCCTAGAAAAAACCCAAGAAATAATTAATACTGTTATTTAGAAGAGATCTAATCTAAACTTGAAACTGGTGATTTGGCAAGAAATGACCCACCCTCTGGAATTATCTAGCATGCCTAGTCCAACAGCTTGATTTATTTTTTTATTTTTAATTATAACTCATGAGCAGCTAAACAAGCTAAAATATCAGCCTATGGTAGCATTTCCAGATCACAGGAAAATGTGACACAAATTCAACACCTCACAGACCACTTTCACACACACCAGCCCAGCCTGAACAGGGTAGAGGGACAAAGCAGCACAGATGGGTCCCCATCAGCATGACAGCAAAGAGACACCCATCCAAAAGCACATCCCACTAGCACAAAAGGCAGTGTGAGTCAGAGGAATGGGCTCACTACACTTGCAGCTGGGCAGCACTGTCCCTTCAGCTGCTCCAGATGGACAGGAGGAAGGATACAGGCTTCATAACTCATTAATCAAGAGGCAAGCAGCTTCCAAGGAGGAAGGGAGTGACAACTTCTTCTAAGCAACTTCAACAGGCAAGCAAATAACCAGGAAAAACAAACCCATGAACTTCCCACCTCACTCTAAAAAGCACACACCAACAAAGTTTTACTTCCCCTTCTCGCCTGGGCCTCATGTTAGAAGGGGACAAGATTAGCTCTTTGTTCCCATGCAAGGGAAGCAAACAGCTCTGCATCTCGGGGCATGAACACAGAAACGCTCACATAAAGCTGACTCCTCTCTCCTGCTGCAAGGAGATGGGTCTTGTCTTCAGGACAACTATTTCCCTGTTGTCAACGAAGCTTTCCCCAGAAAAGGGCTCAATATCCCTGTGGCAAGAACCCAGCGGGGTGTCAAGGGGAGTGGTGACAAACAGATGCAGTCATGAATTGTGTCCTCTGTTCTCACATGACAAGCTTCAAAATCCTTTTTTTTAAAATCAAAGGTTTTGCCATGTGATGAAAGTCAAGACAAATTGGGTTTGACAACACTCCCCTGTAAAGGTCAAAACTCCATTTGTGAGCCACTGGCAGGGGAAGCAAAGCGATGCTCCTCTGGGAGCAGGACCAGGACACAATTCCTGCTGTGATGCAGACCCCAGGTAATGAGGGTGGTCAGGGTCCACAGAAACAATTTCCAGTGGACTGCCATTTCAAATGAGTATTTTTCCTCTAAATACAACAAGCATTTTGTAGCTCCAGATGCCAACTCACAGAAAAACCACAAACTGGGTCTTCCAAGAGCACTGGCATCCATTTCTTTCTGGAGAGAGAGTACCAGCCCTGGAAACGGGACCTCCTTCCCACCAGAAGTTTGCACCCATCACACAGCAACAGCAAGTCCAGGAGGCAGCAATCATCAGCCCAGCAGGATCAGCTGATCTCCCAGTCCAACAGCAAACACTTCCAGCCCTTGCAAGTGCGCACACAAACACACCTCTGCAGTGAAGTAAACTGAGCCAATTGTTACTGCCATGGCCAAGATGAAAGCCTCAATTTAAGCTGTTGTCTCTGGAAGAAATACAATGCACATGTGTTTTGATTCAAAAATCTCTGCACAGAGGTGTGTTAGAACCTGTGACTTGTAAAATTTTGGTTACAGCATTGGCCACATGGGACCTTGGTATCAGTGAAGTCTGATTTTCTCGTAGACTATCTAATGCTATAGCTGCATACTAAGGCTGCTTGTGCTTCCCTCCTTATAAACCCCTTCTGGAATTTGTCCTTCTTCCAATCCCCAGACTGACAGCCCATACTGAATACATAATCCTGTCTGGGAATGACATAGTTTAAATCCTTCAAGAGGCAGTAAATCTAGGATGCTCTTATAAATTCTGTTTGGTTTTGTGTACATGTAAGCTACACAAAGAAGGGAAGAAAACGGAGACTGCTTCTGTTCCAGAACCAGAGCTCTCGTAAAAACAACCTCAACAGACAGGTTCAGCTGTTTTCCATGTTTCACCCACTGACAGATGTAAATACCCACTTTACACCATGAGATTTGATCTTCCCCACAGGCATTAATATGCCCAAGGCCTTGCAAGGGACCCTCTTAGGTCAGCCAATGGCCATGATAATAGTCTGCTTTTGTCAAAGCCCTTCTTAGTACAGGCTGTTCTAAGCCTGGAGGTTACGTTTCTCTTGCAAGCAGGAGGACTCTTCACATTGTTCTCTCTTCATCACTAACACAGCACATTTTTCTCCAAGGACAAGCAACATGAATTCCTCCCTGCTCTTCAGTATCTTGCTGCCTCTGTACTTCACACAGAGCAACAATCACAAGAAAATCAATTTCCATGAACTTTCTGGTTTATTGGTTTCAATACAAATCTCTCCTCTGGTTTTGTTGGGTTTTTTTTTTCCTACGAAGAGCTCACCTGACGAGATGTCAGAAATCCTGAAAGGAAACACGAGACTGGGATCATGAGAAGAGATGCACAAACACAGAACAACATGCTTCTAGTTCAAAACCAGCAGTTCTTCCCTCTGCAACAAGAAGCTGATCATAATCCAAATGTAAACCAGGGAAGAAAGTCTAGACACCTTCTGATGAAAAGCATTCAAAAATCATACAGTAGGCAGCCAAAAAAACCCCCCAAAATCACAGATTTGATCAGTGTAACTGCAAGGTAACAGCAGGTGATCACTTATGCAACACAGTGAAAGGCTCATGGCAAGGCCAGCACCAGAAAGCAGGGAAGCAAATGATCCATCAGACACTGCAACCCCACAGAGAAGCCAGGAACCAGACTATGTCTGTCTGCTCTGGGCAAGAACCTCTCCAAAGGCCAAGAAGAAAATAGTCCATTTCTTCTTTCCAGTTGGCCCCCCTCACCTTGCCTTTCCTCCAAGGCAAACAGAACCACAGCTGCGTCACTCGAGAGCAGACCTGGGCTCTCAGACATCTTCCTACTGCCTGCTCACTTCTAACCAAGACAGCCTTCATGGTGTTCAACCCCGGAACAGGCTTAATGTTTCCAGCCCCAAGCAAACCCACTGGAACCATCCGTGCCTCCACCAGTGTCCCTCCAGCCATGACAGAGCTCCAGGGGAGATAAACCCACACTGCTAGTGCTGCTCATACACGGGCATCCAGGCCATAAAGGCAAATTCTGTCTGATATCAAAAAGCCTAATTATTTTTAAGCAGAGTAAAAGCGAGAACATGTCTTCACAGCCAAGGATAAAGATCATTGCCGTAGTTCTACTTTAATCATCCTGGACTGTGAAAGACTATAGAACTTCTGGCTAAAATTTCAAGTCTTAAGCTACAGTAATTAGAAATGGTTATGATTCCCCTCACTGTGTAATTCAGTCTCAAGAATAAAACTTCATGTCAAAGCATTAGCAGCTCTGACACTATAGCATCTCTGCTACGGTGAGAGCCCAAAGAAAAACGCCTCATTCTTTCACTTTCTTGCGTGTGTCAAGAAATGCAGCCTCAGCTGCAAAGCACTACCAGCTGCTTATTCTCCAAAATAAAACTTTATTTTTAGCCTAAGCACTTACTCAGGATCTGTGTGAGTATGGCAATTAGGCTCTCACGCCCATTGAAAGCTCCAACAAATCTGCAGCAGATGACAAGTAACACTGCAGGCTCCAGCACAGGGGATGGTCTATACAACAGTACTATCATCACCTGCTGCTCAGGAGCAGTGAGAGCAACTCTGTCAGGGGTCAGCAGCACCAGGTTTAAAGCTGGATTTTATGCAGACGGAAGGAAAAACTCTTGCTGCAAAGCCCAATTGCCAAAGCTCAGTTTCCAGTGACAGGGGATTTGCTATCAGAATGTTTCATGAAGTGATTTGACAGTACAGGAATAGGCTGCCCAGGAAGGTTGTGGAGTCTCCCTCTCTGGAGACACTCAAAACCCACATGGATGTGTTCCTGTGTCACCTGCTCCAGGTGACCCTGCAGGAGAGCTGGACTGGATGATCTCCAGAGGTGCCTTCCAACACTAACAATTCTGTGATTGACACTGTACAACCAACTGGGGGGTTGGAACCTGATGATCTTTGGAGCCCCTTCCAACCCAAACCATTCTATGGTTCTAACTGTGCTCCACAACTGCCATTACCTCCATGTTTCCATACTCCACAACCATCATTGTCCCCATGCTAGTGTGGAAGGTTTGACAGCACCTGAGCTGCCACAGCTCACTGTTTCCACAGTGCTCCTACACGGCACCCGCCTCAGCACATGCTGCTCCACCACCAACCAACGCACGTGCCATGCTGGCAGAGAAGCAACCCAATTAGAAACAAAGAGTTTAACAGCAACTCAGTGAAGTGAATTAACTGAGAGTAGGGCTGGCAAGAGCAGAGTGAGCTCAGGGGAAGGCTGAACTGCAGGGCTGGGTGTAGAACGTGGGATTAGGCTGGAGGAGCGGCTGGGAGATGCCAGACACACTTCTGAGCCCTGGCATGCCCTGGTCTGCAGGGAAAGGCAGCTCCCATGCTACCTCACTTTGTACCACACAATTCCAGTTCCGAACCCCAGTGAATGGTACAACACAAACTGGGACAGAGGGGTTTGGGGAAACAGACGGTGCTCAAACTGCACTGCTTTTGCAGAAAAGGTTTCACAGAAACCTCTCTTCTCTTTGCAGCCTGGGAGGTGACACACCACTCCTGTGCCAGGCCAGGACTACCTGTACTCTGCCTCTGTGCTCTCACTTGTGCTGCAGGAGAATTTTAAGTTGTTGCTAGGTTGCACAAAGCAGTCTCTTATTTTTATCACATGCCTGTTTATTCTTGTTAAAAAAGACACAGCAAACAGCAATCCAAGGCATCTTCAGAATGCTTCTTATACTCTGCTTGGCTCCATTTTCTCACCAGGTAGAGCAAAGCTTCTCAGCCATCACCATATACACCTTTGACTCAGACAGACCTTGTCTTGCTCCTCCAGAGGTACAATGTGAAAGTGTGAGCAGCCAAAACTCACATTGCAAACAATTTTTCAGCATTCCAAATAAATTTCAAGTAATTTTCAAAATATTAATTCAAAGCTACTTCCTAATGACTTAATACAGCCAAGCAGCTGATTTGCAGCAGCCAGCATGCTAAACCATTCCCACTTCAGCAGGAAACATCTCCTTGCAACTTAGCACTTATTTTTGCATCTATGGCATTTATTAATACAGCATTTTACAGCTGCCATTCTCCTCCTTGGCATGCAATGTTAACGCTTCCGCTGGCAAGGAATTCAGCCTGGGTCAGCACAGACATGAGACAAGGCAAGATCAGTCGTGGTGCCTGGTGAGGCTGAGAGCTGACACAGATTACTGCTCCCATAGGTGGGTCCCTGAGCAGGAGCCACCACCACAGCCAGGCCCTGTCCCACTGGGAGCAGAGCAGCTTTCCTGGCAGGTCAAGTGTCACCCACAGTTCAGCATCCTCCAGGACAGCCGCTCACTTCTGCTCCTCGTGCTGCTGTGCTACAGCCTGAAATGTTCATCTAAAGCTAGAATAACTCCACACCCCTGTTACAAAATTACATGTCCCATCATGATAGCAACATACAGGCAATTTAACCCAAAAGGAGGACTCTTACTATTTGCTAGATTTGGAATTTGTCCCTTCCCGACACTAAGTGAACTTCCTGCTCCTAAGGAAGCTTTTCGAAGTGAATCTTTTACAGCTTCATACAAAGCTGGGAAGGCTTGTCCTCTGGAGTGACGATGTGACTCCAGAGGACACCCTAAGCCCCATGGTGACCCCACATTTTTTCTGCCACTCATACATCACTTAAGCATCAGCACACAGCTGGAGACAAAATACCAACCTCGTGCTGACAGGCACCTTTCCATTCAACCAGAGGCCCTGGTACTCATGCTGACAGCTCCACTGCAGCAGTATTCACCTGGCATTAGGTATTAGCACATCTCCTGCTCTGTCACTAGCTGGAGGCAATTACCCAATGTGCTGTCACCAGCCAGTGCAGCACTAGGAACACATCTTCACTTGTCTTGGCAGAGCCCCAGTAGACTCTGAGTTCCTGACTTTGCTGCACCACGATGACAGTGTCACCCCACAGAGGTCTCTGCCCTGGGTGTGCAGGGACAGGGCTCAGCCAGGCACGGGGATTGTGTTTCTACAAGTAGCTCACTCTGCTTGCAGTGCACAGCTGCCTCTGTTCAGCAGCACAGCCCAATCCTTCCCTCTTGCTGCTTGATGGCCTCAGCATCTATCCTCAGAATGGCACCCGCCTTGAAATGACTCTTAACAATCCACAACGGAGCAAAAAGGGAACTAAGGAAGAGTAAAATCAGCAGCAATATCAGCTGAAGTTGGGTGTTTCTAATTTACTCAAATTAACTTCACATCATCTGCATCTTCTGGTGCTCTAGCTAAGCCCTAATTTGTTTCTTAGGGTATTTCTAAGAACGAGTTGCTGGTGGAGTTTTTCCTCCTCCCTTGCAATTAACCTCTTTTTTAGCAGCAACACTGAGCCACAAGGATTTTAGTATAAAACTCTGCAAAAAAGACATCAGCCAACAATAAGCTTTAAATAATAACTAGGAATTACTTTTTCCTCTAGAGAAGTCAAGGCATCAATTTCCCAGATCTATGAAAGCTGAGCAAAAAAAAAACCCTGGAACTCGGGAGGAGCTTGGAAGAATGCTAATGTTCCTAATAGTGCACAGCAACAGCAGCCCAAGCCTTCCCTGTGAGCATCCCATGAGCAGCACAGCTGCGAGGGGCTGTGCCTGTTCTGCAGCCTATTGCTCACCTGGAACCTGACTGCACTGCTAAGGAAGCCCAAGCTTACCTTTACAATGGTGACTCCTGTTGGCCACTCTCTCTCCCCGCTGAGCACACTAACACTAACCATTAGCAGTGTTTTTCCCCTGCTGTGATGTGAGCAGCGTTAATTGCCTCCAAAATCGCTGTCACTAATTAGTCTCAGTGCCTTTATTAAACCAAAACTAGGTGGCATATTGTTCGCACTCATCCTGGACATTGAGCAAACAGTTTCAAGCACATTTTTAGTGAGCAGATACCTTCTGCCATGAATGAACATATCTTTTGACTTCATATCAGCTCTTCAAGGCTGGCAGGATGCAACAGCAGAAAGTCAGTAACAGATAGAGAGCATTGCTGCAACTGCAGAGCAACAAATTAGATCCTGCTGCCTCACACATCATCAGGCAAGTTCAGGCGCTGGAAATTTAATGGCCAAAAGACAGATGAGCAGACGCAGGGAAGATTCTTCTGGTTCCTCCTACAACGTCCTAAGAGCATTTGGGAAAGTTACAGCTGAACTAGAGGAGAATGCTCACAAAGTCACCAGCAATGCTGCTTTATTATCAGTGCATTACTAACAGCCCAGCAGGCAGCAGCAAAATACAACATGAGAAATGAATGTAAAGTGAGCAAAGAAATGCTTTTCCTGTAAGATTTTGAAACACATACTGGTGAGGTACCCGCAAGAAAAACTGGTATGAGCGAGCAGCCCAGGAGAAGGCTCCTGCACCCACAGCAGTGAGAAGACATCACGCCACACAAGCAAATGAAGCAAGGGACTGCAGAGAAGAAACTCATGAGCAGCAGCCTGGAGCTATGCCACCGTGGGGTTTTAAAATCTAGCAGTTCATAAGGTCTTCGCTCTGTCACTAAATAGCTCCTGTAAATAGCTTAAGGGCTTATTGATACACAGGACATCCCTCCCGTCAGGCCGTCCTGCCAGGCTGCAGAAGAGCCCCAGCTCCACAGGATGGATGGACCCAGCGGCCGTCAGAGAGACCTGGCATTGCCCTAACACACATACACACTCCCCAGATAATGTTTGTCTCACTGGAGTGTTCTGCAAAGCACACACCCACACTTACTTACTGCCTGAGCTACTGCTAATCAGAAATTCAATGGCATCTGAAGGAGCAGCAGCAGCACACTGAAATAAAGGGGTTTGTCACCACATTCAGACAGACTCTGAAAGGCCCACTTGTAACATTCACATGCATTTCTGTGCAGTTACCCACTCACTGATGCAGAGAATCTTCAGCACTCAGTTCCCACAGCTATCCACTGAGACCCAAAAGTACAAAATCCCCCATGAATTAGCTTTATATGAAAGGCCCATTTTAATTTCAGAAGCCATGTTTTCCCTCAGAACCCTCCACTAAAGAGCCCCCTGCACTGCACAAGCTGTCAGCAACCTCTTCTTCCTGCAACACCTGCATGGGAACACGGTTTATGCCCCAGCTGCAGAAAGGTGCCCTCCGTCCTCTGAGCCCAGCGGGGGCTACAGGAGGAGCTCAGACCTTCTGCAAGTCCCAGTGTCACTGATTTGTCTGTAAGTGCTGTCGTGGCTTCTCCCGACCCCTAGGACAGCACGGGTGTGCCATGGCTGTCACGGTGTTCTGGTGGCAGGATGATCAACCCCTCACTGCCCTCTCAGTGCAGGGGTGCTACACACATGGACACGGCCACGGGAGCACTGCTGACTTACACCAACCAGGGCTGCCGGCCAGGAGGGACCAGGTCACCTGCAGTCATGTACACCCCGGGGAGGAGGATCCCCCTCAGCATGTCCCAGGGCATCACCCAGACGTTTTCCTGCCTCCCTCTCCCAGTCCTGCAGGAGTGAACAGCCTGCCAGACCTTCAGCCCCTGGGCTCCTGACCTGGAGCCGGTACCCAGCGCACCGGCACCCAGCACCCCTCTCCATCAGAGGAGCCCTCACTCTGTCCCTGTCCGGCTGGGCTTGTGCCCCTCAAACCTGACCCCACAGGAGCCTCCTGCCTC
>WEKX01009249.1:135181-164687 GCA_013390025.1 Pitta sordida | reverse complement strand
CGACAGCAGGGGGCGACAGCGAACCGTGCAGCGGGACCGGCCCCGGGAATGATCCGGGAGTGACCCGGGAGCGACCCCGGGAGTGACCCTGGGAATGATCCCAGGAATGACCCTGAAATGCCCTCGGGACTGATTCGGGATTGACCCCGGGAATGACCCCGGGAATGATCCCGGTACTGCCACCCGGAGACGGGCTGTCAGCAGGTCCGTTAAGCACTGACGCGTGCCCGGTGCTGTCCCGTTCGTGTCCCGGTGTCCCCTCTCCATCAGGCCGTTGGCCGAGTCATTGCAGCTCCCGCAGCACCCAGCACCATTAAATCCCCAAAGTCTCCCTGTGCCCTCCAGCCCCATGCTGGGCGCCTCGGGGGCTCTGCCCGCGAAGATTCCCGGGGCCGGTCCTTCCCCCGCAGGGGCTGACGGTGCCCCGCTCCTCCAAAATGGGAACAGGGCACGGTCGGGGCAGGCTGTGGCCCCATGCTGTCCCTGCAGTGGACACGGTGACCTGGCACAGGGCCATGGGACACGGCCTGTCGGACCAGGAGCTCCCCAAGATGACACAGCCACCCCCAGCCCTGTTCATCTCTTTGCTTTGATGCTCCCTTCCAGGAGAACAATCCTTCGGGCCACTACCCCAAGCAGCCCCAAACCCCTGAGAGCCCCCGAAAGATCAGCAGCTTCTCTTAAGCCCTGTTGCCCCTGCCAAGGGTTTGAGCCCTTCCCACTGTCCTGGGGAGGTGGGTGGCAGCCCTGCAGTGCATTATTCCCCCTCAACCTTCCCCATCCAGGGCTTTCTCCATGCTGCCCCAGGACCAAGAGGAATTTTCCGCATGGCAAAGCCAGCATGGAGCACCCAGCATGGGGCTGTCAGCAGCAATGACACACAGACACCCCTCACCCATCCTGCCAGGATGCAGAGATGGAAGGATGCAGAGATGGAACAGTCCATAGATCCCTGCTCACAGTGACAGAGGAGTTTAATTCATCCAGAAACCATCCACAACCGAATCCAGCCAGTGGTTATACAATAAAAGCCAGGCTTACAGTGACCATAGCCCCCTGCCTGCTTCCAGCACAACACTCCCAGCCCCCTGCTTTTCCCAGCTCTGCTGGTGAGGTAATTCTGGCTGAGCTTGGTTACATGGTGGTGGAGGAGGGAGTAGGAGTGAGCAGTTGCCTAGGCTCCCCCGCTGCCGTGGGTACCAGGAATGGCTGCGGGGAGCTGAAGCTGGGCACATTCAGGCTGGAAAGACTATGGGGTGCTTTGACTGGGAACTGTGAGATACAACTGGGGCTGAATCCTTCAGGAGCTTTTCAGGGCTTCCTGCCTGATCACAGTCCCCTCCAGGTGCCCAGCGTGGTACAGAATGACGGTGGGCAAGGAGTGGCCAGCCAGGGAGCTGCACTGCAGGAGGAAAAACCTTCCTGCTTATGGGGTCATTACTTGTACCCTACAGGGCCAGGATTCCCTGCCTGCCTGTCCCCTGCTTGGTTTGGCTGCAGTGTTTATCCTGCCTCGAGATCCACTCATTGCTGTGTCCCCACTCCAGGTGAGCCCTGGCCACTTCTTGGCACAAGCCCAGTTCCTGTTTGTGCTGGAATAACGGCGCTTTGTTTCCACGAAGTCAGCAGCACAGGCTGTGCTGGCAGGCAAAGGCAGCTGAGGGGGATGCAGGCACCCACCTCCCACACACACAGCAACAGTACCCCGACCTCTCCCTCTGCTCTGCACAGCATCCCTACTCTGCCAGACAGCAGACAGGAAGCAGCCTGGATTTCCTCTGCAAGGGCTGCTGCAAACCCTTCTGCATTTGGGTGGGACACAGAGTCCAAGACAGATTCCTGTTACTCAGGAATCAGCTTTGAATTGCAAGTGCGGGGTGATCGATTTCTATTGGACAATGGGCAGGGATCCCGCTGCGTCACTTGCAGGTGACTTTTAAAGCCAAACTTGAGACCTCAGACAGTTACACTTGCATCCCTTGCCCTCAAGAGCTGTGGGTACCAGGATCACTGTAAGCCATGAAGGGCTCAGTGTGTGCACAGCAGCCCCCATGCTCCCACTTTCCTCAAGGGCTGTGGAGGGGAAGAGTTGCACAACAGCTCTCATATGATTGGAACACAAACTTGCCAGCTCCACGTACACTTATATAATTCTGCACCGACTGCTCGTCAACACATTGCAAAACAGCAGTGGGATCAATTGCTCTACTTTTAGGTATACAAATATTATTGTACTCCCACCAGCTCTCTCTGGGTGAAAAGTTATAGGGCATGTGAGGTGCTGTGAGGACCCCGGACCCACAGCTCCTGCCACAACACTGTCAGCGTGTCCTGCAGGGACCAAGTGTGCTCATGAGTAGGATGGCCTGGCTTTGGGATATCTCTTGGGCATATTCCTATTTCCAAATGTCCTGACCGCCCTCCCTTCTTGGAAAACCTCATTAAAAGGCTCTAGATAGGACACCCCAGCTGAAGGACACCTCACCCCTCCAACAGCACACACCCGCATCGCTTACAGAAGATCTCACTCCTGCAACTACATCTCCTTACGGGAGAAGCCCCCGAAACAGTGCTGCCTGCCAGCAGCAGGGAAGGCTGCTCCACAAGGCAGGAGCAAACCCTGCTGCCACCTCTTGCAAGCAACACAGTGATCCATGCTAAACCCAAAAACACCAGCGAGGGGCTGCTCTTTTGGCAGCCGCTTCCCTGTGGAGAGCAACACGTGAAGAAGCCGAAGCCATTGGGGCGGTGGGTGGCTCTGGGACCCGCTCTGCTCCGCCTGCCTGCGGTGGCCGCAGGGCTCCTTGCGCAACCCGTCCTGCACAAAGCCGGGGCTGGCTGGGACCCAGACCCCTCCTGCGGCCGGAGGAAGGAGCAGCCAGTGCCTGCCAACAGCTGCGCTTCCTGGAAATAAAGAAGACAGAAGGTCGGGAGAGTTGAGGGATGGCGGAGGGGGGACCGGGGGATGCTGCGGGAAGGACTGAGGCGCCGCAGGTTGGAAGGCAAGCAGCACACAGCCCAGCCCACCCTGCAGCTCCGGGAAAACAAGCTCTGCTTTCACACAGCAGCACCCTGTTCTTGGTTAAGCTCTGCTTGTGTCCTGACCTGATGAGCCCCTTGCCAGCCCACACACTCTCCCTGCAGGTACAGCCCCTTCTCAGCTCTCCCCTGCCAGGGCAGCTCTGCAGGCTCCAATGCCATGCTGCGGGAACAGCCGGGGCAGGGGTATGTTGCATTTTCTGCCATCAGTTCGGCAGCCAGGTTGCCTGCCACACCTTGCCTGTGGTGAAAAACCTGGGTGTGGGCAGAAGGCATTTGCAGGATGAGGGAAGTGAAGAGGGAGCACGGGTAAAGTGCTTGGCAGTGAGAGCACAGAGTGCACCACGTTGTGCAGCACCATGCCCAGACTCCCCATGCTGGCCTTGTAGCTGCAGGGCTGCCAAGGTGAAGGAGTTTATGTCTCCAACCAAGCCAACACAACCCTTCTCATGTCCTTCCCTTGTTGCACGTCAGCCAGGGAAGAGCTACAAAGCGAAGAGTTGTCTGGGGTGCAGCAGCAGATCCTGGCCCTCTGGAGCTGTTGTGTGGGGCTGCTGCCAACATAGACCTTTGCTGCCCACACAGTTTGTGGGGCAGAGGGGACAGGGTCTGTGTCCCTCTTGCATTCCTTGCCTGAGGGTGAGCCCTGGACAGGTGAGGGGTGCTGGGACAGGGATTCCCACCAAAGAAAGGTGCTGGGTATGGCATGGGCTGCCTGCAGGCACCCTACCAGGGTTTGCTCTGCTCTCATACAGATGGCTGAGTTGCAGGCTGCAAGCAAAGGAGAGGCAGCTGGGAGAGGCCCCTTAGCAAACCCTCATTTCCATACAATTGAGGGAAAGTGGCTTTGCCCAGGCACTCCCAACGAGGGACACAAGCCACTCCCTGTCCCCTCTGCCCTGCTCTGAATGACTCCAAGGCTGGGGCACCACTACAACTGGCCAGTACACAACAGGACCCATGGCAGTACAGGACCCATGCCAAGGATGGATTCATGAATGGACAGACAGCAGTCCTCAGTCCCTCTACAGCATCACCATAGACGCAGCTTAAAAGCAGTTTTAATTAGTGTCCAGTTACACAAACTTGAGCTCACCACCATTAGAGACAGCAAAGGTACAGCTGCTGGGACATACACAGCACTCACTGTCCCTGGAGCAGTGTGTGCCACAGAGGCATCAGGGCACAGGGTCCCTCTGACCCTGCTCACTGAGAGCCACTGTGTCCCGAGCAAGGTTCAGGGTAGAAGGACATGCCTTGTGCCTTGCTGCAGCCTGAGCATTTTGCAGCCCCAAAGTCATGGGGTGAAACACTCTCCCTTGGGCCGGGAGCACAGTGACATCAGGCTGCTGCCCTTTGGGGATGTTACTGCCCAGCCACAAGGAAATATTTTGTTCTTACTCCATAGAAGACATTTGTGTGTCCCTCTTCACTGGCAGGGACCCAGCCTGGGGGAAGAAATCCAGCTGCTACTTAAGAGGCAGCAGCAGGGGATGGGGACAGCGCAGGAACAAAGATGCCCTCTCCTCCAGCACATCCAGGTTCTGTCCCCTGCCTTTTCTTGCTTCTGCCCTGCCCAGCCCCAGTGCCAGGGAGGCCACCTACTGAAACATCCTTGCAGGTCCACAGACCACTGCTCAGCCCCCACCTCAGTCCCCAGTGCCTCACCAGGAAGGCAAAGCTCACTTCACTGAAGGAACTGGTGCCAGCTGCAGGAATGTGTTTCATCTCTGGCCAGCTGATGCATGGCAATTCCCAGCAGCCACCCCAGTTATGGGCTGGAAGTGACCTATTTACAAAAGGCAAGCACCACACCAGCCTGGAGGTGGTACAGCATTCCCTGAGGGCAGCTACGAGGAAGAAGCAGGAGTGGGTACCTGGGGTCAGGGCCTGGCCAGGCTGGACAATTTGCTGTCTCTCACCCAGCCCCTGCAAAGCTGCTGGTGCAGGGTCAGGCCTAGCATGTTTCAGCCACCTTGGGCAATGGTCTTGCTCGGGCTGACCTGGCAGGAAAAGGTGGGTCCTCTCCAAGCTTCAGGAAGCAGACAGGGAGGAGACCAGACACAGGGGAGCCTTCAGGAACGGGGACGTGCACTCAGCATTGTCCTCCATGGAGCAGAGGCTGCAGCAACCACAGAATGGCGTGTCCCTGCCAGGGCACAGGCTGTCCCAGCTCCTGTCCCTCCACCCAGCTGCAGAGCTGCTCTGTGGATGTGCCTCTGGCTCAGGGTTCCCCAGGACAGCACAGGGAGCCAGCCCAGCTGCCCCTTCCCAGTGCTCCTGTGGGCACAGCCAGCACCAGTGGCAAGCTGACTGCCCAGGGAGGACCAGAGCTGTGGGGAGCCACACTCAGAGCACTCACAGCAAGGGTAAGATTCATCCCCAGAGGGAAAACAATTTCTACAGAGGCAGAAGCAGCAGTTCCCACAGCATGGATGCTTCAGTTTGTTAGAGATTTTCTCTCACAAGGGCACGTGGACCAGGCTGCTTCATCATCTTTTTCACTGAAAGAGTGATCCGGCATTGGAATGGGTTGCCCACAGAGGTGACTGAGTCCCCGTCCCTGGAGGTGTTCAAGGGTAGACTGGATGAGCTGATGAGTGTCATGATTTAGATGTTAGGCTTCAGTTGGATTATAGGTTGGACTAGATGACCTTCAAGGTCTTTTCCAACCTTATCAATACTATGATACTATGATCACCACCCTGCCAACAGCTCTGGCCCAAAGGGACAGCTCCAGAGCTTCTACCTCCAAGGTGAGCCTGGTGCCACAGTAATGGAGGAAAGACAGGGAAAAAAAGCCTGCAAGTCTCCTCCCCAGCCCAGGTGCTGCTCTCCTATTATTCCATCACCTGTCCTTCACCATGACCCAACAGGCAGGTGACCACACTCCCCAGCCCCATATCCTGTTCATCCCAGTCCTGTCCTCTGAGAAGCTGAGGCACAGAGCATGGCCATTTACAGGGACTGTGGGAACCCTGTTCCTACTCCAGCATGTCCCAGGCTGGCAATTCCACAACTGTCTTCCTGCAAACACAAGGAATTGCTCAGAGCGATTTATGCAGAAGAGCATGGAAGGAAAACAAATCTGCTCAAACAAACCTTGCAAGGTGGTATATTATTCAGAGGAACTTGCACCTGGATCTCCCCCTCTAACCTTCAAGGACATGGTGCAAGCATGGGATTTTTTCCTCCTGACATTTTCCTCTTACATCCTTTACAGTAACTAATGAAAAAGTCTTCTCTGCCAGCACTCCCCCTCTCCCACTGCTGCAGTCCAGGAAGTTCCCAACCACCTTGTTGTTGCTTTGCAGCACTGGCACAGCCTCTTAATCCTCAGACAATATTGGCAAAAGGATTTGAGCAGCACAGGCCAGAGCACCCACAGGGGGAGGTCCCCCAACCTTCCCACAGCAGCACCAGTTCCACCTAGGTTTTTTATTATTATATATGGACCAAGTGCTCCAGGTCTGGCTGCTGACACCACACTGTTCTGAGACCGGGTCTAGACCAAGCTTACCCTGCTGGCAGCATTTCTGCAAGGCAGCTCCCTGCCTGTACCCTGGGCTCTGTCTGCAGGCAGCAAAACAAAGAGGACTTGTTCTGGAGGCAGCTTGCATCAGAGCAAATGCGATTGTTCTCATCGGATTTTATGAATTCCCTCCAGAGTTCCTACGTAACACAAGTACATTAGGGGACTTTATCCCTGCTAATTTCAGACTACAAAGTCAAACCGTGTATCAGATGAATCTGCACAGGCAGGCTTATTCATAAGCAGCAGCAGTGATAAGTGACCGCAGCGCCTGCCAAGAGGCTCGTCATTAGCTCATTAGCAGAGGGCATCGCATCCTAAACCCGAGAACTGAAAAGGAAACGTCACCTTGCAGCCATGGCTCCTCTCCCTATGCCGGGCACATCTCAGGAACAGCAGCCAGGATTGCTGCCGATCAGTGCCCAAAGCATTTTGCAGTTCAGAGTGCCAAGAATAAGTAGCCCCGTCCTTCCCCTCCCCAAGGCTTTCTGCAGCAAGTGGCAAGAGCAGCTCCGGGAGTGCTCACAGGGCCCTGTCAGCCACACCCAGCACTGGACACTCACCCAGCAGCAACAAATGGCCTGCTCAGGCTGGACTCTCCATGGACATCTCCATGGAAAATAGCCCATGTGCTGGCATAAAATAGCGAGGTGACTGCAAGATGTAAAAACACCTGTTTAATGCCAGTATCAGTTTGTGCATGAATATCGTGGAACAACAACAACAAAAGCTCAAAACAACCAACCCACTACCACAAACTAACATTTTATAAACCAAGGTAAAAAAAAAACTCTTCAAAAAGTACAAAGGAGCACAGGAGAGCCATCAGGGAGACTTGATCGGAAAAACTTGATAGCAACTGCTGGGGAGCATGAAACGGAAGCTGCGGGGTGAGAGCCGACTGAAGAAAGTGACCTTCCACCAGCAGATCTGCAGCTTTCCTGACCCATCCCTCCCCTCCTCTCCTAAGCATGCCTGCAGGCAAAGTATGGGACAGGGAGATGATTCACCTGACTCTTCTGCACAAACCAATTCCTTTATCCTGGAACAAGCTCTCTGTAACAAGAGCATCCCCACAATTACCTCAGCACTTCCACACTGAGTTTCCTCCATCATGACGACACAGAGGCTTTGCAAGTGAAGTCATTTATCTAAAAATAGTTTAGGTAAGTAAATGGTCCTCTTAAAAGTGCCAGTGGTTTAGTTACGCTGTTATTTCACTTACTCACTGCCCTCTCACTTGTCTGATGCTTCCTTCCTGTCCCAAGTGAGATTTTAAGCTGCTTAGGATACCTTTCAGGCTCTGCCCCAGTCACTGCTGTTGCAGCTAATCCTGTACAAATTTTACATGCTTGGCCTCAGCATAGGTTAAAGAGTGGCTATAGCTCTCTAGAAATAGGTTACACAGCATAAGATCTGCTTACAAGGCCCTGAAACAAGAAATAGGTCGTTGGAGACTTTAGGAGCAAGTTCTCACTTACCAGTCATCATCTGGCTGCAAAGGACCTCCACAGCCACTTAAACCTTCTGCCCTTTGGTCCCTCTGAGCAGTCTTTACCCAGTCTAAGCAAGCCCTGTTGTCTCAGCCTCTCCAAAACACAGAACTTGCTCAGCACTCTTGACAGGAGGCCCAGGACAGACGTGCTGTCCCACAGTCTCACAGGGCAGGTAAGCTTCCTGTTCATCTGCTGCTTTTGCATTACACCAGAGAGCTGAGCTTCACCTCCTCCTCAGTCACCAGTAACAACAGAAGCATCACTTACAATGACCCAAAAGAATTTTATTGGAACATATACACACAGGGATAACAGAGGTATCTGAGTAATCAAATATGGAATGTTTAAGAAAGTTAAAATAAATAAGGATACGAAGTTTTGCCAGTGCTAGGTCCAGCACCAATGTAAGTAAATGCCCTCTGAACAAGTCTGACTCCAACAGGACCATCCCTGCAGAGCCTGTAAAGATTCCTACCACCAGAAAGTGGCCAATAATTTTGGAATACAAAGAGTCACAATAGTGCTTTCTACTGATGTGCATTCACACTGTTTATTCACTGCTTTCGTCTCTTATTTCTTTAATAATATCTATTAAATTCTGAAGTCCAAAAACATAGCCCGTGTCTTGGCCCTCATGCACCACACTGTCTTCTCCATAGTATTTGCAGGTTGTGTGGGCAAAGTCTATCATACGGACATCGACAGTACTGGCAGTTGGTTTGTAGGCATATGCTCCTGCTGACTCATCTGAAGACTCCTCTGAAAGGTCCTCTAGGTCCTCTGGGTCTGAGTCAACAGCAACTTCCTGCCTTTCCTTTCCATCATAAATGATCAGCAAGGAGCTCGAATAGAAGCGGTAAGACTCTTGTTTCTCTAGGACAGACTTGAGTTCTGTCAGTTTTTTAATAACAGACTCGAAGAGTTCCCTGCGCAGGTATTTGCCGTTATGAAAGAACTGGTAAAGTGCTTCTTTAAATCCTTGGACTGAGAGTTTTCTTCCATGGTATTTATTCATGAACATCAGCTGGCCAGTGCCTGCCTGGTAGACCTGCATACACAAACACAAGAGAAAAGGAATAGTTAAAACTGATGGTGATACTCACTCAAAGCCTTGAGGGGACATAAAAAGAATTAAAAAAGAAATTAAACCATGCTTTTACAAGATGACATACTGCTCAGGAAAATTGCTCTTACATAATTACAGAAACTGCTATCAACAAATCCAGCAGTGCCTGTGGAACTTGGAGGAAGTGGAAAATTCCTTCTGTTTAGATTTGAGCTTTCCCACCAGGGATGTAAGAATAAGGACTTCAAATGAGATTAGGAAAGCTGCGACCAAGATCTCCCAAGTCAAGCTACAACTTGTACCACAGCCACTCTTTCAGCTCATTACCTGCTCTAGGATGTACCAGTTGTTTGCCAGCATGCTGAGATCTGAGTGACAGCAAACACTTCTATAAAAAAACTAAGATGTGCCCCAGAATCATCTGTATCTAAAGAAGTCAGAGGTGCTCCTGCAGCAAGATGCCTTCCTATAGGAGAGTGGTCTATACACCCCATAGATCAATAATGGCCAAATATCTGGGTCAAGGATTGCAGGTGCTTCCAAAGTTCCTCTTTGTTTTCCAGCACAGGTCAATACTGGAAAGTGAACAATGAGCAAGCTGGATCCCTGCTCAGATCCCAGCACACTGTGGTTAGAAATGCAGTTCCCACACTTTCATTTCTGCCTCGTGTTTTTCTCTGCAGTTAAACAGTGAGCTGAACACCACACATGCCAACAGTCATGCTGTGAAACAAGTCCCAGCAAACACTGCTAGCATTCCTGGAATCTACTGGATGGGAGGAGAGAGGCTCCAGAAAAGCCTCAAACACAAACATGTTTCCCATTCCACATTCACATGTCACTCCAGGAATACAGAAACAAGTAAACAAAAAATTCAGGTGAAAGTCCACACAACTGTCCCCTTATCTGACCACGAGTCTTGTCACATTTACCAAGCACTTCTCATCTGCACTTTGCAAAAAGCAGTGAAAGACCTGTGGCTTTTCAAGGACTACAAGACGGGACCAATTGTTTCTTAATATCATAACAAACTTCCACATGCTTCATTCAAAATGCATATGTTGGCAGATCCTCCTTTGAGCTCTTCCCTGCGCTATCCTGAAATGTTGGCAGCATCAGTAATTTTACCACTGTTTAAAGTTGATGATATTGTGCAGGAGACAGTTCCCAGACTGCACAGGCTGCAGGTTGCTCCTGCAGATGCTGCCACCCCCAACTGACCAGTGATACTCAACCCTCACTGCCCTCCACGAAGGAAACGAAGCACAGCATCTCAAGGGTGCCAACTCCTAGGATGAGTACCTAACTGAACCCCCCACTAACTTGAATGTGTGCAAGCCCAGTTTTGCTCTCACCTGCATGCCACAGACTCGCACTCCGATCACAGCCGACGTGCTCTGCTGGCACTTGCGGATCTGATTCGCTTTCTTCTCTTCCGACGCATCGTCCCCGTGCTGCCGGGTTCCCATCTTCAGGTCCAACACACACGGCACTTCGTATCGGGACGTGAGGTTTTCCAGCAAAATGAATTCTGACTAGTTAAGGAACTATCTTCTCAGTGGGGGGATACAGGTTTTCACAACATTTATCACAGATTTTATAGTGCCCCAGTCTTAACATTAAGCATAGCCAAAACGTGCCCAGTATACAGCAGCCTGTCAAAACCTACAGTTACAGAAATGTAAGATATCCACCCTGCTTTACACCAGCTCCAGTTTTACTGGTGAATTTCCACACTAAGTGAAACACAGAAGTAATCAGAAATATAAGCTGAAATGAAGTATATCATGTCCAGCAACAGACATTTTTACTAATCCATTCACCAAAACTCCTCACACACAAGGAATTTGTTTAGTGTATAGATACTACTACTTTTCCACCCAAGGCTGCCTACAGCAACATCTCTTTTCCACAGAATACTCAGGATGCAGGTGTTTGCCACGGCTCAAAACCAGTGTGCCTCAGCTTTCATGGATTGTTACTGGTTTTGTGTTTCTCATTCTCCAATCCTACCTGAGTTTATATTCAGCTTCTCTTTACCAAATAGGTTCACTAAAAAGAGGCTACTAGAAGCAGGAGACTTGAGGCACTGGAATACCCTCTATATTTAAGAAACTGCTGAAGAGAGAAAGAGGATGCTAGTTCTTAATACCAAAACAGCAATAAAAGGAGACAGAACTCTTCTCCTTTGAAAGTAAACTGTTCTAAGACATTACTCACAGTTTGCTGTAAAACCTGTCCACGAACTGACCCACAATTTGGAGATTTTAATTCAGTTATCTGAATTTCCTAGCCTAGCTGCTTTACTAAATGCTGGAAAAGCCCATTTCTAGAAAGTGCCGGTGATCCCTTCAAAGTCACTGAATAAATCACAGCTTCAGAGAGTCTCTCAGGACTGCACTTAGCCCTGCTTGGTACTTTTACCTGGCATGCTCAAGAAAGAAAAGGCAGAGCCTCACTCATTCTATTATTATGAGGTATTTTTAAGAAAGGATACTGTATTGATTTCGGTGTTTTGCATTTTCCTTCATGCGCTGTAACTGTTGCTGGTGACATTTCATGCTCCAAGGGTTATGGTGTTTAAACTGAGAACTGACATTTCCTTTTTTCTCTACAGTATAATACAAGACTTCAGATTTCTTCAACCACTCAAATTCTTCCTCCAATTTGTGACTAGAAAAACAGAACAAAGCAGCAAATTAGAGATCAAGTGGAAAAATAAGCTCTTGAAAGGGGCTGTCAGTGGACTGGACTTAGCTGTTTTACTCACCTTCACTAACAGCTAGCAAAAGCTTTATTCTGCTCTCTGTACAAGTGGACAAGATGCCCATCAGTAATATTTCAACCTTTACAGAACTATGTCCACACTAATACAGACTAGCATGTAGCCAAATGTTACAATACAAGTAGCAACTCCACCTACATCCTTTACCTGCAGGATTCCTACAAAAGTATGCCTTGTATAGTAACACTGAAATGCATTTGGGGTTGGTTTCTTGTTTTGCTTTTTTTCCCCACAACTACTGTGCTTTTGCAGGTGGGNGAAAAAAAACCCATGACTATCTTGGTCTCTGCCTTCCAGTAAATTTTTAAGTCGAGTTACTCTAATTTTAGACCAAGGGTTTAATGATTAACTTTTTGCGGCTAAAAACAACCTCATACTTATTTTGCCTGAAGATCGTTACACGGACAATAATGCACTTAATTCCAAGAGACTACAAAGTGTTCTAGGTCACAGGTCTATTTTTATTTGTCCTCCTTAGATATTTAACAGCTTTACATTCACTGGAAGAGCAGAGACCTGCGGGCTTAGAGCAGTGGTGCTGCCAGAACTGCAGACGCCTACAGCTGCCCCGGGCGTAAGAGCATTAATTGACATCAACAACTAAACTGCTTAAAGAAACAACAGATCGATCAAGTGAATGAACTCCAGCCCATGGAATGTTTACCTGCACCTAAGGGTAACAGGTCAATAAGTTGAGTGTGTTTTCTGTCGGTTGGTTTGTTTGTTTTTTCTTCAGTTAGGCTTTTTTCCCCCTCCTTTTTTTCCAAGCGCCTTATTTGACAAAGNCCCCCCACTCTGAAACTTCAAAAGTAACATTGGGAAAACTGTTTCCACTTGACCACAGCAGAAACCAATAAACACCCAACCTGCTACTGGGCTGAGGACATACTAGTTTTACTACTGAACCTGTCTGCACTTAACAGATCAGGAACAACAAAAGAAACTAGAAAAGAAAATGAAAGTGAAAGTTCTGGAGAATTCTGTGGAGTTCCAGAGAGTGGAATGTTTTGCTTCAAGGCTCTGCATTCCAGTTCCCCCTTTCAAACGTACCTTTTCATTTTTTCCTCTTTCCTGTGCTGCCGGACCCATTCCTTAGATATCTTCTCATTTTCTAACAACATTGTCTTTTTGTTAGTCCATCTCAACAGCTTGCTCTTGGGTTCACAGTCAGAATTATCTAAGTTTTCTAAGTTATTGTGGTCCCCATTTAGTGGATATGCTATTAGACATAAGTTTCCATCCTCATCCTCTTCAAAGCTCACCGACACCACACCTGAAGAGAGAAGGGACCCAGACAATTATGAATTGCTCGAGCAACAAGCAAGCCCTTTAGAACACGTTATTTTACACTAAGAATACAGCGACTTTATTTTTTCTCTTACCCCAGTCCTTAGTTTCTATCTTGCCACAGGCCAAACCTCATCTGCCAACCTAACAAATATCAAAAGAGCTAGACAAAGATGACACCTCACAAAAGACAATTTATCATGTTGACAAAACAATGATACAAAAGGTCATTTTCTATCTCAGAGGCAGTCAAGTAAGAATCAAATAATAACAGGACACAATTTCAATTAATAAAATTTTTTTATTAATTTAAAAAACCTGACTGGTCTGATTCTAAGCGAGATGTAAAACATTTGTTAACATCTTGCAGTGAAAAGTGACCTCCACAAAAAAAATCTCACACCAAAAACTTTCATGTTTTGCATGACAGCAAAGCAAAAAGCACTTATCCAAACAATATTTGGTTACTATTCCCATGGGAAAGGAAAGATGTGCAAGTAGAACAAAACAAGGAGAACATCACATTACAACAGAAACTAGTCCAAAAGCTTCCATTTAGAGTCACCATGTTTAATTACACATTTTCTTATTTTTGGAATGTGCTTTATTGATACTGGTTATGCAGCAATCTTGTGAGGTAAGTAACAAAAATGCAATACAAAACAAATCTGTGGGTGGTACAGAAACACGGAGAACCTCAAAAGCACTTTTTTCCTCATCCCCCCTCAGGAGTCTCTAGAGCACTGCATCGGGTTTTAAGAGTCCTAGTGGAGCACTGTGACAGATTCACCGAGTGCTACATGAGCAAGTTTCTGGAGTTAATGGAGAAGCTGTAACAATTGTCTGAATTGGGTTTTATTTTGGTTTTCAGTCCTCTTTATTCCCAGATCAATCAGTCTGCACAGTTCTTGCAGCTCATCACTAGCTAGGGAGAGGTCTCGGGGAGAGACTGGACGGTCCGAGCTGGGCAGCAGCTCCCAGAGCTACAGTGGCTGGGGCAGGGAGCGCAGCAGCTTTGACACAACGGGAAAAAAGCAGGGGGAAGGGGGGGAGCTGGTTAGCACATGGCTTTGGCTTTACCCTGGAGAAAAATAACAGGCGGACCAAGTGAGGCCCCTTACCCCTAAATCCCTCCCCACAGTTCCCAGAAAGCCACATCCACCAGTACAACTGTTCTATTACATTCTGAGAAGTATCATTCAAAGATCGTATTTTCTTGCGCAGTCCAACAGAACTTGTAATTAGACATGTCAAAAAGTCTGTCAGTGAGCAGAGAATATTAACTTTGAAACGTCTCTGAAGTCTTCCACCACTTTCACAAACAGTATGCAAAACTTCATCAACATTATGGTTGTTAAGATCAATCTGCTTTAAAAAGCAACTCCATTTAAAAAAGTGCTTCAGACAAATTATTTATTAATCACCAGGCAGCAGTTGATGGGAGTAGAAAAGAGAAATGTTCCTGTTAACTAGTGCAATTCTTAGGAGAACTGGAATTTCCACTCCTACATAACTTCTGACTCAGCCTCATCAAGGCTACTCGATCCTTGCCTACCTAAATGCCATGAATTTTCATTTCCTTAGTGGCAGAAACAACACTCCAAGTATTCAACGTGACACTTTACTGACATGTATTCACTGCAATCAAAATGAAAGTCCGTGAAGAAATCCAAAAACAAAGGGGATCACAACTAAGCTTACACAAAACGCTGTCATCCAATCTTACTAAATCTCTTGTAAACAAACATTAAACAAGTGGAAAAAAATAAATTTAGACATCTACAAAAAAAGGCAGCAGATAATTACTGAAAACATTCTCAAGCTGTCAGCTACTTACCTGTGCCTAAGGGAGTTATATGGGCTATCACCAGCAGAGTTGCTCTACACTAATGCTGTTAGTCAGCCCAAACACCAACTTGGCAAGCATTTCCACCCTGCATCTCCACAGCCTGCCTCAGACAACATCAAAATACATGAAAAGAAACCCCTAAAATCTCTTCCATACAGAAGAGATTTCAGAGAGAACAGAGAGCACAGCACACTCGCATTTACTGAAACAAAAAGCCCAACCCCATTCAAAGGTCTGGTGACTTACCCTCGTATTGTGGAGTGAATTTACGCATTTCTGTTGGGAGAGTCTCATAGAACTGGTGCTCCCTCTGAATAAGGGGTTTACAGATCGTCTTGTCATTAAACCGGAGGACACAGGAGTGTCCCCCAACCTGGTGGACAAACGGTTCGAGCAGGACTCCCTTGGAATAGTGCTCCACTTCCATGGCTCCAAATGCTGGGCTCATCCTTGTAGCACATTAGACAGGAGGCGGCGGCGGCGGTGAGGGCGGACGAGGCCCCGCGGTGTCGGTGGCGATTCCCGGCTCTGCCAAGGGAAGGAACCGCGGGAAGGTCACACACGGGCGCGCGCCGCTCGCGACACGGGCGCGGCGACTGCGGGCGCGCGGGGACCGCCGCGAGACAGCCCCGCGAGACCACGCCCCCTCCCCGCGGCCACGCCCCCTCCCCGCCCGGCAGCCAATGGGAGGCGGCTCCCGGCATTGCCGCCCCGCCCCAGACACCCGGAATTGTCACTGACGGGGACACGGACACGGACACGGACACGGACACGGCCTTCACCGGCTCAGCCACGGCAACGCGTCAGACACGCAAAACATCACGCGGAGGCAGATCCTCTACAGGAAAACCAAAACGCCAACATGCCGTATCTCCCGGGAACTCTCTGCCGTGCAGCCAGCCGAAGGCAGCGATCCCGAAGGACCGGCTCCTGTCCCCCGTGACCCCACACCGCTGCTCCGGCCGCCAGGAGCGCAGCTGGGAAAAAAAACCCATGACTATCTTGGTCTCTGCCTTCCAGTAAATTTTTAAGTCGAGTTACTCTAATTTTAGACCAAGGGTTTAATGATTAACTTTTTGCGGCTAAAAACAACCTCATACTTATTTTGCCTGAAGATCGTTACACGGACAATAATGCACTTAATTCCAAGAGACTACAAAGTGTTCTAGGTCACAGGTCTATTTTTATTTGTCCTCCTTAGATATTTAACAGCTTTACATTCACTGGAAGAGCAGAGACCTGCGGGCTTAGAGCAGTGGTGCTGCCAGAACTGCAGACGCCTACAGCTGCCCCGGGCGTAAGAGCATTAACTGACATCAACAACTAAACTGCTTAAAGAAACAACAGATCGATCAAGTGAATGAACTCCAGCCCATGGAATGTTTACCTGCACCTAAGGGTAACAGGTCAATAAGTTGAGTGTGTTTTCTGTCGGTTGGTTTGTTTGTTTTTTCTTCAGTTAGGCTTTTTTCCCCCTCCTTTTTTTCCAAGCGCCTTATTTGACAAAGCATTATCAGACTTTTTTTTTTTTTTTAAAAAAAAGTAACAACCCACCAAACACTTTGTTAACACAGAAAATAAAATTCAAGCCAGGTCTGCAAGAGAATGAATGTAAAATTTAGCCTGGAATAGTATTTCCCAGAAACTGTACTCTCTTCTAATACTCTATTTACATTTTAAGATTAGAGCAAGATCAATAAACTTTCATTCTCTCTTTGTACTACTTTTAATTTCCCAGTATTTTTTTATAATGCAGCTACTGGATCCCCAGAGAAGCTTCTCATTCACCTCAACATGAAAAACTTGGCAACTCAGACACATGTAAAAACCTCTCATTTTTACCCCAGAAAGCTCCTTCCAAAAACCTCTTTAGCTGCAGTAACCTGAGCAACCCTGAAGAGCCCAGGGAGCGTGGAAAAGCCGTGTTCCTTGGCCTGTCCCCAAAATGCAGCTGCCACAGTCAGAAGGTGACACTGTCGTTGCTCTGGAGACACAGATGTGCCCGATGGCTCCACTGCAGGCTGAATCACCAGATGGGCAACACGCTGGAGCTCTCACAAACACACACTTATCAAAGCCCATCAGCTCCCGAGTAAGCTCTGGTTGCTTTCATTTTCTATTACAGAAATCTTAAGCATCAGTCTGGATTTGTGTAATGCACCAGTAATTTTACAACTCCTGAGTTTTCATTAGGACTTTCTAGAGCCAACAATCCCTCCAGTCTTCTGGAACTCCTCAGGAAATGCCAGAAGTGTGGCGGGTTTCATCAGAGACACTTAACACATGTACCTGATCTTGCAGTGCCAGACCTTTACAGTGGCACAGCCTCACAGAACATCAGCAGTACAAGATCACTTTCCAAGACAGCATTAACGTTCTGTGGCCATCTTCCCAATTATCCTGATGTAGAGACACTGATTTCCAGCTGCAGCAATTCAAACTGAGAAAGTCTCTTGCAACATTCCCTAACCTCCAACACCTATTTTGTCCCAGTCCTTCTGCACAAGAGTTGCATCAGGAGCAAAGTTTTGAAGATGTTCACGCTATAGGAATTACTCTGCAGCAAAAATCACTTCCAAAACAGACAATGCACAACACCTTGTTTACCCAGCACATCTTCAGGGAGCTCATTAGTAGCAGCTCAACTCGTTTGCCTTCATGAATGCCCAAGTGGTCTGGACAACACTTACACACTGATCACTCCACAGTGGAGTTACCGAGCACAGATTTGGACAGGACTGCTCATGCTACTTCACCTTTTCCTGAAAAAATAACAACTGGCATCACATCACACAGTGGAACTTCCCATCTGAAGACTAACAAAGCAAGTTTTTTTACTGCTCTAATACCATAAAAATATAAGTTACGAAATTTTTAGACAGGGCTGGTTTTGAGGTTTTTTTGAGAGAGTGAAACGTTAGAAATTATCTATACATAGTCACAGTGTACCCAGTTTGCACTACCACAAGACAAACGTGAATCCACCAGACATAAAGGGGGAAGCTCACACAAGTAAAGGCGAGTTTACTGTGCCTGTATTAGTAAGCTCTGCTTCTGTTTTTATCTTCTGAAACTACAGCAAAACTCTCACATGTTCTACAACGCGATTTTTTTAGTACGAATCCTTGCTGAAAAAGCTGTACAACCCTGCAGTATAAACTGTGTGCAAGGGAACTGCCGAGCTGAGTGTCAGCAAGGAGTTCCTTGCTACAAAGCCTTTAGCACAGCTCCCTAATTGTGCAAAGCAATTCGCTGCCTTCTTAAAACCTAACAGGCCTATATGATCAGAACTCTGCTCGAGCAGAGACAACACTGTCCACAATTTAGGTTTCAATGTGGCTTTAGATGTCACTTTGAACAATTAATGTATTTTAGCCTTTCAAGATAAGCACTGTTTACCTAATAAATCGTTTTTCAGCTAATGAAATTCTTGTCACTTGCAAAAAGATTCTGAGCAAGCTGTTAAGTTTTTTTCTGCTGCGTGCCCGTAACATTACCACAACAAACAATCAGGATTTGTTTGTAATTTTGGCTTTCCTTAATATTTGGAATCTTGCCATTCGGATTAACAACCAGACCTGGAGCACAACTGTAATGCCCATCAGGAATACTTCGCACTGTTTCATTTATAAATACCTTAATTCCATAAACAATGCCACTTGAAGCTGTTGGTCTTAAGTCAAAGCTTTTATTTCTAAGAGGAAGCATAACCAATTTGGCATTGACATTGACCAGCATAAGCACAATGCTGTTTTTCACTGCCTTTCCTCTGATTCTACTACACCCAGTTTGTTCTCAAAGCTCTTTGGATAAGGAAGAGCCAGGGACAGCTGTTTCTAGGCGATCTTCCCAGATCCTAAATGCAAACTCGGTGTACCCTGCCCTTTTCCTCCCATGCGCTTTGAAGTGCCTTTGGCTAAGAGCTTTTATTCAAAGGACACATCAGCCAAAAAAAGGCAGATGTACTAATCCTTCACGCGTCAAGTATTTTAAGAGAAAAATCTGACATAACTTGAAGGAAGCAAACAAAAATATGTCTAGGCACCATAAAATTGGCTTGAGCAACGTCATTCTTACAGTAAGCAGCAAAAGATGATTAAAACCCAAACCTGCAAACCAGAGGTGACATGTATAGACATCTTATTGTCATCACATGTGACAATGACCATCGAAATACCACAATGAACTCATGTTTTCAGACTTTTAATATTAATCCCAGGTGACAGCATTCTCTGGAAGGTATTTCATGTCATTACAGATTCTTGACTTAGTCCCACACGTAATTGCATTAATGAACACATCCTCTGGAGAGCACAGCTCCCAATTAAGCAGCAGCTCCTTCCTTCACAACAATCTCAAAATTACCACCTCTTCCCAGAACTTTATACACTAGCAGAACTACTGATGCAAAGCTGCCCTTTTAACTAACCTATTAAAATCGGGCTGTCCCCAGTGCAGACTTTTACTCTGAGTGATCAGTATCTGCAACTCAGCCATAAATCAGCTTTACAGTGATAGAAATACCAAGGCAGCAAAGCTTTCTGCCTGTCCTTTTTTCTCAGCTCACTGGGCAGTGCAAAGAGGAAGCCGACAGGGCAGAGCTCTGCAGAGCTGCTGCAGGGTGCTCTAACCCTGCTGAACTAGACAAAGCAAAGTCCCTTCCCAGGGTTCCAAGGAAACAGAGGAATGGTACAGTCAGCCAACGGGAGAGATACAGTATCAGTGATCCATCAGAGCAGCCAACAGAAAGCTGCTTCAACCCAAAGAATATTCAGGAAGAAAGAACCCAGGAAGACACAAATATCAAGGTGGAAAGCACATGGTCTTTTTCTGAAACCCCACCCACCACCTGTTTCATGCACAAAACGGAAAAGATACCTGAGGTCGGAGTTAGTAAGTCACCACAATGCTCAAAGAGAATGCACCTCTTCACCAGTGAAGCAGGATAAACACACAATAGGAATGGTTACAGGAATTCTACAAGTCCACATGTGACAGAACTACAGGTCCTGTTACTAATAATGTGTCACCTTTCAAGCAGCAAGGTATATCTCTCAAATCAAATAAAGCAGAGGATTCAGCATCAGACTATTAAAAGCATTAGATATGTTAAATATGCTCAGGCTTAAAGTTCTTGCACAGCTTGTGACTGATTTTCATGAAAATCAATGCCATTCCTCTACACAAAATACTATTTTATTACCAAATTTGCCCAGTCTAACAGTGTTAAGGAGTTGTTTCTAACATTCACTTTATGTACTGCTTGGCTCAGGAACTGAAGTTACTCTGGTCTCTTCTGTTCCAGAAGTTCTTAAGATTAGAATGGAAATCCTCATATCCTCTAGTGTCCAGTCAGTTGCCTTACAAGAGTATCAGAAATACAAAACTGTATTTTAAAGATGACCTGCATGAGACTAGAGACCAAACCCTGTACAACAGATAGTTAATTCTTAACAAAAAAAAGACCTTTGCAATCATGTATCAGAACTGTTTTAATTGGTTCCTAATTTTGAGAACGCATTATACCCCTACACTTAATGCAAGTCCCACATTTGCATTCTTTTCAAAGCCGTTTGTAACTACAATAGTAATTACAAAATGAAGCAATAAAAGCAATAGTTTCTAACTTTTTAACTCATGAATATAGACATGCAGAGCTCACATAATAATGTCCTTGGGAATCCTATGGTTTTGGAAAAAGTCTTAAGAGAAGGCCTAAGTTCTGCAAGATTACAGAAAGCAAATGCTTATTCCAGTAACTAATCCTGAGGAACAGGGTTATCTTCAGTTGAAGAGCGCACTGACATTGTCAATTCTCCAACGTTTTTTAGTTATAAACAAAAAACTGTCCCCTAAACAGCAAATAATTAAAATTTAATTCAGCAGACTTAATAAGCTTCAACATTGTGGGGGGGAAGAAGAGCAATGTCACAGCATCGAGAAGGAGGAGAGACAAGAGTCTTTCTTTAAAATTAAGACCAGAGGGGGAGAAAAAAACCTTTTACATTAAGTATAACTTTAAACCAAGTGGTTGTGATGACAAAAGGATGCTGAGCTGTCGCTTTCTACGCAAGTCAAGGTTATTTATGCTCTTCTGCAGCAAATCAGTGTAATGATCACTAAGTTACCTTAACACGACTTGTACTCGGAGATGAGTAAGCATGACCTTCTGTGAAAGTACTCAGCAGATCACTAGCAAGCTCAAGAGTAAGACAGCTACACACTGGGACTGTGTGTGCATCCCCTTTCCAAGCAGGAGCACCTCTGCTACAGCCTGCAGGGGTAAATCTAGAGGGTGCTGGCAGTCAGGCACTACAGTGGCACATCTATCATTACCACCCACAGAAACAAAAGGCCAAAAAAGAGCAAATTCTGCTTGTTGAATGCAGGGTGCTTGGGCCACACCAATAAAAGAAGGCACTCGCCCATTAAAAATGATGATATAATGCAATTTTATCTTTTTTTTTTTTTTAACTTACCTTTACTAAATGGTGATAATTGCACCACATTGATGTAGTTTAGGAAAATCAAGTGATTTCTCCAAATAAATAAGGAAAAAATTCTTTGAGTGAATTTACTTAATCACATAAAACAAACTGAATCTAGAAACTCGGAATCATACATGAACTCATGCACAAAGTTTCTACAAGACATATTTGCAAAAGCCTTTTGGAATGTGTCTGAGCTGACTCAACAGCAGTCTTGGCCCATCAAGGTAGAAAACTAATCCTATTTTTAACATTAGGCTTCCAACAAAAGATCCCCACTAAGAACAAATGCATTTTTCCACTTTCAAACTACAGCAAAATACATACCTCGAAATGCCCTGGGTTCCTCTGAGGGTGTCAGGTCTGTGACACCTAAGGGCACCAGATCTTTTTTACCCTTTGAAAGGGAAGGGCCCTTCCAACACTAGTTACAACAGCAAAGGACTCAAATGCTACACTCAAGGTCCTGTACTTTTATGAGTTTCTCAGGGGCCAGCACCCTCAGCGATCCCTTCCTTGTAACAAGGGCATCGCCTTTTCTAGCCACTAAGAATTTTGTCTGTAATACAGAAATTAAGGACTGTGCACCGAGACGCTGAAAAACACACAGAAAGATGCACTTTTTCAATTCCAATTTTTTTAACTGAAACATGTTTACGCCATCTCCTTTTAGTCCCTAAACATGGAATTCTAGTTTTGTCTTCCTTTACACATAACCCAAACACACTAGCAGTTACTGTGATAAACACTGATAAACATAAGACGTGTATTTACATCTGTAAGTTTAACACCACAGCTGCAGAGTCACCTATACCAAAGAGACTTTTGAATACAGCCTTAACAGACAAAACTGAGAATTATCAAACACCAGGCATAACGTATTAAGGGAGCAAACTACGCATAAACAAAATTTGAAGTTGCCTGCAGTTCTGTCATTATTATTCCTAATGCACTACCATTATCTCAGTCTTCTTTAAACCAGGAGAAATTAAATTCCCCCAATCGTTTTGTGTAGGAAAGCAAGACAAGCCACCAAGGCAATCTCCAGGAACTTCCACCTTTTTAACAGAATCCAAGCCTTAAAACTCAGCAAGAGGGTTAAAACGCTCAGTACCACCAATATTTCAACATTCAAAAAAGCAACAGCTTTCAGCTTTCCCCACACCAGTTGTAATCTGTAAGCTTAACACCTACATACACAAAGTTCTGGAGAAACGCCAGTTTTACCTCTCAAGTAAAGCTATTTTATCTCCATGGAACTAAAATAAAGCCAAGTTACAAGTTACTAAGCATATTCAGCCAGAAAAGAGCATGCAATTCTGACCCATGAAGTTTTTCAGGGATTGTGTAATTTAAGAAGTAGCCTCTTTTCCAAGCAAAAATGCCATGGAAAACAAGAAACCTGAACCACCAAAACTAAGCTACTTAAACTTCCTATTTAGAAACTGATCCACCTTAAAACACTATTCTGGCAGCAGCCACTAAAAACACCAGTTGCTACAAAAAGACAGTAACGCCCTTTGTAATGGGGAAAGCAAAATAGCCTTCAGCCTTTAATCTTCTGAAAATATGACAGCAAGAGCTAAATTGTGTGGATTGCACACATGGAAGTATTATTCAAGACACCCTCAAAAATGCCAGCACGAAGATTAAAATAAATCCAAGGCTATGCCTTTCTCATTACCATGAATTTAGCAGTCTGAGAATGTATTTCCAGCCACTCAACAACGGAACATGGACCCTTTGTGACTGGCCCTTCAGGTGTGACCCTTTTGCCATATTTGATAAGTTGTTCAAGAAGGCAAGTGTCAGGTCCCTGTCAAAATTCACGTTCACTTAAAGTAGGCAAAGGTTTTCTCTCTGACGATTCCTTCAGAAATCCCAACCCCTCATACTTTTTATACCATAAGCACACGACAAGATTGTTAAATTTAAGCTTTGGTGCCCAAATTCTACAATCCAAACTCCTTGAGCAAAAACTTCCAGAGGAATGCAAAGCAAAGACCATCCATAAATAAACTATTCCAGGAAGAATGGTACTTAAAATGCAGAGTTATGTATTTCATGCATCCCATTTTTGTATATTCATCTACACCACCAATGTAATTCATGTGAAGTTTAGTCCCTTTATGTAGAAAAATGGTTGAAAAGTAGCTCAGGAGGAGATATGTTAATCAGCTTTGAAATGGCCACTCACATTTTTGACCGTAAGTTCCAAGGCTACTCCTGATGATCATGACAAACAGAATTTTTCCTCCAGAGCAGCTCAATTTAATGAGATGCATTTAATACAAATTTCTAAATTGTATTTATGTTTCAAAACATCTCAAACTACTGAAGACATCTCAAACCACATAGCGCAACCTAGATTTGCATCTTAAAGGAAGAGTTTATATGATTCAGTGACCTCTGCTGCTCTTCCCCTAAACAGCTGAAAGTAACTGGATCCTAAGGCCTCAAAAACGCAGCACCCTCCAGGGTTGACAGGGCAATTATAGAATTTCAAATGTAAAAGATACAACAGAATAATGTCACTGTGCTCCTTGCTTAACTGCTGCAGATTGGACAAGAACAAATAAGAACAGGTGTCTGACATGACAGACCCTCAGGTGGCACAACAAAAACAAGGGAAAACCTGTCACCACTTCCCCTGATAAATGCAACTCATCTTAAGAAGTTTCTTCCTAGTAAAAGGGCTAAGGACCTTTTGTGCAAACACACCAGCACAGTACTTCAGAAATGCTTTAAAAAATTATTTACGTATTTCATGTTTCATCTTTCAGTGATTTCATAGGACACCATCTGGGGCCAATTACAGGCTCACCATAATAATCACTGCCAACGAATTAATCCATTTTTATCTCGTACAGTTTACATATTCAAACAGCAGTACAAAACCACTTGGAAAAAAAATCTTATCTATTTCAGTAATCCAGAAAAGGAATTTTCAGCAGGAGCCCGGTTGTATTGCTCTCATCCCTGCTGCAGGCTGAAATTCATTTAACGATGCTCAAGAGCTAGCTGGTTTTATTAGCCCAGGCAATGGAACACAGCTATAGCACATCATATTATCTTAAAAATATCTTTTGCCTTACAGGCAATTTTGTGCACTGCACAACTGTCTTCAAAGAGAAGTCATCACTCACCAAAAGGGAAGACTCAAGACAGGATTATTGCCAAAAACCTATTTTCTCTTTAAAAATCTGCAACATAGCACCACCATTCAGTGTGTTCACGTTCCAGTGCTGCATTTCCAAAAATCAGCACGTTGTCAGGAGAAAAAAATGCTTCAAGAAGTCAAGCTTATGAAAAAATAGTTTTATTTTTTGAACACAAACTTTGTGTGCAGTGATGTTAAATCATTATTTGTGCTTTAAAACATCACCATTCAGCACCGAGGTTTAAACCAGGTGAAAGGCTTTGTTTAAATGTAACAACTTGAAGACAATGCAGCTCACTGCAGCTCAATCGGCATTTACTTCATCTACCTTCATCCCTTAGGGACTACTTATTTCTACAAATTCCAAAATGATTCTCCCAGCCATTTTGTTCCCTCCCCACCTAGAGCTGTACCCTCAACTTTAATATTCAGAGACGTCTCTTCAGAAAGCTGACTGGCTCTATTAAGCCAGAACCAATTTTCCTAAGATAGCTTGAACAGCTTCCCAGTTACATTGACAGCCACGTCTATAAGTATGAACACACCCACCCATCAATTTAACCTTTTATTTCCTGTTAAATTGAATCAACCTTGTGAAAGTTCTAACACCTCAGAGAGATCAAGATGATGCCTATGACATCAGCAGTTTCACTTCTCATTTTTGCAGCAAGGAGCCTCAATTTAATTGGTGTCACAATAAAAAAAGAACAACTGTCATCACACTGTCCCCATATATCCAAAACACAAGGTAAAGAAATTACTGTTATTCTGGGGGGAAAAGAAGATATAAAAAAGCAAGAAGATCAAATGTTAAAAGAAAAGAGGTCATCTTCAATAAGCATGAAATTAAGCAGCACCCAACATTTCTGATAAAGTTTCAGGCAGTGTAGAAAATTTCTGCATCACAGCATGGCAAAGCTCTTTGGGTATGCTTGAAGCTCTCTGTGCTTCAAGAAAATAGTCATTTTTGCTGTGTTCATTTTAATACAGATTTTGGCATAAACCCCCAAACCCTTGCTTCTTCTAACCATGATTTTCCGACAAAAAAAATGCCTCAATTTTATCTTCTGCCCTTGCGCCTGCCCATTTTCAGTCTCAGCACCTTGGGGCACTATTAACCAGCTTCAGCAAGTCATGCAAGTGATTTTTTTTTTCAGTTCCTCCCAACCTTTTGGATGTCAACACAGCAGGACAGCAGACAGGAACTAAGAGGCAGTACAGCTGAATGGCTGCCGTGTGAGTTCTGTACTTCCCTGTTCTGTCTGGGCTGTGAACTGGCCGACGAGCACGTGCGCAGCCCCAAACCAGTCACCACCTGCACCGTCTCCTGCCCCGCCATCCACCACGGGCACACACACAAAAATGGCCTTCACCAAGCAAAACCCCCAGTGGTCAAAACCACTTCAGGAGCAAGGCTTTCTTCTTCCAGTAAAGCAGCGCACAAACTGGTTCCAACCATCTCCAACAGACACTCCTCCAAATGCAAGAGCAATCCAGACCGGGTCGAAGGCTGCAGGTTAAACAGCTGATAACTGCAGAGTGGTACGTTCTGTACCTGTGATGAAGATTATCATTATTACCTTATTCCAAATACAGCCCGTCTGTCACAACAGTCAGGACTCCAAAGACTTTGTGCTACACAAGCCATGAATCCACAGATTTCAGACTTCAAGCTCCTAAACACCCGATCAAACACGACCAATGTTAGACCTTTATTTTAACAAAGAATTTTGCTTCCACTATGCCTTCCAGTACTGCAGACTTTGCAGGAGGAGAAATTTCTCGCCATTTACAGAACATGATACAATGTCATAGAGCTTTTTGAGAGGGGAGGCAAAGAATTATTTTGAAATAAAACAGTTACCATGAAAGGCCACAAATTAACATTCAAATGAGACCCTTCTAACAAAATTTATAGAAACACACATCTGCAGTTATACCTTAAAACACTTAACATGCAACCTCTTAATATATTGTTTCAAAGATGCAATAACCTCGGGCAAGACAGGAAGCCTGATAAAAGAATTAGAGAGAGGAAAAATCCTCTCCCTGCAATGGAAAATTTTCATCTCTTCAAGCAAGGCAGAGATGCTCAGCCGGACCTGCGTTGCCTGGAGACCAACTGCAGCTTCTTGCCAACAGGGACGAGCTCAGCATCAGCAAATTCAACAGCTGATAAGTGGATGAACTGAATGAGAGGCGGCAAGTTTTTTCCACACATCAGTGTAAAAACCTGACAGCTTTCAGATAATGGTTCTAGCCCATGCTCACTAGATAAACAAGAATTATTATGAATGTAAAACGTCAGCTTAAAGCTTAGACATCACTGTACTCAGCTCTTACCCCCACACTTTGGGTACCGCTACAACAGTAAAGAGCACATTCAAGTTAAAAATTTTAGTTGCACCTCAGTTTCTGCACTTTCAATCTTTTGATGCAGCACCTGAACTTTCAGAATATGTTCTACTCATTAAACAATTTCTGAGTTTAAGCACTGGTGCAGAAATACGTATTAAGGAAACCAATGAACTACATCAAAGAGGGAGAAGCTACACCTCGGCTTAGCATTAAAAACCACATCAAATCTTGTTTCACTTCAAAACCCAGCCTTTCCCACCTCAGGTGCAGCTCCCCGGGCAGGCCATCAGAGGTGTTACCGAGGATCTGGACCTGCTCCCACCCTCAGGATGGCATGGACAAGGGTGCAGGAGCAGCAATCCAGGCCTCTCAAAGAAATGTCTCAGATAAGAACTGTTGAAAAGAACTTACATTTAATACCAGTTACCCCAGAATTTCCCCAGACCTTTTCTAATTCAACTCACTGAACATATTCACACAGTAAAGAATTAAGAGATTTTAATGAATTACTTCCATTCATCTCTTGTGATAAATTCCATGAGGACCTTGAATGTTGCTGGTGAAGTCGTTCTTCTACCACCAACCTGACAGCACACACTGTCCTGCCTACACCTACACCAGAAGGGCAGGCATTTGTGTGTCACCACTGCTGACAGACAGACACCCTCAGTGCCTCGAGGTCTGCACCCTTCCCTACTCTTCAGAAGAAAAAACATCCCAGAATAGCCTCACACTCCTCAGCCAACCAGGGAACAATGGAAGTACCGCCATCCCAATGCCATGGATGGAAAACCATCCACTGACAGGGAGCAAAGGGGTTCTTTATTTAACATCTTTTCTCATCCTGGTTTTTCACAACCTCACACCTAACAAATGCAGAGTCTTTCTTGCAAGCAGCTGGTAGGGAAAGAATTTTTGAGAGCACAAAGCTCAGCATTCATATGACTGACCACCATCCAGTTTTCCAGCTGCTTCCCAAATTACCACAACAGACGATTGTGACAACTCTGACCTATCTTTCCTCAAGAAGAGCACAAAGCTTACTCTGCATGTACGACTCAAGTATCACACACAAGGTAACAGACTTCTACTTTAGAAAGGTAAAGATATTAAAGACAGCAAAGGTAGAAAAACAGCTTCTCAATTAAGCAAATACAAATTCATTAAATGGTGCACAGACAAGTTTAAGGTTTGAATTTTTTTTACGAACAAGTACATGTGAGTGGCTGTAATCCTTCCCATGACTCTTAACCAGGAGACACTTCTGAGCACTTAAGATTACTCTTTTTTTGGATAAACTTGCCTGATTTCTGTCACTTAAAATTCAGTTATATACTTCAATAAACATCCCCCCCACAAAGCAACAATCTGGAACATGCTAAATCAGACAAATGTAGAGGAATTAATCAGTCAGTTTTTAAAACACACATATTTATGTGCGGATGCGTATGTACATACAGCTAGTTTCCATGCCTTAATCTTGTTAAGTCCTGAAAAATCACAAATTTATTTCAACTTAAAGAAAAATTTAAAACTATTTTTTATCTCATATATGCTTCTATGATTCTCTAAGCAAAATTACGAGCAAAGACTCCAATTCTTGGCCAAAACAACCCTGACTTTGACACTCAAAAGAGTAACAAATTTGAACTGTTCTAATCTCATTTCTGTGCTACATGTCGAGTAAAGGCCAACAATACATCACCTGACTGAAAAGTTAAAGCAAACATTAATATTCCAGAACTCAGTATTACAGCAAAATTCTAATAATAATATTGGACACAGAGCTGTCCCTTTAGATGCTCATGAGTCTGAAAAACCACATGGAATTTATAAAACACCTGAGTACATGGAACACCTAAAGCACTGTGTCAAACGAGAAAAAAAAAAAAAGAGAAGAAAAAAAAGCCTAAAAGTAGAGGCAATTAAATTCCAGAATATATCAGGAAAAACACCAGTGTTAAATACCCGTACTTTTAACAGTGAAATTAAGGCCAAGGGCATATCAGGGTGTAACTTTCAAGAGGTTGTTATTATATCAACAACGATAACATTTATTTTCTCAAGCTGGATGCCTATTTCCAAAGTCCCAACCGTAAGCGTTTTTGTTTAAACGCCTGCAGGTCTCCAGGTGTTTTAATAAAACCCTGATGCTCCAACCAGTTCCTAACGAGGCATCGCCCACTACTCCCATTTCACACGAAAAAGGGTATCGTGAGCAGCACGGCCGCTTACACAACACACCCCGCAGCGCCCGCTCTGCATGTTCAGCTGCGGCGTTACCGACCGCACCACACAGGCGTCACCCGGGCAGAGCGGACACACAGCGCCCTGGGGACCGGGGAACCCTCGGGAACAGCCGGGAGCGAACACCAGCCCCGGGAGCGACCCCCAGCCCCGGGGAGCGAACACCAGCCCCGGGGAGCGAACACCAGCCCCGGGGAGC
>WEKX01009249.1:0-134981 GCA_013390025.1 Pitta sordida | reverse complement strand
CGGCGCCGCGCGCTGATTGGTCGGGCGGCGGCGCCGCTGTTGCCAGGGGAGCGGGGCAGGGCCGGCGGCGCCCNGGGAGCCAACACCAGCCTCGGGGAGAGACCACCAGCCCCGGGGAGCCAACACCAGCCCCGGGAGCCCCGCGGGCAGCGCTCTGCGGACGGGGATGCTCGGCCAGCGCTGGCACCGCTATGCGCCCGCCCCGGAGCGGACCCGCATCCCGGGATGACACCGGGACAGAGCCGCCCTTCGTCCCCACAGAGCCCGGCAATGCCCCGAGGCCACCGCCGACCGTCCGCAGCGCTCATCCCCGCCGGGCACCGGCCTACACCCACAGCCCCCGGCCGCCTCATTAGGAGCGCGGGGGCAGGAGCAACAGGCGGGAGAGCGCGGGTAGCGGGGTGAGCGGGACGCACCCGTTACCTGCAGTGGGGCCGGCGCCGGCGGCGGCCTCAGCGCTTTTGTTCCTCAGACGTCAAGATNGGGAACGGGAATGGGAACGGGAATGGGGGACAGGCGGCCCCTCCGGGCACCCGGCCTTGTGCCATCACCCAGGACTTCGCAGGCAGGAGCCAGCGCTGTTCGCCCCCCTGACCTGTGGGTCGCACCTCCTCAGGCCGCAGCAGCCCCGGACAAAGCTCTCAATGGCTTCCCCTCAGTGCCCCGTGAACACCATTTCTGTGTTGGTGCGGACGCGTTTGGACACGACCAGGGAATGGCTGCAGGGCACTTTGACCACCTGCCCATTGAAGAGGCAGAGGATGAGCATCTGGACACCCCTGGGGGCAGAGCAAGCTCACAGGGTTGTGTGACTGTTTGTTCTGGGCTTTTTTCTATATGTACCACCAAAAATCTCACTTGGCCAAACACAGCCAAAGGTCCCAGAAGCTGCCCCCACTCAGCTTTACCCTGGGTGACTTCTCTGAGCCAATGCCCAATGTTTGAAATGCCATCACAGTTATGAAGGTTTGCATGCAAGGCCATGAACTGCGAGTAATAACGAAGCCACCATCGTTGTAAGGAAAAAACATGGAATAATGAGATTATTGCAATTTAAATTACTAAGCAACAGTCTCTCTGACAATAAACTTAGTAAAGCGCTGCCATCCATTTAATCCCCCTAATGAGACAGAATAGGTCCACTTAGATACAAATTACTCTTCGTTTCAAAGAGCTAAAAGCCACACAAGCTGCCACACTTCTGCTGTACAAGACACCCAGCAAAAAGCATCCTTTGTTTTCAGAAGGGACCCAGCCTTTCTGGCCAAGAGCTGCCAAGGCAGTGCTACACTGGGCTTGCTCAAGCCTCCCACCTCTGCTCTCCAGCCGCCTGTGTGTTGGCCAAGGGCCTCTGTAGCTGGGGAACGGCTCCTTGGTTTGGAGATGTGCACATTGGTCCACCAAAGAGATTCAGAGGGCAAGAGACCTCTGATTTCTACTTGTTCTAAAGTAAAAGCATGAATAGTCTCTTGTGTAAGAAACAATTATACGCCTTGGTTCTCAATGCTTAAAATATGGCTCTTGTTCATCAGGCTGACAGTCAAAGCCAATCAGGGCTGCTTGTTGAGAGTCTCTCATTTATCTGGCTAGTGCCACCATACTATAAAAATCTAGTTTTGTATTTGTCTCTCACTGTTCAAAAACCAATGACTTCCCCGAGATATTTAAAAAATTTGTTTCAATCACCCCTCTTGGGCTGAAGTTGGTTGTGAGAGAACAGGTATGTAATTTACTGAAGAAAATTGACTGGCAGTTACAACTGGAGATTAGTGACACATGCTACTAGTTTTAATCTTCATTTGCAAGCCCAGAGCTGTTCCAGGGCTCACATCTGATTTATACTCCCCTAGCCACAGGGAGAGGGGAGCTGAGGTGACATCCCCTGGGACCCTTCCCCAGTGGGTGGCTGCATGATCCCAGAGGCCGGGAATATTTCCACATGCTCACGGCAGCATTAGGTTTCCTCAAGCCTCACTCCTCACTGTACTTCTTTCCGTTCCTCTTAATTAGCGTGGGAGTAATTCCAGGCTATGCAAGTCACTCGGCATCTCCTACCTCCTCCACGATCAGCTTCCCTGATACAGTTCATGCCTGTAATAAGATGTCAGCATGGAGCTCAGCTTGGCAAGCCTTTCATTCCTGCACTGCTCTTGCCTGCACACAGCTTCTAGTCACTTCCTAATTCCCTCCCATCCCATTGACTCTAGGATGAGTCTCCATCTAGCTGTGCTCCCAGACATGCAAGGAAGGCATGATCCTTTGGCTGCATGGCAGTCCAGGTGACTCCACACCACTTCTTGAGAGCATTTCACCCTGAGTGTAAGGCGCTTTAGCTGCAATAACAACGTGACTCAACCCTTCTCCTCCTCCTCCTCGACAAGACAAAGGAGATGAAGTGTTTAAGCTGATGAGGATCTGCTCATGCAGACAATTTCTCCCACTGTCAAAATCATTCACAAAATAAATAGGCAACAAACATTCTGATTCCATAAACACCTTCCACTCCCTTGTGTACACTGTGTATATATATACACATATGTACATTTTTAAAAGCTGGTGAAAAGTACCAGACTGACAGTTTAAAAGAACAAGCACTTCCTGTTATTTACAAAACTGGTACAGTATCGGAAACAGCAGAGCAAACTTCTCCCTCTTTTGCTGTCAACTCCACCGTCCAGAGGAAACAACCTTGAGCATAAAGGTCATGCATACTCATTTTTTAATCTCCTCTGCTAAGGATCTAAGAATTTAATCTCTTAGAGGGAAATTGCCTAATTGTTATGAAATTGCCTAATTCAGAATTATTCTTACCACGCAAGGGTTGCAAAATTTCATTATATGAAAACTGAGACCCTGAATCAAAAAGATGTAACCCTCCCAAAAATTCGGCTACTTCTCACCAACCCAGTTCCAACACAATACAATGATCTAACTGCATATTCCTCAACCACAATCTTAATCCTGTGCTCTGTCTGTGTGGTGCAGTCAGTGCCATTTTTTATGTGCCTGTGGTAGTTCAAATGAATGTACATGGTTCTAGATATTATTTACTTGCAAAATGCTTCATCAGAGGATGTGTCTGATTCAGGACTCAGAAAGTCAGGCCACTAAAGGAGGACAGCACTTAATGTAATGAAGCAGCAGGGAAATGTCGTGCTTTAAAGGTGTCTTGCATGGAAATAGATTCCATGCTCTATCCTCAGTCCTCACAAGGTCAAAAATTATAATTGTGAGAATGGAGCTTGAAGAAGGAGGAGAGGAATGGAGGTTTTTTGTGCAGGAGAGCAACTAAGCCCCAGCAGTTTGGTTGCCCACTGGGCAGCCCTGTTCCTTGCCAGGCACTTTCTATTACTCCTGAGTAATTACATATTGATGGATGAGTCACAGAAGAAAAACACAACTGGACTTTGTTTACTGGGATGAAAGCTCAGCTCTGTGATTTCTCAAAAGTTGCAGAGATGGAGAGCTGACAGCTGCTGCTCCACCAGCCAAGGTGTGAGGGATTGCAGGTGAAGGGTCTGTGCTTTCCTGTGAAAGGCTGTGATCAATGGCAAGGGTTTCCTCCACCCCAAGTTCCTTTTATCTGATCTGACTAGACAGAGGAACCACAAGCAAAAACATCTGTAACTTATGGTTCAAGGTTTAATTTGTTGGCAAGAAGCACACCTAAGCCACAGTGTGGTGACAATGGGGCTAGCAGCAGTGCCAAGCGAGGAAAGGGCCAAGTGCCACGGCCCAGCTGCCTGTGCTCCATGCGTTTCTGCAGGAGCCCTGGACTGGCTGCACATGCCTGTGTCCTGCTACAGCCTGCTCTGCTGCCCAGGGAAGAGGAAGGAGGGCAATCAGAAAACAGCAGCAACAAAGAGCTGCCTCTGAGCCAGGGACACATGCAAGCCACTCCTTGGCCCGTCCTGGGAGATCTTTGGCCTCTTCAGAAGCCAATGACTATTGCCGGGTCTACTCCCAGTGCTCCTGGATGAGGCCCCCAGCCTCAGAAATCCTGCCTTGCCTACTCAGGCATACAGAGCCCTGGAGACAGTGTCCATGGGCTGCTAATGGAGATCCGGCTTGGGCTCCTGACAACAAAATGCCAGTTATAGCTGTGTTCCTGGGTTCCCCTCCCTTCACCATTCCTGTTTGCTGAGGCTGTAATTCTCCAGCAGGACTCTCTTACTTAGTAATCTGTTGCCACGGCGTAATTCATGTGCTATTCCAGGATAAAACAACCTGCCAAAAAGTACAAGAAAAGAACAATACATAAATAGCAGGTTAGGAGAGGCCAGAGGGTTTTTTCCATACAATCTTTTCTAAGTTTTCTTGTGGGGCAAGGCAGAGCCTTTAAATGGACAGGCAAGACCTCAGCCCCTGGCGTGCACTGGTGACACCAGAGGCGTGCAGCCATGGCATCACCTACACATGGTCTTCCAGCACTGCTGGAAAAGCATGCTGGGAATCTGTCAGGCTGGTGGTGAGTGTGTTTGGGGCAGCAGATGTTGCAGCCAGAGTCCAACTCCAAATCCACAGTTGTAGGTCAGCCCCTTGCTTCTGCCTCCCAAGTCAGTGCTGCCATGCTCTGTGGGCAACCATCTCAGGCACAGCTGAAGCCGGAAAGAGCCAGCAACTTTAGTTTCCTTCTGTGTTTGTAGGCTGAAGCAGCCCCATTCCCAAGCACCTCACCTCCTGCAGCTTTGCTGGCTCATTCTTCTTCTTCTTAGCCTTCCTCAAGCACTGCTGGGTGAACAAATCCTCCTGCTCCTTTCCCCATCCCGCAGGACCAGGAAGCAGTACTAGGGCTATTCCAGCAGGCTGGAATAATTACAGTAATTCCTCGAATATTGCAGGGGGTCAGTTCCAGAAAGATTCCGCAATGAGCAAAATCCCCGAAGTAGCAGTAAATAGAATAAATACAGTAATGTGGTAAAGACCAGGAAAAACCCCCGCAATGTATTGTATCCACGAATGATGAACCACAAAGTAGCAAAGGATTACTGTATCTCCATTTGTGTTATTATTTGTGGAATAATTATGTTTATAATGGTGGTGCTTAGGGCCAGACACCCTTGCCTGGGATTGCATTTTCTGCTCCAGGCTTTTACTAGAGACCCTCCATCTTGGTTGGGGCACCCAGACCTCACCCTGTGACACTTCTCTCTGCCTGCTCTACAGCCATAATTTCAAGGCTTTGCCTTCAGCAGAACAGTCCAAACTCCCTAGCATGCACAGTAGCATGACTCAGAGCTGCAACTCCTCCAGTGAACATTTTTGGAACTTCCCAAGCTAGGTGATGCTGGGCTTTGGCTTGTGTCCTGCAGTCACACACCCCACCACCCCTACCCACCTGGCACTACTGAAATGTCACTGGCACTGCTTAGTGCAGCACAGACTGTTTAGAGCAGGGAAAAGCCAGTTCAGATAGGAATATCAATGAAAATAAGTCAGCTTGTCCTTCAGCTGCTTTAAACCTGCCACGCCCAGCCTTTGAATAAGATTTTTGCTTCTGCAGCCACTTTGCACAACCTGGGTTTGCCCAGAGACTGACCACAAATCCTGCTCCCATTGTATTTCTGTGGGATCAGAGCCAGTCCCAGTAGACTCTTTGGGAGGCATCTGCAGGCAAGAGAAGGTCAGAAGCTTGGCAGCTGCAGACATTCCTCTTTGGATCCTTCAGGTGGAGAATTGGTTACAGAAAACTTCATGCCCCCATTCAACAAACTTAATGCTTGTAAGATTTTGCACCATTAAGTCAAACAAGATAAATAAATGCTAGCAAAAATTGCAGTTGATAGGGGACTGTCTGTATGTCACACATCACAAAACGCTTGTGCAGGAAGGAAAGGGCTTGTGACGCCTCACTCACCATCATCCATCTTGCCGCAGATGGGCCAGGCACTGTCTGTGATACCTGCTTCCCCACAGAAATCAAGTGTGGCTTGGCTTGTGATGACACAGACTGTTCCCTGCCCACCAAGCCCACAGTGACCGAATAACTGCAGGCTTGGGCTGTAGATGCTCCAGCACTAATTCTCCACTGCAACTCCCTCCTTTTCCCTTTCATCCCTCAGTGTGCCCTGGGAGACAGCCCCTCATTGCTCCCTCCTTTTATCTCTCATGGAGGAGCTTGGATGTGGGTTTCCTCCTGTTCTGTCCACTTCTCTGGTCTTCCTGTTCAGTTTCCCCTGAGCAGCCACTTAACAGTCTGTCCCTTACTGTGACTATCAGTGTGGAGATGACACTGTAGAAGTCAGAACATGCTTCCATGTACCTGTTAGTTTTGCAGATGAGCATTTTCATCCCTCCTTGAAGGGAAAAACTCTACCACATTCTCCTAAAAAAGGAGGTCCAGCTCACCTCAGAATAAATCCTTTTTAGTCATGGAAGAACAAAATCCCTCCTTTCGATGGATTTGTTCCCACTGAGGAGCTGACACTGCTCATGGCAGAGCCCTCAGTACTACAGGGCAGGCTGGCAGTGGCTGTGAGCTCCAGGGCTATGAGCTCCCTCGGCCATAGACATGCAGGGAAGCTCACCCTCATGTGATGGACACTATGGAGGAACAGGCTAAGCTACAGCAGATTCCGTAATTAGTTCATGGGGGCTTCCTGAGAACACTGCTCCACTCACTGTCTCAAAAAAGTGCCATAACATGTTTGTCCATGGCTGTGACTTGTACCCTCCTGCCTTTTGCTGGGGCCTCTCAATCCTGGCCCAGCTCCCAGCTGTAGTTTTCCCCACAAGCTTTCCATGGATAAAAGTGCAAACCAGAAGACCTACATGAGAGTCAGGAAGGATGAGGATGATCAGTACTGTCTACCAGCTAAGATGAACATACTCCATCAGGTCTCCAGGATCCAGGGAGCTGGCAGCAGCAAGTGCTCCTGGTCTCCCATCCTCCCTTCCCTGCAGTTTCTCATGCTGCTTCAGGAACTCTTCCTCTGGCTATTTTTAGTACCTGGTTACATCACTACTTGTTTCTGATGCTTTGAAACAGCCACTGGCTGTGAATATCCAGGCTGCAGGGCTGCAAGGATGGGAGCTTTATCACTCGGCCAGCAGACAACCAGGCTGTACTCACCAGCTGCTGGATGGAGCCTGGTTTGGGAGAGCAAACACAGGGCATCTCAGTCGTGCCCAATGGGGAGGAGGAGCACTCTGATACCAGAGCCCCTGCTTCCCGCAGCACCGGGTGATGCTTTCCAGCAGCACTGCCATTGCCTGGCTGTGCAATACCAAGCATGTTAATTAATCCTCTGTGCTTCTCTTCTTTCCAAAGAGAGAGTTTATGCTGACCTACTTCTTACAAAGAAATTTGCAAAGAGTTTCAATGTCTGTGATGAGCAAGTGGCACCAAAAGAGCTAATTATGCTGACTGTTCCCAGAAGCTAGACCACTGCTGAGCCAAAACAAGAACATCATGGCTCTGGAGCAAGTAACAGAGAGAGCTCCTACTGCAGGGAAGTCTTGATTTCCAGCCTGGCAACTGGCTCACAGTTTTGGGCAAGAGCGATTCACGTGCTGACCGGCCACGTGGAAGGATGGCTCATGTTGTGAGGTGGCACAAGCAGACACGTGGCAAAGAGGAAGCTTTGCCTGGCACCTCTTTGCAAAGAGGGCACAGGGGTCCCTGAAGCTCCTGGGTGAACAGCTGTGGGCAGCTAGCCCAGGGAAAACTATACAGCCCTGGGGCAGCAAGGAGAGGCAGGGGATCTCCAGTCAGCCCTTGACATGCCAGGGAGGCTGCAAACGCTTGGCATGCCTCCCCAAGCATGCTGACACTGTCACTGTGTGTACCAGCACGCTTGGGGCCCCACAGGGGCTGCCTGAGCCATGGTGAGTTTTAAACTCTCTCGTCCCCACCTCTCTGAGCTTCCCTGAGAGCTGGGACCACAGAAACCTGTGACAGAGTCATTAGCAGAAATGAGGAAATCAGGGGATCCAAGCTGGCTGAGCACCCTGACCTAGAGGCATCCCAGTCCCCATAGCCATGATTTGCCCTCCCCCTGCATCCCAGCTGGCCAAATTCCCTATACCAGAAGTTGACCAGAACAAGGGCTGGAGCTATTAAGGAGGAAATTCTGAGTTAAATTCCTTTCTCCCGAGTCACTTGCAGAAGGGAACAGCATGTTCTCCCAGCACAGAGATTACGTTTTTCTGGCCTCCTGCTGCTCTCCAGCTGCCTGTCACCACGGGGCCAAGGCTCTCCCAGTGAGGCAGCAGGAGGGTTTGGTCAATGGAGAAGGATTGTATAATGGTGCCTGAGGAAGGGCTGGCAGGGGGTGTTGGTGGCATGGGAAAAACACCCCACCACAAAAGCCCTGCATCCCCCAAAGGAGAGAGGAGACCAAAAGTCGTCAGAGAACTGGAAGGAACCTCGCAATTCCCCAAGTGAAAAGGAGTAACAGTTACATAGCAGATTATATGTGAGCCCAGCAAAAAGCAGTTATCGTAGATTCATAGAATAATAGAATATCCTGAGTTGCAAGGGACCCACAAGGATCATCGAGTTCAACTTCTGGCCCTGGAAAGAAAATCACATCATGTGCCTCAGAGTGTTGTCCACTTTGTGAACTCTGGCAACCTTGGTGCCATGATCACTTCCCTGGGTAACCTGTTCCAGGGCCCAACCACCCTCTGGCTGAAGAACCATTTCCTAATAGCAAACCTAACCCTAATAACCAACCTCCCCTGACACAGTTCCATGCAGGTCCCTTGAGTCCTGTCACTAGTCACTAGAGAGAAGAGATTGGTGCTTGTGCCTCTGCTTCCCCTCATGAGAAAGCTGCTGATCGTGATGAAGTACCCCCAGGCTCCTCTTCAGTTCTTAGTGAGGGCTCAATAATCAGACCTTGGATTAAGCAGAACTGAAGCCTCATCTGGTGCAAACAACTGCAGCCATGTGAAAGCTGTGAGCTCTGTCCTAATTCATCCACAATTCTTCAACAGGGAATACTGGAACAGTTAAAGAAGCCCAAGGAAGCTGTTAGTTTTGTATTTACATTGAGCTGCTTAAAAAGTAAACACAGCGTAAGGGTGTGCAAGCTCGCCAGCAGCTGTCACTGACCTCAAAAGCAAAGATGTTGTGAGCTGATCCAAAGTAGGGCAGGCTTGCGAGCTGAGCGAGTGCAGCAGCTGTGCCGGAGATGGGAGGAACGTGAGCCGTGTCTGGCACGGAGCAGGGCTGCTGTACCCTTCCTAAGCCAATCCATCAGCCAGGTCACAGAGCTGATGAAGTTTTCTGAAAAACATTTTCCTGATGTTTTTCTCTCTCTCACCTCAGGGATGAGGCAAATGCTGCCCTGATCTGGGCAATCTGTGTAGGGATTATTAAACCAAACTGTATCTGGGCCAAGGTTAATGAAAGAGCCTGCAAAATCCTCCTGGCCGCTGGGTTTTTGTTCCCTGGTTGCAAGCGGCTTGGCGCCATGCCTGTGGGGAGAGCAAGGCCAGTGGCTTGTGCACGTGCCCGGAGCCACAGGAAGCCGACCACGGCTGGAGCTGGGTTTCCTGTCCTCACGAAGCTGACAGCAGGCCCATTTCATCCTTGCTTGCAAAGCCCCTGGCACACTTCTGCTGCACATTTTGTGAGGCTCAGCAAGGGGCTGCAGCCCCTTGAAGCAACTCCAGCCCTGCTGCCCCATCCCAGGCTTTTGGGGCAGAGCTTGTGCCACCCTGCCATGGTCAGTGCCACAGAGCAAAGCCACAGCCAATCAATTGCAAGCAGAGTACCTGTGTGATGTGTGGGTACCCATCCAAGAGAGTTTTCCTTACTCATCTGCAGAGTCCCAAATCCTGCATCTCTATTTGGGCAACCTCTAGGCAGCCTCACTGCTGTGGGCTGCCCTGGGGAAGACAGGAAACATGCTCAGGCTCTTTCCCCCCTTTATTTTAGGTGAACCAAGAAGTTCTTCAAAGTATGGGTTTGTGGTTCTTTCATTTTCCTGCCTTTCTTATCACTGAGGGCTTTGGAAATGTGAAGTGGGGACATCACAGCATGAACTCACATATCCCTGCCCTGATGGACTCATCATCACTGCAGCAGTTTCCAGCATCTCAGCCTTGATGTCAAAACCAGTAAGGCTCTGGCCATCAATGCAAAGCAAAACTAGAAACCATGGCACATCAATCATCAGGGCAATAAGGTTTTCTGCTTCCACCAGCTTGAGGCTGCCTAGATCCTGGTGCCTAAATCTGCCAGGAAACCCAGGCTCTCCAGACCCAGCCACTTCCCTAGGGCTCTCACCCTTCCAGAGCCAGCTCCTTAATAAATACTGTTTTTTCCCATTACAGTTCTCTCTCACTGGCTGGTGATGCCAGCCAGCCCTGCTGGCAAGTGATCAATTTTCTATTCACTGAGTCATGCAAATCCATCAGAAATCACCGTGGGTTCATGGAGACAGGCTCCTCAAAGTGTCAGAAGGGGTTCAAAGCACAATTGCAGTGGTGGCCCATGGCCTGGTGATGCAGGCCCATGCTTGGTATCAGCCATCCTCCCTCATCCTGCATGGCAGGGCATTGAGGAGCTGATACCCCCATCTTTTGTCTCTTTAACATCCACCCTTCAATAAGGCACAATTATCTGCTTACTTAAGAGCCAGGGTAATTAACCACCCAAATGGTGACCGAGGAATGTGAGAGTCACAATAGTCCCTATTATGGAGCAGATCCACTACATGGAGATCATTGTTCTTCCTGCCCTTAAAAACCTGGCAGCACACCCCAGAACCTTCACCCACTGCGGCTGGCACCAAAAACCCACAGGAAACTGGTATCCCTCAAGGGCAGCACTGGGAAGTGAGGCCAGCTGGGTCCACATTCTTTGTGGCAGGACCAGAGCAGGGCAAAGCCGCCATCAGCTTGCCAACATTTCTGTGCAACATAGGAATCCGTGCACAGGGTTTCCCAACCCGGAAGATCACGGCACTGATTTGAGTGCTGTAAATATTTGACTTTCATCTGCAATTTAAGCTTGCCTGCCTGAAGCTGAGAGCAATTCCCCAGTAAATAGCTGACTTCACTGTGCCTCGGTGTGGAACTGCACCACCAGCCCCCAAACTCTGCAGAGACCATTACCCCAGCAGAAATCCCTGGCCATTGTGCTCACTGTCAGGGTTAGCTTGATCCCAGCCACAATTTTCAAAGTCCTTAACTTCCCAGGTGTGGATTTGCATGGAGGCCAAGGAGACTCAAGGCTCCATCAGCTCTGCTGGCTCTGACAGCCATCCTATCAGTGCTACGGGCTCTGTGGTTCCATCCTGCTCCCCATCTCGCAGCCACGCTGGGGATATTTATGTCACTGGGCCACACTTGGGATGCTGGTGGTGTCATTGAGCTGCTTTTGGCAGACACAGCAGCCACCTGTGTTTACCCGCTCCCCTCTCATGCTGGCACATACACGATTACAGCTTTTGGGTTGAGCCGCCCATCTATTTATATCAAATGCCTTTGAGCAATGTCCTGACACCTCTCATGAGTGTTGCTGTGCCAGGCCAACCTGTCTGCTATCTTTTTGTCAGAGATAGCTGCCAGGTACCTCCATGCACCTACACAGCAAAAAAAGCTCCTGTCATTGTATTCCTGCCATCCCTGGAACACTTATGGGTCTCTGAAGCCACATTCAGAAAATATGTTGGACTCTGCTGACATGCAACTGAAGAGTGGGTTGCCAAGTGGTTGCAGTGTCCTTATTCCCAGGGATAGGGATCTGCATGCTGCTCAGCTGCTCACAGCTACTGTAGAGCAAGGTTACAGCCTGGACAGTTCAGCAGGAGTTGGGCAGTGGGGTCCTGGAACAAGGCAGCAGGATTTTGGGATCAGAACTTGGATGACAGAAGAGATGTGGGTGAGCAGCAGAAAGGGACGCTGTGATGAGATCTGGTCAGAGGCACCCTCAGAGCTATTGCCATCAAAAATAAAAGGAGGAGATAGTCCCAGGCAAGCACACCCACCCATTCCCATTCCCATTCCCACGGCCAAAACAAAATGTTACACAACCATGCCGGGAGGATCCCTGCTCACGTCATGCCTGGGCAAGAAACGGTAAGAACTGGGCACATGTAATCAGAAGCAAACCCTATTTATAGCACCATATAATAAGCTACATCTGAGAGAGAAGATGAAAGGGAAGATGAGTCAACAGAGTAAAAAGGGCTGAACCCTCCTGCTAGCGGGGCAGTCAGTTCAAGTAATGAGAGACGTTACCAGGAGAGCTCTGCCCAGCAGCTTCTCTTCCCATGGATAAGGGCTGACAGATGCATACTACTCAGGACACATCCAGTTTCTGCAGAGGTAGCTCTCAGTGCACCTCTGGGGAGAGAGGCAGTGGCTGGGTGGACCCATCTACAGAGTTAATGGCCCTTTAGCTTCATCCTGCTCATCAGCTCATGGTTTTCCTGTTCCCAGAGGTGGGGAGAAGATGGGGGCTTCAGCAGCCCCTCGGTGGCACTACCTTGGCGGCCCTGTGCACCCAGGCCATTTGCATGGTCCCATGGGTATCCTCTGTGTCCCTATCCAGCCATCAAGAGCTCACACCAGGAGAGAGGACGTCTGCCCCAAATGCAGCATAACCAAGCTCAGCTCCAGCAAAAAGCAACCCTAAGCTTGGCCTGTGAACCAGCCACATTAAGCATAAAGGGTTAACCATCCGTGAGGGTACCCCTGGACACAGCCCAAGGGACCACCAGGTTCCCTCTCCAGCTCAGCAAGCAGCCCCTGCCCAGCCCAGTCACTCATGCAGCCAGAGGCTTGCATGGTGTTATTTTTAGCCTCTTCACTCAGCCTTTCATTTTAAAGCCACCCATGGGAAACATTTCCATTTTATGATGAAAACAACTCTGCTGCAAAAATAAATTATGAGGACATCAAAGTGCTAAAATAAAGGGGGAAAAGAAAGACCTCCTTATGCCAGGGAGCAGGGAGAGCAGAGGGGTGGCTCTGCTTCTTCCCAGTGGGGTGGATGCAAAGCAACCTCATAAAGCTCTTTCAGAACAAAATAACAATGCAGCAAAGAAGAAAAGCAAATTAAAATGAGAGAGAAAAGCTGCAGCATGAGTGGATGCACTGGCAGTAATGCAGTGAGCTGTCATGGGGCCGACAGATCTCCTCCATCAAGGCCAGGGATTTCACTGAGTTGCATCCCAGTGAGTCTGCCTGCACATCACTCCCACTCTGAGTCCCCAACAGCTAATGAGCACCAGCCCTTGGCTCCTTGCACCTTTTCAGATCATGAGGAAGCTGCTCTACTTAATGTCAATGTCTTTGCTAACCCATGGCATTAGGGAACGCCATGTTTCTGGGCTGTAAAAATAGCCGTGGCTATGCTGGGATCAGGGATGGGTTGTGGCCAGCACTCACATCCTGCTGCATGTGCCACCTCCCTCACCTGGAAAAATGGGAACAGCCTGAGCATGTGGTGATGCTGGAGTCACCCCAATCTCTATATGGTACCTCATGCCTTGAACTGGAATGCTGGGGCATGTTCTGGAGACACACTGTGCTCATTTACCATCCACGAGACCCCAAGGAGCACCTGCTGCACACAAACAGCCACACCACACATGCCAGTCATGAGCCCCAACACTTGCCCTTGCCAAGCACAGGGCAGGCAGCAGAGATGCCCTTGTGATGGCCGTGGGGAGCACAGCCCTTAAATATGGACAGAGGACAAGCCAAGAGCCTGACCTCTGTTTAACACCACTGCGGATGAAACCCAAACCTCAACCCACAGTGTCCATTACCTAATTAATGGGTTATAATATGCCTGAGGAAACAAACCTTTCCCAGCCCAGTGGCAAGGGCTCTTGCAGGCGGGAGGAGGCAACTGCCCATGCCCCCACACCAGTATTCTCTTGATCAGAAGCAAGTTCTGAGTTCGCTTGTGCTGGTTTCTACAATTCAAAGCCTTCTGTCCTCTGCAGAAACTGCACATGGAGAAATCCCTACAGGAGCAAGGTCCACTGCCTGGGCTCCCAGGGCAGCTACCACCACCCTCATAGCACCCGTGGCACAGCAGGGAGGGGGACAGAAAAAGTTTGCCATCAGCTGCCAATGTTCTGGGGAGAAGCCACAGAGAAGCCGCCCCCCAGGCTGGTGACGCACATAGCAAAACACAAAGCCTCTGTCCAGGCACACTCACGACTCCTCCCAGTGTGGGGTCCTGCACACCCCAAGTTAAGCAGGCTGCAGGGACCATTTAATTGTGGTTTATGAGAAGTCCTACTGTGCTGGTGCTGTAGGAGGAAATGGTGTCCCACACAGGGGCGTGATCCTGACAGATGTTCTATCACTTCCCTGCGGTGCAGCTCAGTGGGGATCAGGCTGTGCTTGTTTCTCTCAGGACAAATCAAGTCAAACAACGATTTTCTAGAAAAAAACCCTGCACTGATACTTGCCCTCCACAGCCATCTGATGCTGGAGCCAGCCAATGGCTTCCCCAAGGAACTCACCTGCTCCCTCTGTCCTAGGCAGCCAGGCAGGGCTGAGACACTTGTTTTTGAAAAGTGTTGCGAATCTACCTGAATGGGAAGAGACTGCTGAACTACCCTGGCTCCCCCTCTCCTTCCTTACATCAGCTCTGACACCCTTTAACTCCCTGCTCCTGTTACCGATTAACTATACTTGCTGGAAGGTCTCCTCTCAGCCCAATTTTTCAAAGAAATACCCTTAGGGGGAAATCCCTACGTGTCACATCACTACCAATTACATCAGCCTATATTCACACCAGAGAAGTAAGTTGGGGTGACACAGGCATGGGCAGCCATCAGAGTGGCATATGTGATTCAACGTTGTGAAATATCTCAGTCTGTGGTGAGAGGGGTGAGGCGATGCTGCAGCTCAGCTGGGATGCCTGGACGGCTCTCCTGGAGCTCTCCCCTTTGGGACCATCCAAAGAGCAACTGCCTTTGTTTTATTCTGCTTCCACTAAACAGACTTGCTATCCAGTTATTTTAAGAAGTTTGTATGGACAGACGTACATGGGCTTTCTTTGGAATACTGACTTGTGCCAGCCACCCTGGGAGTCAGAGGGCCCTGTCATTATCAGAGGTGCAGATCTGGAGGCTCTGGGTGGCTCTGTTTGCTTTGTGTTTTGCTCATGTATTCCTTGGTCTGCTCCTGCATTCCTTGGTATCTGCCTCTGCAGCTCCAGCTGGGCACTTACCAGGCCACAGCTGAAACAGCTACCCCTGAGGTTCTGAACACCCCAGTGCCATATTCCCCTTTGCTCCAGTTACAGATAATTTCAGACTATGCTGGCTAAAAATACTGACAAGCAATTAATCCCTTTCTGCGAGGTGGGACATTCCCCCTCTGCAGAGAGTAGGTGAGAAGGTGATCCCAAACCACACCAACATACAAAATCCCGAGCAAGTGAGAAGGGGACTGCCAAGGCAGCACGTTTCTGCAGGTGAGCACAGGGCTGAAGTTCACCTCTCTCCAGAAACACATCTTGTGTAGGTCAAAACCCTTCTACCAGCTAGACTCCTGTCCCTGCACAGACAAGGCTCAGTTCTACCATTAACTCAGAAAATGTGTGAGGAAAACAATTTCTAGTGCTGATGACATGGCATTTCTGTGGTCTTCTCTACTGGTATGCCTGGCCCCACCATGGGAGATTATTTTGTCCTGCCAACAGTCCTGTTATCAAGTGCTGATCCCACAGGAAACTTTTTAGTTGCTTGGCCACAGGAAAGCTGGGCTGGAGTGGGGCTGGAGCTAAGCAAGTGCCATCCCTAACAGAGAATGTTCCAGCAGCTGCACAGATGCAGCCCTAGAAAACCTTCTGGATGGTCCCCCATCTCTGTCCTGCCTCAGCAGACGCGACAGGGTCCCATCCTCTTCAACACACTATGGGGGCTTCTATCAGTGCTTTGCAACACTAGAGAATCCCTCAGCTCCTGGCAGGGTTGACACTGGGGGTGTTTCCCAGGTGCCCCTCGAAGCCGCTGGCACCGGCTGCAGCCCAGGACAGCCCGTGCTGTTCCCACAGCAGGTGCGGATGTCTCACACGCTCCTCCCCGCTGCCCAAACAAACACATTGCCGCACTCATTAAAGCAGCTGGGTTTCATATCCGGCTCCCTGCGGTCACACCTCCGCAGGCGGGTGCCAGCCGCACAGTGACGCACTGGTGGCCTTTCAGTTGCCGTGCGGTGACGCTCAGTATCAACTGGAGGTGGCACTTTCCCCACCTCACCTGGCACCATGGGCAGCTGGAGGCACCTCCGCTGCAGCTCGGCCGCCTACTCTGCAGTGGCACCTCCCAGTTCAGGGGTTCCCTGCCTGCCTGGGACACGCAGAGGAGCTGCAGCAGAAGCAGTTGAAGGGGGTGTCCTGCAGCAGCACCTGGAGACCCCTCCCCACAGCATGTCGGCTGCCAGGCCAGGAGTGCCACCATACCACACCCTCCCACAGCCTTTGCAACGGGGTCCCCAGGGTGTGCCATCCCCCTGCTACCTGTTAGTGCTGCCAAGGGCGATGACAAGTTACCAGTGCCAGCATCCATGCTGGGGACAGCAAGAGCCGCTTGGGGTACCATGAGAAAGGGTGATGGAAGATGACACTTCCCCTTCTCCAATCCTGGCCACACACATCAGTTTCTGGGGGGTTGTGTGTGTCCCTCGGGGCCCGTTTGGATCCCCAGCTTCAGTCCCATGCAGAGCTGACCGACATACACACATATAAACGCCCTGCATGGAACACAAGCAGATCCCTTCCATGCAAGCGCCCCAGCCCTGCCCACCCAGGACGCGGGCTGGCCCCGGCTGCTGGCGCGGAGCTCAGCACGGAGTGAGGTTATCCTTTATTGCACAATGCTGGAACACAGCGTGTTACCTCCCTCCTGCCGCCCTGAACTTCACCCCTCCCTCCCAGCCCTTCCCCAGCTCCTCCAGCTCCAGCTGACTGGCGTCCCCGGCTCTATTTTAGCGCACAAGACTGGTTGTTTCCCTGTCAGAGGTTCATGTTTTTATTTAACTCCCTTTCAGCTTCCCAAATTAGCACGGACAGACTCCTGCACTGTTTGCCTTGGAAGAAGATGTGTTGCCACAAATTATTTTTGGTTCAAGTAAACAAAACCTCTCCTCTCTTTTTTTACCCCATTTCTCTTTGATGTCAGTGGTTAATTTCAGTGCCCAGAGAAGCAAGCAAGAGGGCACTGGCCGTGGCCCAGCATAAGGTACCGAGGATGCCATGGGCTCCCTGCCCTGCCACTGCTGCAAAGTGCCAGCCCTGCTGCAAAGGGATGCTTGTGCCCTCGAGCCCCCAAACATCCTCAAGCTGTAGGTTCACCCCAAAAGCAACACCTAGAGCACCAGTTTCCAAACCTGCTGGCCAGTGGTGTGGCAGCTGGTGCAGTGCCAGGATGCACCTTCCCTCCTGCTGCATGTGTCTGCTGGTGCCAGGACAAGGGCCAGGCTCCCCACTGGCATGCTGCAGATCATTGCATCATTTGCCTCACCCAGTTTGCCACCACAGAGGTTTCCCTGCCTGGAACAGCTGGGGAGAGAGACAGGTGGGCAGACATGAGGCTGCCACTGGGCATGATCCAACCAGGCTGGAGGAAACAGGGCTTTGGAGCTGGTGTGAAATGTGCCAGCTTGACATCACTGCCTGGTGATGGGGATGAGGACAGGTGACCATGCTGTGATGGGGCAGCAGCCCATTTCCAGCAAGTACATGCAATTGCAAAAGCAGGGATTTGCCCCAGTTTGGCTGTTCCAAGTGGCTGAGCCAGGAGATTAACCAGTGCAACAATTCCTCCTTAACCTGTGGGGAACAGCACAGGTTCCCTTTCCAGCTTTCCCAGCCTGTTGCTGACCCTCCTCAATGAACCACCCAGCCCTATCCCTCTCCCATAGACGAACAGTTCCTTTTGCTGCCTCCATTCCAAAGCTCCTCTGCATTTGCATCAGGGAGGAGGCACTGCTCCCTGGGAATGGGGAAGCTTGGCACAAGAGAGTAGCCAAATCTGGAGTGTAGCTATAAAATTAGGAGGTGCCAGGAGCCTGCCCTTGGCCATTGTACAGCACCATTTGGGCTGCAGCAAGCCTTCAGTGGCACAGCACAGCTTGTCCATGTGGGTGGGACCATGGGTAGGATAGGCCAGCTGGAATCCCCACACTGGCCCCTTGCTGCAGGGTCTTGCAGCTATAACAGTGCTGGGGGATTTGGGGGTAACATATGGGGCAAGACCACATGTTCAGAGGTGGGGTGGTGTTTATCCAGCACTCATCCCAGACTCTTCTGGGGACCTGTTTTGCCGCAGGACAGAGCCTCCTCACCCACTGGCATGCAGTCACCCTGGGGGCACAGCCCTTCCCAGCACAGCAAGCACCTTGGCCCCACAGTGTGGGCAAAGCAGCAGCTTTGCAGCCTGGTGCAGAGACTCCCTCTGTAGCAGGGCCAACCCCCTGCAGAGGACAATGACCCCACTGTGCACCATCCCGTGCAACCCACCTAGGCAGGCATGTGGCTATTTATAGCTGGGGCTGATGTTGATTTGGATCAAGTGGAAGATAACAAGATTATTTTTAGGTTTATCTCTCAGGCCATGAAGGGAAATAGGCTTTGCTGGCTCAGACAGTTGCTGCCCAACTTGTCGAGGCACGGCGGAGTGGTGGGATGAGTCACTCCCGTGGTGGGGTTGGAGGAGGGGCACATTTTGGATGCATCAAGGTCACAAAGGATGCAGTAGAACAGCCCTTAACACACTGGTCCTCACAGTGCCACCCTGCCTGCCACCTTCATTGAGGGAGCAGCAGCACAGGGCTTGGCTCCAGAATCTCAGGTCTCAAAAAAAAAGAGAGCCCACCCTGTCTATGCCTCTTGAGCCCCTCCATCCCTCCTGGCAGGGATCCTATCCCTCCCAGCATGGCTATGCCTTCACTGGGATGGGATGCTGGCGCTGTGCATAATCCTGTGGGAAGGTGGTTTCAAACCAAAAGCTCCAGCTTGGCAACATCTGACTGCCAAAACAGGGCCTTTAATTACAAAATCCCAACGCTGGGCTGAGCACCATCTCAAAATATAAAAAATACTAACTCATCCCGTAATGAGGCGTTTGGCAGAGGGACCCACCACAAAAACCAAACCAACAGCATTGGGAGGATTTTCCTAATGGGGAAGCTCATGGAGCTACCTTGTTCTCCTCCAGAATGTGATACCACAGCTTTAGAGGGAGCAGAGACATCTTCCCCATGGCTGCACATCCCCTTCACTTCAGCTCCCTGTGTCAACCCTGGTGTCTCAGCAGGACAGGGCCTGGAGGAAGTGGAAGGATGCCCCAGGTCAAGTCAGACTCATCCTACAGGGCTCCAGGGCCTGTAATGCCATAATATCTTATATTCTTAGATTTTATACTTCGTTTCTGATTATGCAGAGGTAATGATGTGACTGGGTTTGGCTGCATCTAAAATGAGTTCAACATCTGCCTCAGGTCTTGTCCCATATGCTGCCAGCCCTACAGCTGAGATGGGGTAAAGTAGCAATAAAGTTTCTAAAAGGGAATTTCTAAGCAATTTTAACGCCACGTGGTGCCAGTTAGGCCAGGCTATGACAGCAGGATTGCCTTGCAAGTGCTTGGAGAGGGTTAATGGTCAAAATTTGGTCCTGGTGAAGGCAGTGCTGACAAGGCTGCAGTGGGATGGGTGTCTAGCACTAGCTTTTGGGTGCCCTCAGCTCTGTCATGGGACCCAGAATTACTATGGGGCAGATTTCTGAAGGACATAGGGATTGCTAAGGACAGGAGGTGGCACAGAGTCTGGAAATGGGGAAGCAGCTCCCACTGGCAACAAAGCTGGAAGAGTCATTCCAGCTGCAGTAATGGTCCCAGGAGACTAACTCCCACCCTCTGATGACTAAATCTTACACTAAGCACTGCTGATTTCCCCAGAGGAGCTACGAGAACCTCATAGGTCCTGGCATCTGGCAGAAGAACAGGGAGGCCTCACTCTCACCACCCACAAACCTTTGTCCCTCCACAAGAGTAAGGAGACAGGAGGCTGTGTCCTCTGCACATGGAGAGGTGTGAGTACAATGGAAGCAAGTTTTGACCACAAGAATGCTGCAGAGCACTGGCATAATATCCCACCCCTTCAGTATGGCACTCAAGGCTATGTCTCAGGAGAGTTCCTGGTTATGGTTTAGTTTTTGGTTTATGGCAGCTCTTATGAAGAAAGTTTTCAGTGCTCTTTATAAACAGCGAAAACACAGCTAGGACTGTACAAAGGTTTCTGCCACTCTTGCAGTCCCTCCAAACACCCCCTTCAGGAGGCTGGCACTTCCCAGTGCTGCTCTCACATCTCTCTAAGGGCTTGCCCTCCTGAGAGCAGAGCGATGTTCCCATTCCAGGAATTGGCTGACTCTACTGCAGTGGCTTTTCTCCCTGTCCTGGAGCTCCCTCAGTTTCTTGAAACAACATGAATGACTGCAGCTGAGCCCACTGGCACAGCCAACAACCTTCCCAGTTGTAGGAATCACTCCCAAACCCGAAACTGACAGTCACAGTTTTAAATACACGGTCCTGCCTGTGCAGCTCTGAGCAGGCAGGAGTGTGCTGCCTGGGCACACTGCCTGCCAGCCCTCAGTGGCCTTTCACACGCCAGCCTCCCTCAGTCAGCAGGGCAAGATATCAGCCTTCCTCCTCCCATGCCTGCCAGAGATTGCACCCGGGAGCTCTGGAGCTGACCCCGAGCTGATCTTTGGCAGGCACCTCACTCAATTAAAGGCAAACCCACAGAGAGCAGTGTCCCAGGGCTGTGGTGAAGTCAAGTGACAAGTGTTTGGTTTGTGGTGCACAAGGGCACGGTCACCTGGCTCCTAAGGGCCATGGGGTTGAGCTAAATAACAGCCTGAAAAAGCCAAGAAACTCCTTGGAGGCAGCAGGTCACTGCCTCATCTAATCTGCCATTCCCAAACCAATCCTAGACACCTCTCAGGAGCTGGCTGCCTGTCACTGAGGGACTGCTGGCATGGTGGGAGGAGAGCACTCCTTCCCCATAGGCACCCACCCAAAAGCAAGAGGCCAAGGGGAGCACCTGCCCCATCTCACAGCCCCCCCCCACTGCCAGCCACACACAGGCTGTTCTCCACAACTGGTATTTGTGGCACCAGCAATCAGTGCTCAGCACATGGAGATGGGGAGAGGGCTGCCCTACACCCCACGGGTGACAGAACCTCAGCCTGGGGACAGCACACATGCCAATGACACCATGGGCACGAGGGCTTCACCCCTCAACGGCCAGGACACCAGTGGACACCAGGCTCCTGCTGGCATTAGCAGCCTCTCCAGAGGTTGTTTTTCCTAACACTGCCCATGTCCTGATGCTCCCTGAATGGCATGTCAGCTGCATACCTATTGCTCTGGCTCCTGCCCTGGGTTTTGCAACTTGTCCTTGCCTTTTTCCTCATGCATTACTGGCAGTTTTACCTCAGGGAGCTTGATGCCCATGCCCTGCACCCCTGTGCCTGTACTGGGAATGACAGGCAGAAAAAAAGCAAGGTCAGGGGTACACACACCCAAAATGTGTGAAATCCAGTAAATATGGGTCTTGCCAGAAAGATGCTGGTTAGAATACACAGCGAGGATCTCACATCTCAGCCCTGCCTGGCCAGGACCCTGAAGCCCCATGGGCAGAGCTCACCTGGGCTGTGCACACCACTGGGATGAGCTCAGCCATCCCTTTCCCCCAGCACAAAGTCTGGAGCAGGAATGCCAGTACCTGAAGCCCAGGCCCCACCATGTGGGTAGGGGACAGATGAGTGGACTCGCACCTGGGCTGAACTATTACGTAAAGGCAGAAACACGTGTGGGCTGCCAGGCAAAACTGTAAATAATGTTTGTGCCAGAATCCCAGCTCCAGAGCCAGTGGGACTAGGGAGTCTTGCTCAGGGGAAACCAAGGCTGGGCAGGTAAGAGCGGCTGGGGTGGGGTTGGGGAGCCCCTGGGGTAGGACATGACACTGCAGGGCAGGCAAGACAAGGTTCATGTCCCCTCTCAGCCTGTAGTATTTAAATCCCTTGCTTGTGAAAGTAAGATCCTTAACAAGCAAATTAATATTATCTGAAAACATAAGAGCCTTGAGAAATCTTCCAGAAATTCTCTACGTGAGCTGCATGGCAGTGGCACAACATGAAGAGGCTGCTGATCTCATTTCTGTGTGCTGCGATTGTTCTGGCCTCCACCCAGAGCTGCCTGCTTGGGCTTCAATTGCAGCTGAACCCAAAGTCAGGCACTGACACAGAGAATAATGGCATGTAGCCTGAGGCCAGGTGCATCTCTCACTAACTGAATCCCGGTCAGTGCTCTCAAGCACTGCAGGGAGATTTTCAGGAGCTCTCCTGGCCATGGTGCTCTGGTTGCCTGGATGGGAATTCCTGGCAGGGGAGCAGGTGCTGAAGAGAGATACGGAGAGGAGAAAATGCTGCACAGGCTCTCCTGAGCAGTGTGGGATGGGAGGCCTGACATCACTTCTCTGGGGCAAAAGGGGGTAGATGCATTGCCCCCATCTCCTCCAGCCTCCAGGGAACTGACTCTTCTCCCAGTAGTGGTGCTCTGGCCAAACATCACCTAGTTTTCTCCTTTCACATTCCTCACATCATTCCTCTGAGTCAGAGCCCAGAAACAACCCTCAATTGCTGCTGACACAGAGGGGTTTTCTTGCAGGCCAAATCCAGTATCTTGCAAAACAAGTTCAATAATTAACTCCTTTCAGGGGTGACTTGCCCTTAAACTTCAAAGTCTGAACATCTTATGGAAGGAGTGAATTTGACCCCAAGAACACCCAGCTCCAAGCATAAGATAGGAATGTTGGGCTTTGCCCTTGGATGGGTGATACACAGATGGGGGATATATGGAGGGCACAGCTCACACAGAGAAAGACCAGACTGTGCCGATAAATCAGCTCAAAGCAAGGAGAGCTTCCTGCAGCTGGGAGTCCAGGGTGCAGCATTAGGGCTCTCTCTGCTTCCCCCCGGGGTGCTACAGCAGCTCCCCATGCTGGTCCCTTGCTGCCACCTGGTGCCACCTCGCTACAATGCTGGAGACCTGGGGTGTTGAAATGGGCACAAAAGCGTCCATGAGCTTCTCATCTGCAACATTCGTGGTCTCGAGCAGCCTCACTTGTCCTCCAACCTTCACCTGGATCTGCAAACAAGGCAGTGACCTGTCTCCTCCCTCCTGGCTCTCTCAAAGCCGGGACTCCAAATATTTCACAACCTCCCACACACCACCAAAGGTTATTTACGCTAAGGCAAATATGTTCCGGGCATTGGATCTGGAGGTGGTCCCCATGGCATCCAGAACAGCCTGGGAACGGAAATGCAAAATAACTAAAAATTATCAGGGTGGTCAATAACAAGACTTACTCATGTTACTCCAAATCAATTTTCTTTTGCAATAGGGCAACAGCCCTCCCAAGGCAGAGAGAGCAGTAAGGATTGCATTTCTTTAGTAGAGTTTTTGCTAAGCAAGACTCTGTCATTCTCATTGGAAAAATAAACTCAAGATTAACTGAACCTACAAGGTGGCCACAAAACATGCAGCAAAATTCTTCACACTAGTTACCAGCAGTTCCCCGTGGAAATACAAGGAAAAATACTGTTCTCCATAGCTCCATCAGTGGCGCAGTAATTGATCTGGAGGCTAGGGCGCTTAATGAACACACAGCTGAGACCACCCCAAGGGGATGTGCTGGAGGGCTGGGGTAGGATAAAGATGATCTTGGCAAACAGAAAAAAAAAAAAAAACCAAAGAGGAGAGGGAAAGAAAGAAGGATGTAGTTTTGGAAAGACTTCTGCAGCATTCTACTTCCAGGCACAAATAGCCAATGTGCACAGGCAGGCTGGAGATCAAGGTTGCAGGAAATGGTGACTCACAGGCTGAGCCACATCATTCAGGGTGGTGTGAGGGGGTTGTTATTATTACTATTTATTTTAAACGAAGCTGACCGGGGTGTTTGCTCTTAAAACACCCATGAAGCAAGACACCTGCACTTTGAAGCCAGAAAAGTCTAAACTCAGAGTTTGTGCCCAGTTGCCTGTGTTACCCCTCCAGGTACAGGAGCAGCTGCAGGATTCTATTCTGGACATAAGATACGTATCTGCAAACACGCCAGAGGGAGCTGCAGGGAGCTATAAACACGATCCCAGCATCCAATGGGGACAGGAGAAGTAATAAGCTTAAATTTCAGCAGTTTCAGGCTACTCATTAGGATGCCCTCTGAGCCCATGTCTAAGACCAGTTGGGATATTCAGGACTCATGCAAGAGATGATCTAGGGATGGTCTGGATAGCCTCTGAAGTTTTCTTCCAGCCCTACATTACTACTATCACATGAAATGGCTGTGGAGCACCTCCTTCAAGACACAGACTGACCTCTCTCAGGTCAGCACTCCTGCGCTTCCCCAATGCTTGGGTGGCAAAGGCAGAGGCCATGGCAGACCTGAGTGAAGCCTCCCCTGCAGCTGCATGTGCCTATGCCTTCAGAGAGCTTTGTGTTATCCAACCAGGAGAATGCAGGTCACCTGCACACAGGCGGTGCAGAGCCTGGGCCAAGGGAATGTTCTGCAAACCGAAGGGAAAGCACAAATCCCAGCCCTATTACCAGAAACCTGTCCACTCACCCAATGCTCCTGTCCAGCTTTTCCCAGAATGCAAGAAAACAAATTAAATCAATAAAGCAGCACACAGGGGCTGTGCATGGGTCCTGCTCTTCAGAGAGAAACGGAGGTTTCTGGGAAAGAGTGGGGTTCAGAGAGGGGTGTGAGGGCACTGTCTCCTAGTTGCCTGACTCCAGGCAACACCTGGAGCTCTTGTCAGAACATTCTGCTCACAGCTATTTGCTGGGCTTAAAAAAAATTAAGAAAAAGGCAGTTGAGATGTCTCACCAGCCTCTGTCAGATAGGCCTCTTCAGCACACACCAAGTACTTGGGAGCAGCTGCCATCAGCTCTGCCTCACCACAGACCTGGATGCTCAGCAGCAAAACAGCTTGCTCGGTGGCATTATTAGATTTATTTCAAGCCAGCCCTGTTGTGCTTTGCAGCCTCTTTTCAGGATGCAGTGGAACAGGCTTTGCAATACATAACATCCAAGAGCCTGTCGGCTGAACACAAAGTTTCTCAGGAAGAAGGAAAATCGAGGTTTGCTCTCCATGCCTGGAGCTGCGGTCAGAAGCAGCAGACAGGCAGCGCTGTCGGGCAGGGAACGGCAGGGAGAAGCCATCAAGCACGAGTGGCTCAGCGAGTATTTAATGAACAATCCCAAACCGCCCTCAAGAGGCTCCTGTTCGGAAAAGGGCCTCTCAGAAGGAAAAACAACCAAACTCCCTCCAGGTCCTGTATATTTTTCTTGCATTCGCTGCAAGTCTCACCTGGAGGGTCTTGGCAGGAGACCCTCATCACTCACAAGGCAGCCACAGACATCACAGGGAACATGTGCCTCTACCAATGCAGGGACACGGGGTGGGGGGCTGTGGCGGCTCCGCAGTGGGCAAGAGGGGCCGTGTTGCAGTGCACTCCTATCCAGGCTTCCATAGGAAAAATATTGTGTCCAAGGGGATTGTAAAACACATTGATTCAGGAGAATCTTCAGCTGAATGATAAGCTGCCAGGGTGGGGGACACCCATGGCTGCACCCAAATCATTGTGCTAGACACCCTGAGCATCACTCTGCCTGTCAGAGGATTCTCTCTGCAGGGGTATGCTGGTGAAACTCCCTCAACAAGGCAACAAATCGTGTTATTTTCATTTGATGGGGAAAAAAAAGGAGAAAGATGCTTCTCCATTGTGGACAAACATCTGTCTACAGCTGTGTAGAGCAGGACTCAGCACAGGTTTCGCTGAATGTCCACATTTCAAGGACACCACATTGTCCCCTTTGTCAGCAGCTGAGCACGAACCAAGTCCCTGGGACCAGCTGCCACCAGCCCTGTCCCTCCTACTCCCACTGACACTCCAGAAGCAACTACCACGGAGCTGGATGCTCTGCAGCAAAACAGCTTGCTCAGAGGCATTATTATATTTCAATCCATCCCTGTTGCATTTTGCAGCCTCTTTTCAGGATACAGTAAAACAGCCTTAGCAAGACACATAACAACCAATTCCTTACTTAGTTTTTGTGTAAGCCTTTACCTCCATGAGCCTCACAACCCAACCCAGCCCAGCCCCAGCAGAGACCTGGTTTATTCACATGATGACAAGGAAAACTATACTTTCACATGGCACAATAAACTTCAAGGACACCTAGTCCCTTCTCACCATGCCAGGATTCTCAGGCTATGTGTAGGTGCCCAGGCTAGGATCTAATGATTTCCTTGTGGTTCCTTCAGTTCTGTCCTCAGGCCACTCAAACCCACCAGGAGGAGCAGGAGCCTCTGACCCTTTCACAAACTCCATATACAACCTGGAGACACAGCTTTACCTGGGTGGCCAGGACTCACTCGGTGCCAGGGGGGCAGCAGCTGAAAACAGGGGAGCAACCTTTAAACAGTGTGGGAATTTTCTGGATCCCAGCAGAAAATGAAGAGTTAACGGAACAGCAAACAGGTGCATTTGCAGGTGCAGGCAGCTTCCCTTCCTGCCTCCCCTCAGTGGGCTCAGCTGCTGCTGTCGAGCCAGCCTGGGGCATGAGCACAGCCAGAGCCAAAATCAGCAGCAGCTGCCTTGGACTGTGCAGCTGGAGAGAGGCGGGTCAGCACCCAGAGCCCCCTCTCATACAGACCTGAGGATTTTTATTACTGAAAACCACAAGAGGCTGCAACATGTGATGCAGATGCCCTGAGCCAGCTCAACCTCAGCCCCTGCCTGTAAGGGAGAAGTCCCCTCCCACCCCTGTTCTGTGGTCATCTTGACCCGTGCATCACTACAGCAGTGCAGCAGAGGCAGTGCACAGGCAAGGGAATGAGGTGTCAGGAGGATGCTCCCCAGCCCTCCCGGCAGTTCCCCTGGCAAACAAAGCAACTGCCAGACCATGACAGCCTCCTGGGGAAAGGAGAAGCACAAACACTTTTGCCTGGATAGCGACATAATGCTGTTTGTTACATATAGCATAGTGTGTTAATTCAGTAAGACTTGTAATTACACCTGAAATTGGTATTTAACATGCTGGCAAGGGTTTTAAGAGAAAGCTTGGTGCTTAAAACCTAACGCCCCTGCCCCTTGAGGTTTTATATTCTTCTTGGGTTTTTGGCACCACCTTCCCTTAATAAAAAGGAAAATTTGTATTGTCTTTGAGTGTATGAGACTTGAGCCTTCCCAGTCTTTGCCATCTCTCTTTCCATCAGCAAATATTCCCTGAGCCAAAACCTGCATCTCTCAGAAATGTGAGGAGAAAAGAAGCACCAGAGCAAGGCCCCTATGCTGTGTATCATCCCACACCACAGCCCTCTTCGTCCTCAAAGGAAAAAAATAATCAACACTCTGTGGACTCCTTAAATCACTAGATTTTAATAGTCATATAAATCCTTTGCATATAGCAATTTGTGGCATGAGAAACCATATAGATACCCAACAAGTTTTTCTGGCTTTTACCACACAAAACTATCAGCAATTTTTTTTTAAATCAACTCCTGTAGTAGAAACAATACCAAGCAATTAACAGCAAATCTCTAATTTTCTAAAAGAACAATGTTGCTTCTCTTAAAAAGAGCAGAGAAGCTGCTGGGGAGATTCAGATGTATGTACAGATTGGGGTACAGATTGGGAAGCCATTGAGCAGATGGTTGTCAGCACCACAAGTGTGCCTACCCAATCTGGGGGGGATCTAGTACCACCCACTGTCAGCCCCCAAGGACGGCTGGGGGTTGGCGAGGGGTGACAGCCACCTGCTGCTTTGCCTTTGAGGGCACCATGCCCTGCCTTGCCCTCCAGCATGCACTGGTCCTGCCCGACACCAGAACGAGCGCTCTGTCCTTGGGATAGGCAGTGAGGGACCACCCCTGGAGAGGTGCATGATCCATCCCCTGACAGCATCTTTCAGGCTGTGAAGTCTAGCTTATCTCTGTTGCCTGTTTCTACCTATAATTTCACTTGATCAGGAGTCGTAATCATCAAGAAGATGCAGAAGCACACTGTACCTTTCCATGCCACCGCCCAGCACCTTGCGGGTGAAGTGACCCCATCCTTGCTGCCCAGTGAGCCCCAGGTGGGCCCACGAACCCACATCCCCTGCCCCAGTCACATACACAGCCTGTTCCTATTCCTCACACCCATTCTAGTGACATTTGCTTTTGCAGAATTCACAGAATTCATTAAGAAAGTCGTTATTTACATCAGGGTTTTCAGCAGTGTGATGTGATAGAGGAGCAGAGACAAGAGTTCGCCCGAGGTTGCTGAGTCGTGCCCTGCCCACGGGCTTATTGCTGACTCGGGCCCAGGGACTGAATTGCCCCGGGCGTTTTCCATCCCTCTGGTCTGCACAGAAGTGGCAAAGTTGCTGTCTGCACCCCATTTTCACTGGCTATATTCACCCTCAGGGAGAAACATCCCTGGGCAAGGTGGGCTGTGCACAGACGCCACACCCTGGGTAACGTTAAGGCATCACATATACACAGGAGCTATTCAGGGATTTAAAAAACCCACTCAGAATGTAAACATTTTTGCACATACAGTCATTGGACTTCCACACACAAAGTTTTCTGTTGTTTTCTGCATAAATCACGAGTTAAGGAGCTACAGAGAGAGCACTCAAGCAGACGCCTGGAGCACTGGGGCCTCTCTCACAGCACAGCAGCATGCAACACAACGGACTCTAAGGAGTGGAAATATTTTAAGTCTCAGTCCAGGATGCTTCCTCCTTCCTACACTTCATATATAGTTTAGGTAAATGTCATGGACAACTACAGTGCTTGTAACCAGAGTAAGATGGTTGGCTGTGTGAGGAGCGCTGGGTGATTTCAGCTCATTCCTACTTTATCTCTAAGTAGAAAAGGGAGATACTCTGCTTCCATTTCTCTATCTATGGAGCTTGCTCAATGACCTGTAGGTCGCTGTGCCAGTGGTGCTATAGGTTTAGGTATCAGTGATTCTGCCTTCCTCAGGGACTTTGGCACATTGACCCCGATTAGTACAAGATCCCTGAGAACTTATCAAAGCTGCAGTACTTTACAATTTACGTAACAGATCCTGCAAGGGCACTCAGCTCCCTGCCACCCTCATGCCTGCTTCTTGTTGTTGTCTATGCTGTACAGCAGTGCCAGGAACTCCAGAATGAGGTTGGCTGTCTTGCGGGGCCGCTCCACCACCACTGAGTGCCCACAGTTCTCCAGGATGTACACGTGGCAGTCTGGGATAGCGTTCGCTAAAACACTGGCACCAGAAACATCCAGGACCTGGATGGCAGAGGAAAAAACAGTCACTCCCACAGTCAGAGCTGGGGTTTGCTGGACACCATAGAGTCTTGCTGGAGCTGCCTTTCCAAATTCAATCAAGATGCCAAGCAGGGATGCAGACAGAGTCCTTATACCAGTGCCCTGCCTGGGGATGGGGCAGGGAGGCTGCATTGTGCCAGCCTTAGCATGGAGCAGGGAACTCTCTTGGATGCTTTCTGGCGGCCAGCTCAGTGCAAAGGAGGTCACTGCAAGCAACACTTGCATCTTGCATTTATAAAGCCCTTTCATGCCTGCAGCTTACTTCCTCCCACTTCTTCCCGCCCACTCCTGCCTCCAAAACAAACCCTACGACTTCGCCTTGAAGCCTGCCCACAAACAGCACATCTCTTCCCAGTTGCCAGGACAACTCCCTTTGCTGACAACTTTATTCCTCTTCCCAGTCCTTGCCTGCTTTGGTGCTGGCATCCACCCCTCCACCTGCTCCCCTCCCCAGCCCTGGCTCTGCCCTCTCCTCCCTCTGGAAAGCAGGCTGTCAGCCTTCTGCCCATCAACCTGATGAGCCCCTGTCTCCAAACCCACCAGGGAACAGGGACACACGTGTGCCAGCTCCCTGCACAGCAATGCAGAGCTCAGCAGCACAGCTCCCACAGGTGAGCACGCTGTGGGGGATGTAGAGGGGGCAGCGTACCTGATCCTGCTTTCCCCAGATGACCTGCGTTGGTGCTTTGATCTTGTTCATGTTCTCATGGAGAGAGTGTCTGGACTTTTCATCCACGATTTCTAAAAACACTAGTGGAGCAAGAGGAGAGTCAGTCCTACAAGGGAGATGTCTTGCCTTTCCTTCCCAAAGGGCTCCCTGTGGGTCAGTCCTGCCAGTGTTCCCTCACTGGGAAACCCAAGCGGAGGTGACACCCTGTCCTTGCTCTGCCACCAAGTCCACCTGCCCCAGAGGGACCCTCCACCAAATGATCTCCTTGCAGGTACTACAGGAGTTAACCCAGATGGGAGGCAGTGGGTGAAGCAGCAACCCTGTTACCCATGGGGGTGACAGTGCATTGCTACCAGTGTCCCCAAATCTCTTAACAATGCTGCCCTCAGCAAGGCAGCAGGGGGGTGCTGGGGCCAGGCAGTGTGCAGGGGACATGGGAGCTGGGGACAGTCGGTCCCCACGCCCCGAGGGTCCTGCTGGAAAGCCTGGTGAGGAGGCTGCTGCTATGCACTTACATTTCCGGTAAAATTCATTGTGGGGGATGCGAACATCGACGAGGCCCTGGAGAATCTGTAGGGAGAGCAGAGGAGAGCTGCAGGAGAGGATACGTGCCCTGCACAGGGCTGAGCATATCCAAGAGCACCTGAAAGCAGTCCTGCCACCCCAGCGTGCCCTGCCCAACCCTGGCCCCAGCACGAGCTTCTTCCTAAGCATGTGGGACTGTTGAAACCACACTTGAGCAACATGTATTTCAGCAACAAGTAATTTTGTCTTTTATGATGCAGACCCAGTTTCTCCCCCTGGCCAGCAGCCACCTCAGCCATGACTGCATTTTTCTTCCTTCTTGTGTTCTTTTGCCAAGAACCCAGAAGAATACACTTACGTTTTTTTCTTACTCTCCAATCCACTCATCCCAGACTTCCTAAGGAAAACTAGTATAATAGCCAGCCCCTTGCCAAGTCCATCTCACCTGACAATGAGGTGAGTAACACTTCCACAGCTTTTACTTAAAAAGCAGCAAACAATTCCCCTCCACTCTGAAAAACAGCTGCCTTAGTTATTTAATGCTTCCTGGCAGCCATATTTACTAAAACCTCTTCTACATCTCAACCTGCTGCCAAAAACCTCATGGGAGCTCGGAAAAGCGACTTTGAAAGGAAAGTTCTGGAAAGCTGCTGGGAGCAGGGCCGGGGGTGTCTCACCTGGGTGATGGCAGCTCCAGTCCCACTCCCAGCATCACCTCAGCTGGCAACCATACAGGCTCAGGGAGAAGCAAATCCACTCACCACCTCCAAGCACCCCTTTCCCAGCTGCTGTAGCCGGCATTGGCTTCTCACCTGCTGTGGCACCTTGAAGCGAACGTAGGAGCAAAGCTTCAGCATATCTGCCATTTCCTCAGGTGTTGAGGGGATTAAAGGGATCCTGTCAATGCGTTTGGACTCCTGCAGCTCCCGGAGCTGCTTAATGAACTTGCTGTCGGTGGTACTTGGCAAGCCTGTGTGAAATGACAAGGGGAGCACAAGCTAAACCCAGATGAGACCTTCCACAATTGCCCAAGAAATAAAACACCCCTGTACCGACCTCCCTCATCCCTGCCTTGGGCTTCCTGCCTGCTCACTTATTAAAAAAAGGAAGAAAATATCTGTACATACAGCCACCTCAATATGCACCCAGAGATATCCCAGCCTCTCTCCTGCTCCAACCCCACAGGCTGACACAACACGAGGTGTATTCCCTGTAGACATGCATGAATACTTCAGTAAAAACTGTAGCATTTATTTTTATGTGACCAACAGATGCAAGCAACAATGCCCAGGCTGCCATTGCACAGAGTTAGACTGACAATTTCAGCAGCCCCTTCTGCATGCACCATGGAGGCTCCTGCTCCCTGGCAACTTAATCCCAAACCTTGCTGCAGCCCCCACACAGAGGTTTCACATCTAGATGCAGCCACAGAGTCAATTGACACCTCTGCCAGAAGGGAGTGGGAACCCTGACGCCCCCAGAGCCTGGTAGCTAGGTAACCATTTGCTTTTGCTTCATTCCTTAGTTCTTATTTGGAAGCTGCTTCCCTTGCGTGGGAGAGGGATAGAGCTGTTCTAACAACTGGGATGCAGCAAAGCCCTCCCCAGCAGAGAAGCTCCCTGCCCCCAATGCCTCCTGCAGCATGTCACATCCAGACTCCCCTGAACCCCCTGTCCAGGGAATGGTGGGGATGGACGAGTGCTGAGCAGGCACAGGGACACATGCTCTTACAACTCAGTTCACCCAAAGGTGGGAGGTCAGATCTCTCCAGCTCCCAAAGAACCAGCCCTGTAGTACACCAGGGCTTTCAGGAGGCCAGACTGAGGAGGCTTTTCCTGTTGCAGTCTGGCTTCTTCTCCAGAGCTGAGAGGCTGCAGACATACCATGTAAAATGCCTGCCATCCCAAGGGAAGAGGCCTTTTCCTGCAGTGTAGGACTTGTCCCATTTGCCCTAGTCCCAACTCTAACCCAGGCACAGTGGGTTGTGTGCCAAACCCCTGGAGAAGACCAGTCTGTGATTTTCTCCCATGCTCTGCCAGAGATTTTCAGACTGTAAGTACAAATTACTTCAAAATGCTTTACACTAAATCCCTCTTCTGTCTCTGGCACTGTTCCAGGCTTTTGCACTGGTTCCTGATTGTCCCTGTCCTACCTCCCCTGCTTTGCCCACCTGCAGGACAGATGAGGGTCAGGCTGCAAATGTCTTCAGGATACTGAGCAGCATAAACGCCAGCAACGTTTCCCCCCATGGAAGTGCCAACCAGATGAAAGGGCCTTCTGTTCAGCTTGATGCACTCCACAAACTGGTGGGGAGCAGAAGGAGTGTTTTTAGTGGAGAGGAAGCAACAGCATGGGATCATTAGAGAAATTCGCAAAACCTTGAGGCTGGTGGCTCTGGCCGCCTGGGAAGGGAGGGAGCAGGGCTACACAAGACAGGACTCACGGGGCTCACATATCCCCACATTCCTCTGCATAGGCGATGCAGTTCTGGGGCTTTACCTGGCGTATTCTCTTAGCTTGCCCACTAATGGAGTAATCGTCCAAGTCCGAGCGGGTCGTGCCCTCATGCCCAGGCATGTCCACGCACACCAAGTGCAGGTTCTTGGGCAGGAACTGCAGAAACAAACCAGGGGTGGTTATGGCACAGGGAAACCAGTGTGAAGCCCAGGGGTGGTAGGTGGTGAGCACGGGTGGGAACGGGGAGTAGCCCCAGTTACTCATGCACCAGTATAAGTCAACTCATGTACCAAGGATGACACGATGAGAAAGCACAGCCAAGACTTGCTTCCCATGGAGCGGGGAGTACAAGGTATGTACTGCGCTTCCCCTGCAGCTCTGCAGGTCATAGGGATTAAGAGATCCAACAAGCAATGAGCATGGAGCTAAGGAGGGTGTTCTAGCACATTGCAGCGATCATCCCACACTGCCCCCAAACCCAGAAACATCAATTCTCACTAAGGAGCAACATGATAGCAATGGAGTCCCACCTTGACTATGGACAGCCACATGTCTTTGTGGGCTGAGAACCCATGTAACATCAGGATGGACGGTCGGTATCCAGGTCTTCCTCTATAGGAATAACAGAACTGATAGTCATCATAGTTTGCATATCTAACCTGCATGCCCAAGGCTCGGCGCCAGTACCTGGAAATGAAGAGAAAACACCAGTTAGCGAGACAAGAGCAGGGCCCAGCCTGGTGACAATCCAAAGGCAGACACAGATTTTTTGGCTTACTAAGGCCAGTTAGGTCAAGCTCACACTAGTGCCATCATGGGACTACTGGGATTAATCCTGTGGAGACACTCTGTTAAGAATTTTTTAAAAGACCCTAAATAACTCATTTGGCAATGGAAACGGGTTAGAATAACAACTGTGAAACTGAAAATGCCCAGAGATTGGTCTGAGAAGAGAGACTCCAGAGAAGGGCAGGATGGGCAGGCCAAGGGAGGCAGTTCTTCCAGGTGGGTAAGGTGGATCTGTCACAATGCTGCATCAAAGGAAGAACATCACCCCACAGACAAGCACATCAGATCCCAGTCGAAACAACCATGTCACCCAGGAGCACCAACAAGGAAGAACCAGGTTCCCATGAACCAAGTAGATAACCTTTAAAAATGTATTTATATACACACAAAGGACTGGAGAGGACCATTCTTACACAGGGTCTAGCACCCCAGGAGATACCAGGCTAACCCCAGGGCTCTTCCACTGAAAGCAGAGGCAGACAGCTCCTGCCAGCACACACTTGCAGCTCAGAGGATGTAATGAAACTGCCAGCCAGAAGGACCTGGACAGAGATTATCGATGACACTTTGGACACATGATGTGTACGTGCAGCCCAAGACAGAGAGCTGGCTCGCCTTCTCTGCATTTCCCCTATGCTCAGCTATAACCCTCGTAAGCACAACGACTGGCCTACTCCTGATGGCCAAGACACTGGAAAATATACATCATATCAGAATTTATTTAAGACACAAGAGCAAGGTCACCAACACTTCAGGACTGTCCTACCTCTCTGCCCACTCAAAGCTTATGCATAGTGAAATCCTCTTTTAGCATAATCCCTTTTTCGAGGGAGTTAGTGAGACTTAAGCAGCATCTCCACTCCGTGTTGGTCCTACAAGGAGAGGTGAATTTCTCCCTAATAAGTGTCTTAAGAGCCCTTGCCTCAAAAGCACTGGTGAGAACTACCAATGGGCAAGATGATAACATTTTTAGCAACTGATCCTAATGGATCAATTCAGCAGAAGGCAAAATAATCTGTGCAAAGCTGAACTGATCCCTCACAAGGTGTTAACTCGCTTAGTGGCAGTGGCTAAACTGATTAACCCCTGTCGCAGCGCAGGCAGAGCAGCTCCAGGCTGGGGTCAGTGGGGCAGCCCTGGACATCACGCCAGGCAAGGAGGCGCATTAGTGGCAGGGAAAGCAGTGAGGCCATGGATGAGGGGGACCCAGCATGACCCTTGACTGCACTGGCTGAGGACACGCAGACCCAGAGGAGGATGAGGAGAAGACAGGGAATTGTGGGGGAAGGGAGAGGCATCCCCTGGGACCTCCCAGGAGCAGTGCCTCGAAGCTGGAGCTGCATGGGGCTGAAAGGGGAGGGCAGGATGGCATGCTGCCTGCACCTCTCCTGCCTCTGCTGATACGGGAACACAATGATTTCACTCCAAAAAAAGCCAACTCAGAAAGAAGCTAATACAAAAGGAAGAGTAAAGGGTAAATCCACTCCTCTTGCCCACTGTCCCTAACAAAAGAGGTGCCCATGACACACAGGGCATCACAGTTACTCCTGCAAGATGCCCATACTACCAGAAATGCTGGGAGAGATGGGGCCACCATACCCTTGAGAACAAGCCATTCTGATCCCTGTTTGCATACTCCTTCCCTCAGCCAAACACAGACCAACTTGCCCACACTGCATTTTCACCAAGCTCCTTATCTGCAACCCCAAAGAACAAAAGCAGCAGGGGATTCTCTACTTCCCTCTCAGACTGGCTCCTCCAAGCTCCCAGCACCAGTCCCTGCACTTCCTTTGCCCTGTCCTGCCACTCCTACTTGTGGCCACAGAAGGCTTCACTGTGATGACACTTGCTCAGCTCTGCTGCAGCAGCACTTCTCCAGCAATCCTCCTCAGATTCCAGTAGCTGCTCATATATCCAAAGCAAAAAACCACACCGACTGCCAAACCCAGTACCACTTGGACATCCATGAGGCAGGGGGCTGTCACACTGCCTGCTCTCCGTTGCAGAGAGACAATTTGCTAGGCTTTTCATCTCATACTCCCTCCTTACTCAGCCTCAGATGCTGTGAATAAAAGCCTGCTAATTAAAGTGCCATTAGATACAGGCTTCATCCCACTGCTGCATCTGAGTGCTGTGGTGGGCACACATCTTCCTTTCACAGGAGGTTTGGAAACACCGCATGAGCTAAATTGCACAAGCCATTTGCCAGCAGCACGTGAGGGCAGCTTGACATGCTGCCCACACTGCTTGCTTTGCCTGCTGCTGCCTACTCTCCCTGCTGCTGCCTGCTCCATGCTGGGTGATAAGATTCTGCTTTGACTTTTGAAGGGAGTTATTCCAGCTTTTCCTGAAACAAACCCAGAGAGGAAAGCTGCCAGCATGCTTATCACTGATTTCCAAGGACAAAGGAGGACTGAAGCTTGCCTCCTGGTATCAGAAAGGACAAGATGCAAGGGTGTAAGGAAAAACATTGTTCCATCTTTTCTGATGCTCTGTTCCAGAAGAAGAGGAGAGGATGAGAAAAGCTTCATCCATAACTACAACCATGAGAAAACTCCCTTCCTGCTGAGCAAGCCGTCAGCCCGGAGGGAGCGTGTGAGTCCAGCAGTGTGAATGCAGCACTGATGAGGTGGGAGACCAGACTGCCAAGGGCTGCCAGGCTGGGGGCTAGGCAAAAATGGCTGTACTTTTTTCAGCCATGGTCGTGTTCTTGGGGTAACCAACACAGAAAGGCTTAGAGAGATCCTGCAAGCTGGCACTGCAGCAGCAGCCTGGCCAGGAGCACCATGACACAGTTCAGACAAAGTCCAGGGACAGCAGAGGCCAGAGCAGCCCTGACAGACATAAACCTCAGCAGCAAAAACCAGTAAAAAAATGCCATTTTCTTCTCCCAGAGATGCTTAAAGCTACACACAGCTGGTATGGCCCTGGAGAACCTCAGCTCACCTGCTGTCACCTACTATTGCTGTCACAGGCAGAAACACCCACCTCTGTCCACACCACCTGCATGTGTGAGTGGGGACCTGCTGGGAAGAGCAGCCGTTCCGCCCCCGTGCCACACTGAGAGCAGCTGGGCTAATGAACTCACCAGTAGTAGATGCGGATAAGTGCTGAGGGCCAGAGAAGAAATGAGGCCACGAAGGCCAGGATGGGGATAGCCAGGGTGCCACCAGCGATGACAAACATGTTCAGCACATCCAGGTCCATGCTGCTCTTCGTCACCCAGCAGCCTCACCTGCCTGCATTTAGGGAAGGATCAGAGGTTAACCACCAGAAAAGATGACAAGTCAATGTGAAATGAGAACTCTGCTGCCAGGGGAAAATGAAAGTGGCTCTGTGAGAGGCAAAGGATACTGCTCAGGAGAACAGCAAAGCCTCAAGTTTTAAAAACCAATTACTTCTTCTGGCTCCTTAATGGATCTAATTATTGCAATGTTATCCTCTAAGGAGAGCACATCTCAGACAGGCAATGACCCTCCTAACCAGCATGGAACATGTCTGAGGTGACAGACCACGACATGGCCCTTGAGACACTTTGAAGACACAGGAAGCAGAGCCTCCTGGATGGGCGCATGCAGCCTTCTCCCCTCCCCCCGCCAAGTGCAGGCAGGCCTGGCTTAAGGCAGGCTTCACATTTCTTTTAGGAGGCAGGCGTCCAGTTCTGTCTCCCCTCCCCCTGCCCAATCCCAAATCCCCAGCACACAACCACTGACCTAGAATTGATGGGTTGAGCCCAGCTCTCATTATCGCTCCGCACAGGCACCAACTAATCAAGGAAGCAGAGCCTATTAATGGGCTCTGGAACTGAAGGAAACAACTTGGCAGGGCACTCTCTGGTGACCAGCCCTTAGCCGAGACAAATTTATCCCCACCCCCACATCCTCGCTTCTGCCCCACATTTTGCACTTGCTGTGGATCACGGTCCCTATCCCAGCTCTCCAGCATCCTTCGCATAAATCTCAGGGACAGCAGGCAGAGGACACTGGGTGCAAGGGTAAGCTCCCATCCAACGCCATTCTTGTCCCTGAACTCTCCTCACCACAGCCAGCTGTGTTTTTCTCATTAAGAGATTAAACACTGCCACACACCCATCTCCTCTAATTCCCCCTGCTAACCAGCTCATGGCTCGCCCTTCCCTCGGCACTAGCACTTTTGTCCCATGTTTACAAAACGAAACCTCTTCAACGCCTGCTTTCCCACCAGCCACGCATCCCCCATCACCACCCTCACATTACTCTGTGCCAGGACACACAGATTTATTCCTGCGTCCTGCAAGACTCCCGGTGGTATGTTGTGCCATGAAACAGGAACAGAATCATCACAGTCACAGCCTCCCGCCCACAGACACCGTCACATCGGATCACATCGAACCCCCCCTTCCCGTTACACACGACCAAGAGAAACCGTTTACAGAATCTCTGAAGTATCATCCAGATTTGCCCTCTCCCCCTGGGAAAATAGGAATAACTGAAGTTTGAGGGATACTATAAATATTTCCACCAGGCAGCTCCTTAACAAAGCTAAACCTCATTTCCGTCTTCAAGCCACAGCAACACGCCGTTATTCGTTTCATTATCATTTCGTAGAAAGAGCCTTGATCTCAGCATGGCTTATTCACAGATAAACACTTTGTGCAACTAACACACCTCGTCTGTGGGAGCAGGGCTGCCGGGGAGCCCACCTCTGAGCACTCGCTGCCTTTCGGTACATCACTAAAACACGGCAAAAATTAACCACAGAAAATCGCCATTGTTCCCTTGGTGACCCGTAACGAGAGGAGGCTGCAGGCAGCAAAAAGCGGGGTGAGAGGAGCCCTGTGCTCCCTAACGCAGGGTCACCACCTCTGCCTCCACTCCCACCAGCGCTTTGAGAAAACAAAACAAGGAGAAGGAAAGCCTTTAGAATGCCCAGCTTACCTTGCAGACTTCTGCTCCTCCTCTCGACACAAGTCTTGCTGGCTGTGGGCAGCGGCAGCGTCTGAACACACTGTCACAAGAGGGGGGAAAACCAAGGTCAAAATCGCAGTTCTGCTTTTTTCTCCGGCCTTCAGGCTCGGCAGCCCAGTGCGTTCGGGGTATTTAAGTCACCAACTCCTTTCAAGATGCCTCATACTCGTTTTCTGACCAACCTTCCCCCCGTTTACGTAAATATGGTCTTCTGTACAATCGAGCCAGTCGAGTGCACTTGTTCCAAGCAGGAGCAAAGTGCAAGCTGCCATCGGAGAGGAAGCGAGAGCCGGGGCCGGGCTGCGGGGAGGGCCGGGGCCAGCAGCTCCCGCCGCTGGGCTCATGGTCGCCCTTCAGGTGATTACTGCTATTAGAACAAAGCCAGCTAAGCAGCTTCTAGTCCCCTTCCTCTTCGTCTTAAAGGTAATTTTCCAAGCACTCCCTGTCCGTCCCTACTTTCCCCCCCCCCGCCCTCGCCCCCCTAGAGCCTTCTCCGTGTAACACAGGCTGAAGCGTAGCGCAGCCACAGGAAATTACCGGGAAGACCGGAAAATGCTGGCCTGAAGTCGCCGGCAAATATTGGCCATGGACATTCACGATGGAGAGAGATCAGTGGGGAGAACCGGAGACACCCAGCACGAGTGTTGGGGGGATGCTTCAAGCCAGAAAGTCCCCGAGAGACGCTCCCTTGGCACGGCCACAGCGCCGGGGGCTCCCGGGGCGCTCCCGTCCCCGTGATGCCGGAGCGTTTCGGCAGGGCCACGGCAGCCACCGCTCACCACAGGAGCCCCGGCGGCCAACGCTGGCTACACGCACCCAGCAAGCCCCGCTCACGGCCCCTGTGCTGCCCATGGGTGCCCGAGGGGGGGATGCTGCTGAGCCTCCTTCTGTGTGGGCAGAGCATCGCCACCGGTTTCCATGGCTACCTCCCATGGAGGCAGTGGGAAGGAAAATGCCAGCAGGCCCAGCCATGCAGCCAGGAGCAGCCAGCATCGCCACAGTCCCCGGCACAGCAGTGCTGAAGGGGCACCGGCTCCTGAAAGCCTCGTGGGAGCACCCACAGTGCCAGCCCCCTGCGATGGTGCTGTGCCATGGGGATGATCACCCTCTCTTCTGTGGTGGTGCCTGGGATAGGAGCAGGCAACATTACCCCAGGCCCTGGCACAGTCCTTTGCTACCAGCTAGAGAGGCACTGTGGACTAAAAAATAAAAGCAGGCCCCTGGTAACAGCTGTAAGTATACAGATCACAGCTCATCCATCGCTTTGATGAGCCCTTTGACCAAGACTGGCCCCAAGTGTTGCTACTGCTGCTCAAAAGGATCACCATGTAGTTCACAGATTACGTATCTTGCAAACATCAATGTGGCAATTCTGATAAATTACATACGATCACAGATCACTTGGTGACAATGCACCCTGCACCTGTCAGGGCACGCAATGCCAAACCAGAAGCACTGTTTCTCACACCTGCAACTGAGCTGCAATCTTCACTAACCACTGTGTCCTCTGTATCTCATCTTGGAGGATCCCCCAAACAAGGCACTCCAGGTAATGGGATGGTCCCAGGACAGATGCTGAGGGGAGGCTCTATATCTCCACATGCTTCCTACTTCCCACCCTGTGCCAAATTCAAGCAGGAGCCTCATTATCTGCAAACAGAGGGGCAAACAGGCAGGAGGGAGCTGTGGGTTGCTACAAGAGACAGCATGTTGGTACCAGTCCCCAGGGCCATGGGACAAAGGTATTTTTTCTCTTTCAATCTCAGTGGGCCACACCAGTGAGGCTGCAGAAGACCCAGCAGTGCATCTCAGGTTCATCTGTTGAATTTTTCCAAGTCTCAAACAGGATGCAGCAGCAGCAGAAAAACCATCCTAAGGTGGAGGGGCCGGGTTGGAGGTTGGAAGAGAAGTGTGGCAGCTGATGTGCTGGGCAGCCCTGAGCAAGGCCAGGGAGGGATTTCACATCACGGGAATCAGGTGTGTGCCCTCACTGACCAGACAGGCCAGCATGCAGGCACATGTGCTCATTGGGACTGCCCTGCACCCAGGGTTCTGCTTACCCCACCTGTTCCCAGTGCAGTCTGTGTCTGACTGACAACTGAGTTAAACCATCAAATAGCTGAAAGCTAAGCAGCACATTTAGGCATATGTTAACTTTTCTTGTAAGATCTGAAAATGAAAAAAACATCAACCAATTTTAACATTCCACTGCAGAAACAGGGAGCTTTGAGGGACCTCAGTGGCTGAGGTGGGGCCTCCAGAAACCCCAATTCACACCACTAACCACTGTAGGAAGAAAAGCCCAAAACATGCAAGTGAGCCCTTTCCCTTGGAAATTGCCTCACCCTTGGCATCCTCAGCATCCAGAAAAATAATACTGACCATAAGCAACGACATAACAAAAATTATGATTGCCCAGTGGTGTAGTTTGCTAGATGACCCTTTAGATGCCAATCATAGAGAAGTTGTAATTTAATATCTATTAATATGTGACGTCCCTACTTTAGCCAGCCAGCCCTCAATCTTAATCCAGTCTCCAGAGAGCCGAGAGTAAGAAACATGCCCTTTCACCTTCATTTATTTATAGATGGCAGAAATTAGATCATTATTTCTGCAGCACCATTTCACAAAACATGCATCTCTGACCCATTTGTATCTGTGCAACATGGCTCAAACACGAGTCTGGGCTGCCCCTGAGCCAGCTGGGCTGGGAATATGCAGGGTCCAGCCGTCAGCGTCACCGCCAGCCAGCCTGGGGACAAGGTGCATGAAAAGCACGACCGAAGCAGGCTGTGCTGCCTGCCAGCCAGCTGCTGCTTTAGAAATTCATAACGTGACCATCCTCCTTCCGCACCCCGCTGCCATCCTCATCCTGCTGCACATGCACGCAGCGGCCCGTGCACAGCATATCCGATGTCACGAGTGCGCCCGGACTCAGCCCTCTCCTGGTGAAAGGGGGGGTAGGAAAGAGTTGGGGAGGGATGGAGTAGGGGTACCCGGGGGCCACATCCTGGTCCTTTCTCTCAGCACAGTCCCTCCTCCCCTACAAAGCATCCTCCGCCAGCAAAATGACAACATCCTCCGAATAGCAGCAGCTGAGACCACAGAATCATATAGCACCATAGAACGGTTTGAGTTGGAGGAGACCTTAAACACCATTTTGTTCCAACCCCCGTGCCGTGATTAACTGTTGCAGAGGATGAGAATTTAAAAGCAAATTAAAATATATATTTTAAATAATTCCTTGTATTTTGGCTTTGCTCCCGATCTCCTGCCCACCGCCAGCGATGCCAGGGGTTGGGACCGGGGAGATCCGGACGCCGGAACGACTTCCCCCTCAGCCCTCCCCGGTCCCGTCATTGCCGCTGTCAGCCCCGCATCCCGCCCCCCTTNTACAAAGAGGATTGCCACATGGATGGAAGCTGGGGCTGCGAGTGGAATATGATGGAGGTGCACGGGTGACTAGCTACAGTGCGGGGAATGTCCAGGGATGTCAGTAGAAGTGCAAGGGCCGGGGCGGGGGGATGCAATGAAGCTGCTAGAGGAATGCAGAGAGAGAAGTAATGGGGCTTCCAGGACGGGGAGAACATGGGTGGAAAGAGGGATGCAATGGGCGGATGCAATGGGAGATGTAATAGGAATTTAGTGGGGTGGCAGTTAAGTGGATGTGACAGGATTGCTGTGGGAATGTAAGTAGTGTGTAACTGGGATGCAAGGAGGGATATAATGTAGGGGTATAAGATGGACTGAAGATGGGCTATAATGAGGTCCAATGAGGGGGATACAGAGCAGCAGCAGAGTGATGTGATGGGACTTCAATGGAGGTGCAAGGGAGGGATGTAATAGGGCTGGACACGGCAGAGGTGCAGGGGGTATGCAGTTACAGCAGGAATACATCAGGGATGTAAGGGGGTGTGTGAGGGGCACACAGCAGGCATTCAAGGAAGATCCAATGAGATTACAGAATTTATACAATGGGGTTGCCATGGGGATGCAACAGGGATAAAAAAGAGAATTCGATATGGCAGGAACAGGGTTACAATAAGGAGATACAAGGGTGGATACAACAGGGATGTAAAGGGCATCCCATACAATTGCCACAGAGATGGCAAAGGGGAATGCAGTGCTGCACACCATACAGAGACCTCACAGCCCCATTGCACAAGGCCTGGGAGCAAGCTTGAGAATGGGAAACTGCTGTCCTCTCCCCAGGTCGTGGGGTGGTCTGCAACCAAGGAACACAGATCTGCCATGTTTCGAAAGGAAAGGGCCCAAAGGCTGAAATCAGAGCATCCCAGTGGTAAAAGTCTTGTTTCAGATATAAAAGTAAGCCTGCCATTTAGGTTACATACCTGCCCTCCCTCCCAACAGCTGACACTGCTTGCTCTCAGGAAACACATTTCACCCTGCATTTAAATTCTCGGATATTTTAATTAATCTAAATTCTCTGATGCTCTGATTTTTCTTAAAACTGCCACCTGAATTATTTTGCTATAAACAAATTTACATTAACTCCCCTTAGGTCCCCTAAGGTGACCTTTTAACATGTGCCAAAAAATATGAGAAAACAATTAAATTGGAAATGACATTGGCTCCTGAGTAAATGCAAATTGGGTCAAATCCTCACCCCACACATGTGCTTTGATAAAGGATGTCCCTTTGGTCTGTTAGGCTGGGAGAGATGAGATAACTGGCATAAAGGGCTTTCCAGGTCAAAGTTTACTACGATAACCATAAGCTTTTGATAATATGAGCCAGTAGAAGAGATGTGTAACTAAAATCAAGGGGTTTAGGTGGCCTGGTGAAGGTGAGGCACAGCCTGTTTTGGGTTTTCTTTAAAGAGCTTCCCAGTCAAGCCAAGCTAAACAAAGCTGAGCTTCTGCTACAGTGACCTAAGCAGACATGGGAGGTATTTCACAAGCCTTCAAACATTGTTTGCAGTCATATTGCTTGTTCAACTTTCTCATGCATGGCCAGAGGCTCCTGCAGGTGCAGGGTTGTCCCTGACTCACTCCAGGGATGGATCACCCACCCGATCGTAATACGTATTCCCACCTGGTGGGAATATAATTAGCGATTTATGGCCCATAAAAATAGAGAATATGAAGCAGAGACCTGCAGTGGTTTTCTGTCAAAACATGGCATGAGCTAACCAGGGAACCTGCTCTTGCAATCTCAGCGTCTAGCCACAGGGAAGAGTCATTGGGAGACTCCTTCAGTGGTGATCAGGAAAGGAGGAACCATCAGGGCTCTCTTGAGCCAACCACTACTGGGATGGGGCCACAGGTTCAACAGATCCCAGCCCTGGTTTGGTAATTTGCAGTGACTTGTTGACTTTGCCAGGCAGGGTCTGAGGCTGCTCCTCCATCCCCTCCCAGTGGAAACCTTGGGCTCCCTAGATGGCACAGGGGGCTATGAGACCACAGGGCATAGCTGGGCTCCCTGTCCCCACAGGGAGCAGATGAGCCTCAGGCTTAAGAGGGAGCCTCAGCAGCTCCCTGGCCACCTCCTCAGGACCCTGTGAGACCATGTTTGGAGTGGCTGCAGTGTGGCAAGCCCAAATTAAAGGCCAGTGTTTATGCTGACCTGTCCTGGGCATTTTGCTTCTTTTCTCAGCCCACAAACAGAGCTCATCACACAGAAGTGGCAGCTGGTGAGACCTGAGTCACCTCCGTGTCACCCTCTGAGGCTGCTGGCATTTCAGAACCCAGTGCCAGCTGTCCTGGCCCTCAGCTGAAAATTACTCATTCCCAATGCCAGTGTTAAGAGCTGGGCTTCCCACAAGCACAAGAGCACAGCTTTGCTTCTGTGTGTAGGACAGCGGATGGCCACAATAATGACTTATGATCCAGTTAGAAACAAAATGTCTCTCTAAATCAGAGCAACCACAGGAAAAAAATATTAAAAAATCAGAATTAGCTTTCCCATGGCAGAAACCAGGCACTGAAACTTTTACATAAACAGTCTTGTTTTCCATAGGACGGTGGAAACTCTGTTTGGATTCAAGCCAAGGTAGCTGTGGAGAACTCCAGCTTCTGCCTCACCAAGGCAAGAAACAGCATTGCTCCACCAGATGAAATGTTTCCATGTTATTTCCCACTGCTGGGTGATGGATCCCCAGGGCACATCGTGAGGCTGTTTGCAATCATAACAAGTGATGGCATGCTGCTTTGGTGATGTGAATCATCTTCCCACAGTGACTTGTCCCCATCTATTCCCACTCACATGGCAGTGGCCCTGTGGCACAACGCCATGAGCAATCCCCAACAGATCGTGGACATGGGAGAGCATTAGGGCAAGTGGGTGCCCCAGAGCCCACCATGGGACCTGCTGTTGAGGAAGGCTATGCGATGCCCTGAGCAGTGTGTGACTTTAATAATGCGTAGCTACCAAAATTCACCCTGCAGGACAGGGATAAGATCTCGGCTCAGCCCAGTTTGCGAACAGCAGCTCTCAATGAGCAGAAGGATAAATAACTCCTCTGGATGATACTTTGAGCAACTCCCCTGTCTCTCTTCAGTGGCCTCATTGCACAACCTGGGCAAAACACAGGAGCAATGCTCCCACCTTTTAAAACATAAAGCTAGGCCTACTTGCCTTTTAACACCTTTAAATTATACTTTCTTAACTCTACTCAAAGTTAATGCATATATTACACACATTTTAATTACATCTTTACCTACTGAAAATTTGGGTGTACTTATTGTCACAACACCTTCTTATTTGGTGGCTGCAATATCTTTATGGAGGGGTGGCTTCAAAGCCTCACCTTGTCATCATGTCTGAAAGCCTGTGTTTAGATTATTATGTGCTCCACTACAGCTCTGCTAAGCAGCCTCCTTCAAGAGACTGAAAACATGATCAGGCATTTTTTTCTTGGACTGCCTGCCGTCATGCTTCAAACCACTAGTTGAACAATACTGACGTATTAAGTTGAAAAAGAAAACTCTACTGGAGTCTTGGACCAGCCCTAACAGTAATTAATTAAGTAGAAGACATACCTTCCAGAATTGTAAATAAAAAGTAAGTATCAAAGAATTGATTAAAAACATTCTATGTGGCTTGTACACTGAATACTTTTACCCTGCATTACACCAAAATTCCAGAGGGTCATGCCAGGACACTCATTGTCCTTATATTGCCACCAAAGCCACTTCCCAAATGACCATATTTGGTCTGCAGCCCAGCTATGAACTTTAGCAAAACAAAATGGCCCAAGTGTTTTGTTACTTATTAACTTGAAATTCCAGGACTCTGAGATAAAATACTCTGCTGATGGTGATAAGGTCACCAAGAACCCAAAGGTTCATTTGCCCAAAGAAAACTACTTTTATGGTGATGCTGGTGACTTTGGGGCTGGCCCTTCCTGGTCCTCCCCTTGCCACAGCAGGTGTTGAAAGAGCTGCAATTTGAGTAAAAATTAAGAAACACAGAACATCTTAAGGCCTGATATAAGAAAGGAAGGGCCCCTTGTCCAGAAAACAGCACTGTGGTGGTACTTGGAGAGCACCACTGGTGGTGCTGATCCCCACACTGCTCCCCCAGATCCCAACAGCACCTCTGCCTGTGCTGCCCTAGAGCCACATACTCCTGTTTGGGAGGACAGGCTATTGGGGTTGTTCAGTGGGGTAGAAACACCCCTACAGACCAGGGCTTAGGCAGGCTGGGCCAGCTTTTTCACCCTTTGTAGAAAGGGCACAGCAGCGCTGGTGTCCCCAGCAGTACCAAACCCCCAACCACTACACAGACACCATGTCTTTCCCGTGGGAGAGAAATGAAGCTTCAGCAAAATCCCAGGATGACCTCATGCCCCAAAGGTACTCCCCCATACTGAACACCCCGTGAGTCACACTGCCCTTCAAGCCCAGAACAGGCTTCTTCTGCCAGACTAGAAGGGGATGTGGGCTCACCCCACAGTATCTCCCTTCAACCCTCCCAGAAATGCACAGGAAGCCTCAGAGATCCTCTCAGTCCATCTCTGCCAGGAAAAACAACTTTGTGGGTGTCCCGAAGGCAGCTAGGACCTTTGGAAAAGAAGCTGTGCCTGAAGGGAGAGGAGAAACCCCCAGAGTACTGCTAGAACCTTGCACCCTACTGTCCCGTGGGGACCCTGTGCAGGCACTTATACAGAGACAAATCCCTCTCCATCCATCCCACAGAACCTTCTGGGAGAAGAAAGAAGACGGAGGACCGAATTGCTGCTCCAGAGGTAGTGGCACACCAGCCACAGCCCTCATGTGTCCAGTACAGGCTGACAGCAAAGCTCAGCTGAAGGGCCCTGGGCAGCCCCTCTTCACTGCTCTGAACTCTTGCCCAGTCTGGCTTTCCATTGCCTTTGGCCTTATCACCTGCTTCTCCTCCCCTGAGAGGACAAAGATGTTAAGGAGGGGCTTTATTAAGGTATGTCCCACAGGTGCTGCTCAGCTAGAGAGAGTGTCTCTCACCTGTCATCATTCCAAATAGGGACAAAACCCCCAAGCCATGTTGATTTCACCAGTACTTTCACCCTCTTGTGCAAGAGCAGGGCAGCGCTGAACTATCAGTGTTTCATGCACCATCGAGATGTTTTATGGTCTGATAAAGAGCATACGCACAAAAAGTGCAGTAAACAGGGAGATAAAGCAGTGCAGAAAGTAGCGTGAGCTCCCCGTGTCCCGTTCCCCCTCTCTGAACAGGTCACCAGGCCTGTCCCCCTGATAATGCCTGGGGTGGAGGGGAAAGGGGAGGCTGATAAGCCAAGAGCCCTGGGGACAAACACGGCACTGACAGGAGTGGTTCAGGGTCAGAGCCTTCATGAGCACCACAACAAACATTTACTCTTTGCTGCCAAGGTAGCCAAAGCAATCCTGATTTTGGAGGGAGCTCCATTTTTTGATTACTGACCCTGAGGCTGCAGCTGTTGTTGCAAGCCCTTGACTCAGCCTGTGCTTTTACCAAGGTTGGGCGAGAGATTTACAACCCCAAAGACCATCCCTTTCCCTCCTCTTCATCAGTTCTCTCCAGAGCCTGTCCTGCTCAGGGACAGCTCATTGGAGACCCAGCAGAGAGGAAGATGCATCCAAGCCCTGTTATTTTGGATGGTCACACGCCCACTCCACAAGTAGCTGTGTTGGTTAGAAACCACAGGAACAAAATGGTGGCACATGCCTTGCTAACAGCCAGTGCTTCAAATCCCTGTCTGGCCAAAAGGGATTTGTGCTGCCCAGTTCACCATTTGCAGCACACTCCCTGGTGAGCTGCCTCCCCAGAAAGACCTGGATCCCACTGCTTTCAGCTGCGCTGTGTCTTTGGGAGCGCCTCCATGCTCTGTTTTGTGCCACCTCCACCTGAGCCTGTTCAGCTGGTTCAGTGCTGGGAGCTGTGTGCTGGTGCCTCTGGATCTAGACCTGCATGGGTGGTGGTGTGGGCAAAACAGTGGGGTGCAGACAGGCTGCGTGACTTCCAGAGAGAGGAAGGAGGATATGAAAGCACTCTGTAAGCACAGGGAGAAAAATCCAAGACACTTAAAGATGTCATTTTTCTCGACCTCTTGTTATACCTCCCACCATTTTATTTGATTGGGGGCCAACAAATGTGTCTCTGGTTGAGGGCTGACATGTGGCAAAAGATTAAGGGAGGGCAGGGGCAGCTATCTCAGGTGACCAAGCTATCCCACCTGCAGCATCTTCACTCAAGTGTTGTTTTAGCCAAACTCATGTATCCCCTTGCACCACTCAGCACAAGCCAGACCCACATGCACAAACCAGGACTGATGTGCTGGGGACACTTGGCCAGGAATTTGAGGGACGGTGCTGGGATATCATGTATTTCCCATGGCTGCTGTGTGGTCCCTTCCAGTGGGGCTTCTGGTGACTTCCAGAAACCACCCTCTTTCCCCCTGCTGCTTCCCAGACCCTTTCACCATCTACCTCATCCACCTCCTGATCTTGACCTCTCGCCTGGGGTGGCCTGGGGAGCCTTGTCCTGGCTCAGCACTGCCTGGAGTGGTCCCAGCTGGTGCCCAGTCACGGAAAGCAACCCACGGCAGGTGAGGTGTTCACATTCCTCCTGTGGGGAGGGATGCTGAGTTCTAGTGAAGCAGTTGTTCTCTCAGAGTGGGTAAGTTTGCTTAGCAGAGCTGGTTTTCTCCCCAGGCAGAAGTTCAAAGTCTCCATGCTGCTTTGTGTTGGGAATTGGAAGTGAGTGAAAGGAGGAAATGGTGATTCCTGTTCTTGATGGACACAGCTGACTGCTCAATTTGACCTCCCAAGCAGCCGCAGAAGGCCGGATGCCTCAATAGACACACACATCTATATTTATAGGCATGCTCGCAGCAACTCATTTTGCCCAAGTCACTGAAGATGTTGCTCTTCTTCTTACTTTCACTCCTCAGTTTCAACCCATCTCTGAGCCTAAAACTCTGCTCCTTCAATGTGAGGTCTTTTGGAGAAACTAAAATAGCCAGACCTGAAGTCGTCAATGCCGTGGTAAAGGTATGTTGCTTGCCTGGATGAGACAGACATTGAGTTTTCTGGGTGTTTCTTAGCTGTGGAATCTTGCACTTTATTTATCTTTCACTTTATTTTTCATTTCATGTGAAGAAGTGAATACATAATTTAAAAAAATGTACTCTTAAAGTAAAAATCCGCCTGTGGTTGAATAGGATGTTTGCTGTTATTTTAGCCTGCATGGGAATATAACAGGAACAACATTTGCTGTTTCCTTTGGAAATTAAGTTAGGAAAAGATGAAAACATCAGTGCACAGTAAAAATAATTTTCATTTTGAATCCACAGAGCTTTGTTTTTTGATACATTATTTACCTTCCTTATGTGCTCATTATGTATTCTGAAAAATTCTTGTCTAGTTAAACCTATCTTCAGGACAGCAGACAGTGTCTGTCATATTAGAGCCTGGTACAAATCTGAAAATCCAGTTGTTGATTTATGTAAGCAAACTCTCACCATCAAGTTTGCTCTGCAGCAGCTGAAGACAACTCCACATTTTGAAAGAACCACATTTTAGACTTGTAGTTCTTCGAAGTGCACTCCAAGATGCCACAGTAAGGGAGGACGTTGTGCTCGGCATTAGTGGGATGACTGTGTGTCCTGAATGGCACCAACACGGAATGGCACCGTGTAGTTGGGGTTTAATCCTTTCACTATAAACTGCTGGAGAAGAGCGATTTGCTTGGGCTTTGCATTTCCAGACCATTCTTCCTGTGCTGTGAACACTGTGGGCAATATAGACTAAATTATGGGCAATTTAGATGATTATGGATAAGTTTCCGAGGACATGAAGGGGCTTTTTTTTCTGACAGAAATCACCCACAAAGTTTAAAGAACAATGAAACCAAGGGCAAGAAGAAGCCCCTGACCATGTGGGGCTGAGTGTGAATGGGGCTTTCCCACGGGGAATCCCAACAGCAGCTGTGGGAGCTGAGCCTTGGAGACCCTCTGGCCTGTGCAGCCCACAGGTGCTGGGACCCTGTTTGCAGACAGAAAATTGCTTTGGGTTCCAGGGGTTATTTCAGAGGAGTCTGCAACAGAGTGGGACAGGGAAGGACTGGAATGACTATAGGGAAGGGAGTGGGGAGACCAGGGCAGCACCCCAGCACTGACAGAGAGGGGGATCAGGCTCACAGCAGTGGTTCTTGCTGCCCCTTCCCCTCCACACTTTCTCCTCAGGGGCAAGTGCAGAAATTTATCACTAAATCTAAAACTGCAGCTCCTGCTGGGGCATGCAGCAGCTCTGAAAGCAGAAGAGCTTTGCTCCAGATGCTGCTCTCCTCCCGTGATCCCAGGCTGCGTGCCACTTCTTCCACAAAGGACTTCCCCCACACCAGTAGTCACTTCTTTCTAACCCCTTCCTAATTCTCCAAAACCCACCACATGCTCCTTCCCCTTGCAGATCATTTCTCGCTGTGACATCATGTTGCTGATGGAAATAAAGGAGAACAAGAACCGTGTTTGTCCTCTCCTGGTGGAGAAGCTCACCAGGTAGGGTGGTCATGGGCAAATATAAGGAAAGATGCTTGGCAAGAATTTGTTCTCACCTTACCAGGGAGAAATCTTAGGATATGGGCTCCGTCTCAGTGTTGAGGAAGGACCAGGTTCTGTCAGTCTTGCTGAGGGACAGGAGAAAAGCCAGCTCCAGATCACAGTAGAACACATTTTTAAATCAGTATAATGAAGTTAGATTCAATTTGCTACAGATTAATTCCCAAAGGAAAAAAGAAGGGTGGGGAAAAGCCCTTGCCAGCTGGGACCAGGTGGCAGCAGGACAGCTACCTTCCTGCAGGGTTGGGAATTGCTTTAGATTAGGGATTGACAGCCTGGGGTGACTGTCCAGACAAAACAGCAGTGTTTCTCCGGCTGGATGTGAGACCCAGCTGAAGAAGAGACAGAGGCCGCAATGAGCAGGAGGAGAGGGTCAAGTGAAGAGCCAGGGCTGGAGCAAGAGTCCAGTTTAGCATCTTTATCCACCTGCCTTTGAGGTTAGGCAGGCAACATCCCACATCTTTGGGCACAGGCAAAATTACCTCCCTTTCAACTTCTTTTGAGTGCAGAAATAAACTCAGGAACATAATTTTCCTTCCAGTCAGCTGAAGACGCCGAAGGAAGAATACAGGTGTATTGCCAGCAAGAGGCTGGGAAGGAACAGCTACAAGGAGCAGTATGTCTTCATCTACAGGTGAGCGAGCCCACTTTGCCAACAAGCCAGCCCCTCACCCTGCCCTCTGGGGCACAGCCCTGTAGAGACAGGCTGGACATGGTGCTAGCTTTGCTCTGAGGGAGCTGGAGAGGTGCAGGCTATGCAGGTGGGATGGGCTGTGCCTGGATGTGGGGATCATCCCAAACACAGCTGTATCCATCCTGGACTATGGGCTGGGGTCTATATCAGAGCATGGAGTCAGTGTTGGACATGTGTCAGTGAGCCACAAGCGTGACATCCCCTGTTCGGTTCATTCTGCTGCAGGGAGCATTTGGTGACAGTGAAACAAACCTACCAGTACCCTGACACCCAGCCTGGGGACGAGGATGTCTTCTCCAGAGAGCCCTTTGCTGTCTGGTTCCAGTCTCCAAAAACTGGTGAGATGTTTCAGAAACAAGTCATTGTCCCACTGGTGAGTCAGCAAGGCAACACTGTCTGGACCCGAGCATGTCAGGGGCAGGCTTAAGGGTCTGCATCCAGACCCCATGGTGCTTTTCCTTCCAAGAGCAGCATTTTGCCTTTCTGGGAAAGCCTGCAGCCCAGCTGCAGCCCCAGGAAAGCCTCTGCTGCCTCCACGGCCGTGGGTTGGTGGATGCACTCCATGCCACTGGCACGGCCATTGGAGAGCTGGATCAGGGTTTGCCTGCATTGGCACAGCACCTCAGGCCCAGCCGGGTGCCTGCAGGGGGACACTGTGCAACCACACAGAGACTGCCCCTGGTCCACAGTCAGCACAAAAGCTGTTTCTTCCTCAGAAAAACCTCCTTGCTTCCAAGTAAGTCTCTCTTTCTTTGTGACTCTTTCTCTGCCTAACCATTACATTTTTCCTGTTCTTCTGCCTTGTTTTCAAGCTATCCATGAGTTTGCTATAATCCCTCTGCACACCACACCAGACACTGCCGTGCGGGAGATTGATGAGCTCTATGATGTATATTTAGATGTCAAACAGCACTGGAAAACCGAGGTTGGTTGCCCCGTCTATATTACTAACGTGGCTTTGGTACTGAGTTCCCTGGCATATTATTCACTATTCACAAATGATAACCCATTGATAATGAGACCCAGGTTTGGAGTATCTCTTTGATGTGTTTTCATTTTCTCCACATTTTATGCAGTAAACTTGGTCTGATAAAATTATCAGCATGCCCCCAGCAGAAAGGAGAAGCCCCACTGCTCTCTGTGGGCAGCTGCTATTTGAGCTGTAACAGTTATTGGGAGCATCTACAGACCTTAAAAACCCTTGTCAGTCTTCCTTTGAAGACCTGTCCTCATGGTAACTTTTGAAAACCCTCCTACCTTCCAGAACTTCATCTTCATGGGGGATTTCAATGCTGGATGTAGCTATGTTCCCCGAAAGCACTGGCAGAACATCCGGCTGAGAACTTACTCTGAATTCGTCTGGCTAATTGGTGACAAAAATGACACAACAGTGAAGAGCAGCACAAGCTGCCCATATGACAGGTAAAGGGTCACTGCCAAACCACTCATTATGTCTCTCTCAAAGTCTAATGAATGGTGTCAGTGACCAGCAGTCATATATGAGGCCACCAAAGATAAAACAGTGTCCGGGGAAATGTGATCCAAATACTTCTAGTCAGGAGCACAAAGCACTTTGCAGACCTGTGGGTAAGTAGGTTTGGAGGATGGGCAGGATTGCACACAAAAATGAGCTGCTGTTGTGGCTCAGGTGGGGGTAGATGACAGGCCATTCAGCAGCACTTCTTATCCACAGGGAGCTCTGGAGACAGTGGGCAGAAGGTGCTGCTGCCTTTTCTGTGCCAGCTTTGCACCACGATTTTTGCTCTTAGATTTGTTATTTGGATTGACAAGTGCAAAGCCAGGTTCTGCTCAGGGAGGGGACACCTCAAGTTCCCTTGGGCACATGGCAAGTCCTGCTGCCACTGCAGTTCCCTCAGCAGGGACAAGAAATTCATCAGCTATTAGAGCCCAGAGTCCTCTTGCGGAATGAGCTTCTGATAAAAGCAGGACTTCACTGAGACTCCAGTCGCTGGTGTCCTGTGATTTTTGTATCCAAAGCAGGGCTTTGAACTTTGCAGCACTATTGGGTGAGTTCAGGCAGAAGTCATTTAACATTAGCTTCCAAGGCCAATGCACACCAAGATACTTAGGTGCCTCACTGCCAAGGAGGCACCTAAAGGAGCTGGCATCTCTAGGTGGGCAGCCTATGGGTAAGGGTAAACCATTCACAGCTGCGACTCCATGGTCCCCTCTCTGGCCACAGAGAGGGGACCATGCACTGTGGCTGCTGCTGGTCAGGCACCCCATCACAGCACCCCCATTCCCTTGCTCTTTGCAGGATTGTGGTCAGCGGACAGAAACTCGTCCATGCCATTGCGCCAGACTCTGTCAATATCTTTGATTTCCAGAAGGACTTTCAGATGACTGAAGAGCAGGTAGGCACAGCACAGCCTCTGCAGCAGCAGGGCAAGGGCCGACATGGGAGTGCAAACCAGTCGTGTCCAGGCAGTTCTGAACACAATCGTGGCCATAAAACTGTTGCATCCTCCCAAAGCGATGCAATGCTTGCATTGAACCTCCCCACATCCAGCACTGCACATCCATGTTCCACCCAGGCCAAGGCTTGGAGAGAGCGTGGGTGGCTGGCTCCCAACCCTCTGTGCCCTTGTCTTGCAGGCGCTGGGGGTGAGCGACCATTTCCCGGTAGAATTTGAGTTAAAACCAAAGGGTGGCTTCTTCAACTGGCTGAGATCAAAGTTTTCAAGGAAGACGAAACCAAGGAAGAGCCGCCAGTCGAGATAATGATTGTGCTGAGTCCTCATAAGTGGAAATACACGAATGCCAACAGATCTTGTAGAGTACTGGTGTAAATATACTCACAGCAAGTGCAATATTTAGTGGAAACGCCCTAAATATTTTGTTAAAGCTCAAATATTTTGGGTAAGAATGCAAAATAAGCCTTCAGGTGATTTTCTTTGTTGTGTGCAGAAATAAATCAGCTAGCAGCAGCATGCTATACTCACTATACTTGTCACAAGTATATATAAAGAGTTATTGCAAGGGTGAAATCCTTCTAGTATCTGTTTACCTGCAGCACCTTAAGGGCAGGGATCTCCATGCATTGCCACGGGCTCTGGAGCTCACCTATTCCTCTGGTGTGGAAGGATTAAAAGGACCTTTCTGCCTGGGGGCTGTGTTTCTGTGCACTTCAGAGCTGCAAGCAGCAGGTGCGGGTCTGCCTGGTGGTTTGCAGTGAAGAACGTTGCTGAATTTAGAGTATTTCTCGGTTAGGGTTTGAAACTGCTCACAGGATTGAGAGCTCGGGGAAAGACAGACATAAAAGACAAAGGGACAGGCAGTGAGAGCCCCTTTTCTGCAGTACCTCAGCCCAGAGCAGCAGGAAGCTGGTGGTTCTCACCACTGCCTGCCCATCTGCGAACATAATGTGAGAAGTCCTGTGGATCTCAGGTCATTCTGCTGCCAACAGAATGTCATAAAATTCACATTAAAATCTGATTTCAGCATCCTGATATGGAAGTGAAATGCACCCCCCTCAAAAAAAAAACTTCCCCACTGCATGGCAGCCCAAATTCCTCCAATGAACTGCACATTAACAATGATTATTTAATGTAGTGGTGCTGCAATCTGTTTTCCCAGCTCAGCCCACAAGTTGTATTTAGTGCAAACCAAACCCCGTCACACAGATGGCATCTGAAGAGTGGGAATAATCCAACTGTTAGCACAGGCAAATATTCATCTCCCTTCATCAGTGCGCCCCAGCTTCCCTGCTGAAGGGGCAGGGAGGGCAGGAAAGTAAGAAGGGCTTTGTGGTGAGGAAAACAGTGTGGCCTTTGTGAAACTCACTGTTCACTGAGAAAGAATTTGAGGGAAGAAATTAAATCAAGAGAAAATTATCCCAGGGGGGTGTGTGCAAGGCAGACAACAAATCCTCCAACTTTCAGTACCAATTAAACTTGAAATGACACAGCATTTCATAAACTCCCATGATTATACTGCAGTCAATGCAAAGGAAAGAGCCTGATTTAGAACAAATATTTACATTGGGATTTTTATAGAGATGCCACTGTCTGCCTGACACCAGTGGTGGCTCATGTGAAAGCTGAAATCAGTCTGAGTCTCTAGCCTCATGTCTTGTTCCTACCTAGTCCCTTCTGTGTCTTGGCTTTCAGAAAGGAACTATGGACAAAGGAATAAATCACACTTCAGGAAAGCAATAACAGACACATTCAGTAATGAAAAAGACATGATTATGACTAAGTTTTACTCAAACTATCTGTCCTTATTTGCATATAGTCCTTTACCTAGCATGTGAAGACAAGAGATGTGGCCAGAGAGCAGCCTCAGGAGTGATGGCAGTGGCTGTCAGTCTGGAGCCGTGTGCGGAGTTTGGGCAGCATGGAGTTAATTCTTTTCACAGTAGCTGGTATGGGGATGGGTTTTGAATTTGTGCTGAAAACCGTGTTGATAACACAGGGATGTTTTCATTATTGCTGAGCAGCACTGACACAGAGTCAAGGCAGTTGCTGCCTCTCATCCCACCAGCAAGTTGGTTCAGGGTGCACAAGAATTTTAGAGGGGACAGCAGAGCATCACCATCCCAAAGGATATCCCATATCATATGGAGACATGCTCAGCACACAAAGCTTGGGGAAGAAGGAACAAGAGGACTTTCAGAGTATTGGTGTTTGTCTTCCCCAGTAACCATTGTGTGTGATGGAGCCCAGCTTTCCTGGGGATGGCTGAACACCTGCCTGCCCTTGGGAAGCCCTGAATAAATGCNGCCGACATGGGAGTGCAAACCAGTCGTGTCCAGGCAGTTCTGAACACAATCGTGGCCATAAAACTGTTGCATCCTCCCAAAGCGATGCAATGCTTGCATTGAACCTCCCCACATCCAGCACTGCACATCCATGTTCCACCCAGGCCAAGGCTTGGAGAGAGCGTGGGTGGCTGGCTCCCAACCCTCTGTGCCCTTGTCTTGCAGGCGCTGGGGGTGAGCGACCATTTCCCGGTAGAATTTGAGTTAAAACCAAAGGGTGGCTTCTTCAACTGGCTGAGATCAAAGTTTTCAAGGAAGACGAAACCAAGGAAGAGCCGCCAGTCGAGATAATGATTGTGCTGAGTCCTCATAAGTGGAAATACACGAATGCCAACAGATCTTGTAGAGTACTGGTGTAAATATACTCACAGCAAGTGCAATATTTAGTGGAAACGCCCTAAATATTTTGTTAAAGCTCAAATATTTTGGGTAAGAATGCAAAATAAGCCTTCAGGTGATTTTCTTTGTTGTGTGCAGAAATAAATCAGCTAGCAGCAGCATGCTATACGCACTATACTTGTCACAAGTATATATAAAGAGTTATTGCAAGGGTGAAATCCTTCTAGTATCTGTTTACCTGCAGCACCTTAAGGGCAGGGATCTCCATGCATTGCCACGGGCTCTGGAGCTCACCTATTCCTCTGGTGTGGAAGGATTAAAAGGACCTTTCTGCCTGGGGGCTGTGTTTCTGTGCACTTCAGAGCTGCAAGCAGCAGGTGCGGGTCTGCCTGGTGGTTTGCAGTGAAGAACGTTGCTGAATTTAGAGTATTTCTCGGTTAGGGTTTGAAACTGCTCACAGGATTGAGAGCTCGGGGAAAGACAGACATAAAAGACAAAGGGACAGGCAGTGAGAGCCCCTTTTCTGCAGTACCTCAGCCCAGAGCAGCAGGAAGCTGGTGGTTCTCACCACTGCCTGCCCATCTGCGAACATAATGTGAGAAGTCCTGTGGATCTCAGGTCATTCTGCTGCCAACAGAATGTCATAAAATTCACATTAAAATCTGATTTCAGCATCCTGATATGGAAGTGAAATGCACCCCCCTCAAAAAAAAAACTTCCCCACTGCATGGCAGCCCAAATTCCTCCAATGAACTGCACATTAACAATGATTATTTAATGTAGTGGTGCTGCAATCTGTTTTCCCAGCTCAGCCCACAAGTTGTATTTAGTGCAAACCAAACCCCGTCACACAGATGGCATCTGAAGAGTGGGAATAATCCAACTGTTAGCACAGGCAAATATTCATCTCCCTTCATCAGTGCGCCCCAGCTTCCCTGCTGAAGGGGCAGGGAGGGCAGGAAAGTAAGAAGGGCTTTGTGGTGAGGAAAACAGTGTGGCCTTTGTGAAACTCACTGTTCACTGAGAAAGAATTTGAGGGAAGAAATTAAATCAAGAGAAAATTATCCCAGGGGGGTGTGTGCAAGGCAGACAACAAATCCTCCAACTTTCAGTACCAATTAAACTTGAAATGACACAGCATTTCATAAACTCCCATGATTATACTGCAGTCAATGCAAAGGAAAGAGCCTGATTTAGAACAAATATTTACATTGGGATTTTTATAGAGATGCCACTGTCTGCCTGACACCAGTGGTGGCTCATGTGAAAGCTGAAATCAGTCTGAGTCTCTAGCCTCATGTCTTGTTCCTACCTAGTCCCTTCTGTGTCTTGGCTTTCAGAAAGGAACTATGGACAAAGGAATAAATCACACTTCAGGAAAGCAATAACAGACACATTCAGTAATGAAAAAGACATGATTATGACTAAGTTTTACTCAAACTATCTGTCCTTATTTGCAGTATTTGCATATAGTCCTTTACCTAGCATGTGAAGACAAGAGATGTGGCCAGAGAGCAGCCTCAGGAGTGATGGCAGTGGCTGTCAGTCTGGAGCCGTGTGCGGAGTTTGGGCAGCATGGAGTTAATTCTTTTCACAGTAGCTGGTATGGGGATAGGTTTTGAATTTGTGCTGAAAACCNTTTGTCTTCCCCAGTAACCATTGTGTGTGATGGAGCCCAGCTTTCCTGGGGATGGCTGAACACCTGCCTGCCCTTGGGAAGCCCTGAATAAATGCTTTGTTTTGCTTTGCTTATTAAATTGTCTTTGTCTCAACCTACAAGATTTTCAGTTTTACTCTTGTTCTCCCCTGTCCCACCTGTGGAGAATGAGTGAGCAGCTGTGTGGGGCTGAGGTGTTGTCTGGTGCTAAATCACAACAAGTTGCTACTGCAGAGATGCTGAGAATTTGACCAAGAGAGACATCTTAATGCAAAATGATGCTGTTCCATGGAGAGCTGGGACAGTTTTCTGGAGAGACAGCATCTGCACTTGGGTTGTAATGTTTGATAAGGCCTGGGAGGTGTCCAAAGCTTCTACTGTCAGCACAGTCGGTCCCTACAGATATTCCTGCATTTATTCCATTCATTCATTAGATAATATTATAATTGCTTCCTAAAATGTTTAGCAGGTCATGTAATCTCTAGATTTTCCCCACTAGGGACCGTTATCCAGCTGTCCCAACTGCAAAGGGGTTTTCAAGTTGTTCCAGCCTGCAGGAGCCTCGATAGATTCTGCAGTCAGAACAAAGTTTCTCTTTTTGATGAACGAGGCTTCTTGAGCTTTATTTATGATCAAACAGAAGTTTTACACTGGGAACCCGAAATTCCTGGAAAGACTTTGTCTCATGCAAGCCAGGTCTCAGGTCATGGGAGAGAAACAAAGAGGCTTTTCAGAGAGTGAAAAATGTTTCCCCTCCAGCAGCCCTTGCCAAGCGAGAACACAGAGCAATAGGGTTCAGCTGAACAAAAAGTGCTAAGAGCCACTGGTCCCTCAGGTTTGGGTCCCTGGGAAGCCATTCTCCCACATACAGCGCTGGAGCCATCCTCACTTCCTGCAGACCCAATGTCTCCTCTACCCCATGGAGAGACCCCCTCCCCAGCCCACAGAAGCCTGGGCCACCCCCCACCCTGTGGAAACCACACAAGGATGGTTTTTGCTGCCCTGGGGCTGTGAGTCCCTTGGCAGGGAAACCCCCAGGAGCCCACAGCAGCAGCCCAAGGCAGGGCTGCCACCTCTCTACAGCCTCCATCATCTCTGCTGGCTGGGTTTGTCCATCTGCACATTCCTCTGAAGTGGGCTCATGTCCACTTCCAGGCCTTGGCACTGCTCCCCACTAATCCACAGAGAGGGCCCCTACATCTTTCTTCCTTGTCCACAGGACGAGAGACTCTTTAACCCTGAGCAGGGCTCTGCCTGCCTCCTTTGAGCTACTGGCAGCAATGTGGACACAGGAGAGCTGGAACAAAACCCCACAGGGACCCGGCTTGTTCATTCAGAGCCTGTATGCCCCCCACAAAAGACTGATGGAAGATGACTGTGATTGAATATGCAGCATTTGGGGAACATTAAAAAATTATATATAAACCATCATCAAGCAAACACACTGAGATGTGCTGTTTAACAAATGGAACAGAAGGATAGGGGTCAGCTGGCCCCTATCTGCATCACAGTAAGTGTCCCCAGCTCTTAAGCTCTTTGGCACAGCAGTATTCACATGCAGCACAGTTTCTCTCATTTTGGTTTACATCCATATTTGTTTTGCTTTCCTGGAAGTTTGTGCATGAATGCACACAGACATGATCAACTCACGCCTGAACACTCTCCAAAGGTCCTGATTCTTCCCTGACACGTATGTGGTGGGTGAAGAGAAGCAGGTGCCAAAGCCAGCCCTGATGGCATTTGGGCTGGGCACATAGGCATCCTTATCTGGACATACAGACCACAAGCTCCCAGGATAAAGGGTGAAGCCATGCACACATTAAATATTACCAGGGCCCCCTCTGGTGGCATTACTGGGAGTCCCAGGGTCTGGAGGGGTTCCCGTTAAATTCACACGCAGACATCCCTTCAGCACAGCTGGCAAACCCAGCCACGCCAAGGAAAAGGGATTGCACACTTAGCTGGGATCTCATGGCTCTGCATCTCCTCCTGTGTCTCCATATCTCTTCACGCACTTCAGAGAGTCCGTGGCTGACCCCATCCCTGAACCCGCTGTGTCTGTAAATGAGGTTTGTCACAAAAAGGGAGCACTTCCTTGGCTCCAGGCCTGGTTATTCATTGCTCACAGTTAAAGAACTGAGAACATGCTGTGATGACCTTCACAGGGCAGCCTGGCTCACAGGCAGGGGCTTCCAGGACCAGGTGCTGGCAGGTTGTGAGACACAGCCACCACAGGGACCCCTTGGTGTCCCTGCCATACCTGCACCAGGGCAGCTGGCTTGGTCCAGCGGCAACCACAGCCTTTCCTGCTTGCCCAGTCCCTTGGGATGCCTTCCACTGACTGTGCTTCTGCTATTCGGTGGTTTGTACCTGATTTTGGGGAAGATGTGAGACTGTTCTGGCACCAGTTCCACCATCCCCTCTCTGCTGCAGGTGCCACCCACAACTTCTCCATGCCAGGGGAAACTGCAATTTGGATCAGAGGCTCCTTTTGCAATGACAATCATTGGAAGGGTTCAAGAGTTGGAAGGGACCCATAAGGATCACTGAAGTCCAACTCCTGGCCCTGCAAAGGACAGCCACAGAAATCACACCATGTGCCGGAGAGAGTTGTCCAAAGGGTTTGTGAACTCTGGCAGCCTTGGTGCCATAACCACCTCCCTGGCAACCTATTACCAACCATCCTCTGGGTGAAGAACCTTCTCCTAATATCTAAACCTCCTTGAGCTGGGTTTAGCCCATGTTCCTCTCCGTCATCCTGAGGGTTCAGGGGAACAACCCCTGCACCCTTGTTTGGTATAAAGCCACAAACTCCCTTTCTCTGCAGACTGGTTTTCTGGCTGGCATGAAATACAAGGTTAAATACTTTGTGTGTCATTTTAAATATAGTGTCTCAACTGTCAGTGTTTGCAGGGGCAATTTTCTGTTAGACAGGAGACAGATTTATAGGAATTAATTTCCATATTGCCAAAGTAACCAGAAACCTTCCCTGAAAAGCTCTGCAAATGCTGGCATTGAGACACGACTCCTCTCTGTGCCTCTCTGCTGGGAGAAGGGCCTGACCCCAGCCATTTGCAGGGAAGCTAGATGCAAAATCCCACCCCCCAAACAAAACATCCTGGCTGGACATGACTGTCAGAAAGAAATACCCTCCTGGCAGGGCCAGCTCCTCCGTGGGGCCCGAAGGACTCACAGGCTTCCAGCTCAGCAGGGATGTAAATATTTGCAGTACCAAGGTCCTGCAGAAAGGCAGCTCAGCACAGGAAAGAGCTGTCAAACATACCTCTGGGTCCTGCTAAATCATATTTTCCTATTATTTTTTAAATAAAAGTCATAAATACTAGCCTTTCATTCATGTTATATAAAAAATGTGCTTTAAATCAGAGTCAAATTAATAGCGACAGGAGCTATAAATCCAGCTTGATTTAGTGACAATATTTTAAAGTGTGCAATATAAATTCACAACCATGAAAACTAGCTCTGAAAGTCTGAGAAATTCTGAAAAGCCATTTAAAAGCATTTCCCCGGGAGGCCCTGGGGAAACAGCACAGCACAAGAGGGGGGCCTGGCAGTGGGGCTGTTTTGATAACCTTCAGCAAAAGGGACCTGAGAATATTAACCATTACTGGCGGCTGTGGAGTAAAAAAATTGCTGTAGCCCTCCCTGCTGCTTTTCCAGCTCAGATGAAGACATGAAGATGTGGCATCTCACAGTGGGATGGGGATGGGAATGAGAACATCTCTAAGTTACTCTTACACAGGGAAAAATTACTTTTAAAAATAAACATTTGCTTGCAGGAGTTTGGGATGCTTAAAGGCTCAGGTACCAGGTAGGTTTGCTCCCAGCCCACAGCAGTACAGCAGCACTGGCTGCCCTGGTGCTGATTTTGCAGCAAAATTCCAAACTGTCCTTTCTGCTACTTTGGATGGGGACAGGAGATGTGAAAAATAAGAAAATAATAAGTTGCTCCAAGCCAGATGGCAAAGAGCACAGAATTAACACCTGGGAATGCCACAGGCAGCTTTGCAAGACCAAATCCCTTGCATGCCAGTGGGTCCAGAGGTGTCCCTGACCTGGCAGGGGCCAAACTGGGCAACCATTTTCACTTGGCCCATAGGAAAGCATGACACAATCAGTTGTCACAATAACAAATGATTTGGAAAGGGTCTTTCCTCAAACAAATTAAAACCACTATGTAAAGAACCATCATGCCATTCCCTGAGTTAAGGTCCATGCAATTCCATTCCAGTTTCTGTCAAGTGATGTCTGTTTATATACAACCCCCTTGGACCGGCTTTTAAATGTGATTTATGCATAGTTTGTTCCCTTTTCTTTTAGGTGAGAAAGGTGCATTATCTGCACTGCAAGTACATTTCAATGTGGAGGAAAAAAACACATTGAAAAAATAAAATCAGTTTAAAACAAATCCATGTAGCAGTTAAAAGGGAGTAGAGAAAAAAACAGTTTCTGGATTGGAAATTTCACAATCTCACTTTCTACACACAATTAGAGAGTAAACTAATGACAGGGTTTGCATAATCTGACCAAACCTAGAGTCCTGCTAAGCAACAGCCCCAGTGCCCACACTGCTAATGTGACAAAGAGATGCCAGAGCAGCTGAGGACTTTCTGGTGGGTGAAGGAAGATCCAGCTTGCACACACAAAGTGCTTTGTACAGTCCCATGCCTGAGGACTGACCACTTCAGTAATATGTCCAAAAAATTAACTATACAGGATTATCTTTACATTGAGACATACAAAATAATTAAAGTATTCATTTAAAGCAATTTAAAGATTATAATAATTTTGAATAGTCCAATGATTATTTTTGAAATTCAAATTATTTCATTTCATTCATAAGAATTATTTAATTACTAAAATAATGTAACTACATATATGTATTTATTATAGCTACAGCTGCACAAGATGAAATGCAATTCTCGGTTTTGAGCACCACCCCAGTATACAAGATATTTGCCATCCTAGCTGCAGAGCCAGCCATCAGAAATATGGAGGCAAGGCCAGGGACACCAAGAGGGATCTGAAGAGCTCATTCCAACAGCTCCCCAAACCAGAGAAGGCCAGCAGGCAACACATGCGTGTGAGAGCCCAGGGTATGGCAGGAACAAGCACAGCACAGGGCAGACAGGGAGTGATGGACAGGCTGAGTGTGCTGGTTGTGAGGAGCTCTAAGACATCACTTCTAAAGACCCCTTCGCTCTGCCTATTGAGATGTACATGAATCAAACCCCATGAATAGCAGGTGAGGGGATGGAATGCTCTGGGGAGTTGGCATTCCATGGGAACTGGTGTGCTGCAGGGACTCACCTTCCACCACCCACCAAAACATCCAGTGAACCTCCTGGAGGTACAGTGGGTCCCAGCCTGTTTTCAGATGCGGTGCCCTGACTTAATGGCTGCACTGGGTCCCTGGCCACCAAGGGGTCCAGCTGGAGGCTGAGGGCACTGCCAGATTCAGCAGATAGGACAGTTTGGGCCAGTTGAAGAGGGATGGATGAGCTCCCAGTGGGACTCACAGGTACCACATAGCCAAATCCTACTGCAAACCACCAACAAGGAGAGAAACTATAAACAATGAAAAAGAACTTAAGTTCAACTCAATTGGAAGGAAAACACTTCCAGATCTAAAGGCAAAAAAGTGATGCCAGTCCTCTGTCTATAATGAAGAAAGTGTATTTCATTCCAGTGCAAGGTTACCAGCAGGAGGCACTGGGACACCGGGAATCCAGTACACCAACCCCACAGCTACCAGCTCAGGTGGGCACTGCCCACAGAAACCTTCAGACTGCCAAAGACCAAAAGCAGAGCAGTGTGCCCCCCAAACCACCAGTGCCCAACACGAAGTCAATCCTCAGCTGCCAGGGCTGCTGGAATTAGCTGAACGTTGTTACTAAAGGTCAACACAGCCAAACAGCGACCAGGAGCTCTTCCCATCAACACCACTGGGTGCTTGCTGCCCTTAGCAAGGTAATATTTGTGGCCATTCCACAGCTGTCAGTGCCTGGGCAAGGCAGAGTTGGTCACTTGAAGCAGAGCTTAGCTTTTGCTGGATGTAACCCCATGTTAATAGCTAGGGTCCATCAACTTCACAGACAACTCCCTCTAATTTCAGCTGGAGCTATTAAACCCAAACAAGGGTTAACAGGCAAGAAAAGTCCAGGCAAGGGCAGTGTGACTGGGACATTTGGGTTACCCAGGTGAGACGCTCTCAAGGTTTACTCACCTCAACAGCTGTATCCAGGTTAATTTTGTTTTGTTTAAAAACATTAAATAGGAGGGTCACACTGACGTAGCACAAGGCTAATGAAACACAGTTAACTATAAAAAGGAAATAATCTGATAAACCTGGGGCAGGAAAGTCCTTGGCAGCCACTGCATCTCAGGTTTCAGTGGGGCTTTCAGCAGGAGAGTGTTTGGGAAAACATCTGCTGGTTTCCATGGCTGTGAGCCCGGAGCTGCCTGCCCCAGGTGCAGGGAGACACCTTGTGCAAACAACCCCAGGGAGCCCTGAGGAGCAGCGGGTGCCACTGTCAGTGCCCTGGGATCAGACCTATAACCCAGCTGGCAGCTCCACGGACACACCAGTGGCAGCTCCACTGCCCCATGCCTGGGGTCTGTGCAGGTGCAAAGTGCCACAGCCTAAACTTCTGCCATATTGTTTAAAGAAAAAAAAAAAAGTTTAACGAGAAAAAAAAAAAAAAAAGGCACTGAGGTTACACTCAAATCTTCATGGCTATCTGCATGGCCCACAGGCTATCCAATCTGCCTGAAGCTGCTGTGTGATGTAGCTTCAGTTTGAATTTACTGACTACATATGAAAAGAATCCAATGTTGTTTTAACATGCACATTTTAATGAAGCAACACTTCTATTTAATAAGTTATAAGATACAATTTTACAATCCTGCATTTTATTCCAGTTTATTTTGTTTCAAATTCCTAGTTTACAATGTAGTGAGCATTTCACATTAAGGCACAAAAAAAAAAAGCACAGTAAAAAACCCCCCCAACCTTCCTTTATTTTCCCAATGACTGTGCTGGAGAGTAGTGCACACGTAACTACAGATCTGTAAGCTTGAACTTCTCCCAAGAGACAGTGACATTTCAACAGGTTATAAACAAATCCTACCTTCTCCTACTCATAGAGTTTAAGTTTAGGAGAGTTTACTAAAGCCCCAGCAACTGACAGCAATTCAGATATGCATTTGGGAAGTAACATGGAATAATCCAGGACAAACAGACAAGTTATAAAGACGTTTCCACTCCCTGACCCTCAGCAGCAACGCCTGTTGCAGCACGAAGGGGATGTACTGAGATACAATAAAACATCTTGTACTGAAGGTGGGTTTTCTCATCAGTATTTAATAATTTGCTATTATTTGGATTGCTATTACTGGTAAGTTTGCACACCCACCCTCCCTCCTCATACCCCACTGCAGCTGTGGGTCCCATTCCCAGACTGGCTTCTTTGTACCATCTCAGCTACTCCCCTGGCCTGCAGCCTCCAGGGAAACTGCTGGTCATCATCCCAACACATCGTGGTGCTCTGCCCTGCAGCAACTGCGGGTCTCACAGGCGAGAGCTATCCCTCGCTCAGCAAGTTTAGAGGATTTACTTAACCCAGCCAATCTGGAGATTGTTCCTAAATAAAAAAAGACTGTGGGGAGTTACCTGTAAAGTTAGACATCACCAGAATCCCAAGCTACATATTTAAAAACCACCTTGCTAGCATCATGGACAAAAAGCTACCTGTCTAGAGTTACAAAGCGTTAATACAGAAAGGCTGAAAGCTTCCAGGAAGTCATTTTCAATCTGCTTTCGGTTTGCTATAAAAGATAAATTTTTTCTAAATGTAAACCACTAGCAGAGCTTTTTCAGAAACATTTTAAATTTGAGTGGTAAAGCCAGTTTTAGTAGCTTTTTATAATGTTAAGTGTTAAAATTGATCAAGTATACAAAGGCACCTATTATAGTACCAGTTTTACCTCATTTCTTTACAGAAAAGAATTTGAACTGGGGACAGCCCAAGTCATATTCCATAACTAAAATGTAAAGTCTCCAGTCATATAAAATCAGTAGTTAAGATATCCAATTACAAAGACAAATTCCAGTTTTCAATTAACATCTAAAGTCTTTAACATCCGCAAGGGAAATTAGTGTCTAGTCATCCACGTGATTCTCCAAATATTAAAAGTGACCCGGACAGTACTGCAAAGGTACAATTTGAGGGGGATATTAAATAGATTGACATTAGGTTGGTAAGTAGGATAGAAGTGAAATGCTTGTAAAAAAATAGTTACAGAGTTTACATCTGACTGTATTGAAATGTGAGCTGTGTGTATCTAGATACTGACTTTTGCAACAGGACTGCACCCAGTATAACTCTACAGCTGAACTGCAAACGCAGAGACCGACTCTGGTGCTCAGTGGGTTTATGGAACGGTGACATGGAAGGGACTCCCAGGGATGTGCTCATCACCCCATTTCACTGCCAGAACATAGTCACCCCTCTCCTTGACCACGTAAGTTACATTGTACTGATGGTTGCCCAAATGCTTGATGGATACTTCTTCGCATGGTATTGTAGGACCGTGGACACCAACTAACAGCATATTGGAACCTGCAGCAAAATAACAGACTGTTAACATTCCTGAACTTAAATAAGCCAGCCTAGCTGTACCATAATATATTGTTACTTTAATTCACAGAGTGGTAAGTCTGAGGTAGGGCTCAGCTAATTTAGTAAAAGAAGGAATTTAATTTTAAAAAGCTTTCAACCTCATAGAGGCAAGGGTTTATTTGTGCATTGTGCCAGATCTGACAGGGTACCACTATCTAACTAGAGCACAGGAGACATCAATGTTGCTTGTGAAAACAAGCTGGCTCTGCTTTACAAGTACTTCATCAGAAGTTAATAGCAGGGACCAGTGAACACAGCTGGCCTGTAATCCACCCTCCACAGAGCTCCTGGGTGATGATGATGATGATCAGTGCTCAAGGCAAATGGGAAGACTGTGCATTACATACTAAAATGTACCACAAGGGTTGCTTAAGTTCAGCAGCCTGTTTGTTCTCATGCCATAACCCTGTGGTTCTTTCAGGTGCACCTGGCTCAGATGAAGCCATTTAGAGAGGAACTGGCATCTTTACAGCCTTTATATAAGGACTGGCTTAGTGTAGTATTTACAGTTTTTCTTTAGAACCAGATCAACACCTCAAGCCCAGACTTTTAACTCTGCAAGTAAAAATGCCCATCTAAACCACCCATCCTGAACATCTAGTTGGTCCCTGCATCCATACCTGCTTTGCTGCAGTCCACAGAGAAGGAACTTTTCTGACCCAGAAAAGCCTTTGAGAGTCCTGCACCCCGGGAAACCACTTTGCTAGCATCCGAGGTGGATTTGGGAATGGTGCTATAGCAAGTTTCAGTCGATGACCTTGTCACCGACTCTACGAGGATGGAAGAAGTTTCATTGGCACTGCCCGGGCTGACCAGTCGCTGTCCTGAAAACAGAAGATTTCTGACATTCAGATTCACCCCATCTGAAAGGCATTCACAAGGAGGTTTCGAAACCCTCCCAATGAGTAGCATGCAATCTGCGTCCAAAATGCATTTTTGGAGAGAAGCGATTTCCTACTTGGGTTTTTAAGCTGATATCTTCAAGTACCACTGGCAACAATCCCATCCCAGAGCCCTCAAGTGGTTGAAGGACCACAGGAACTTCAGGATTCATTAAGCAAAGCTGGCTGCTTAAGAAGAGTTAATTGTGCTCCAATCACCAAATGCCAAAAATTAAACTTGAGTTTGCAGAAAAGCAGGTGCAATTTTGCGATAACCGTTTTGAAAGCAGTGTGTGTCCCAGCCTGGGGGAGTGCAGTCCCTGCCAGCCTCTCCCAAGAACAGCCCTGTACCACAGGCACCAGGAGAGGGTTCACTAGCTTGGGGCAGCAGTAGAGATGAGCTCCAGCCTGTGCCTAAACACAGTGCTGAAGAGAGAACAAACTTCCTAAATCAGCCTTCCTCACATCACCTAAAAGCCTCCCAGATGTCACCAACATTTGGTTAGGTGACACCTGCACCAAAACAAGACCAAGAGAGGCATCATATGCTAAAGGTAAGCAGGTTTCAGGTTTTTGGGGAAAAAATCAGGAAATAAGTCATATTTCCCTGCCACCAATGCGACGCTCTGCCACTAGATCAGGATTTAATATTCCCCCATGAAGCTGTTTTATGGCCTGCCACTGAGACAAGCTGGCAAGCTCTATGATCACGGCTCTTGTAGGCATGCTTGAGACCCCTCATCTAGGCTTCAGAGCTGATGGACAGAAATGTTTTGCTTCTCATGTTTTTGGGCATCTAGACCAGAACACTGTCTCAGAGGGATGTATTTGCTGAATGACACAAACTGCTTCAGGCACGCAGTAAATACTGGTTAGCTTTTTACCTGTAACCTTTGCCTTGAAGGGGCTGCCCACTATGTGGTTAGGTCCACCATATTTAACTCCAATTAAATAGTTTCCTGGAGCCATGGGTGTGTACATGACTTTGTAACCTTCTGGAGTTTCCTGGCAGTCCATTTTCACCTTTGATGGCCCTTCAATTGTAACAGAGAGGGTACCTGGACCAGCCTTGGTCGTGTTAATGAAAAACTCCGACTGCAGTCCTAGAAAGATGTAGCACAGTGAGACACACTCTTTCTCACATCCAATGTCACACATGCAGCCTCAGTCATTGAACAGGAAGGGGAAATTTGGCACAAGACCAGGATGCCCAAGACTGCAGGCAGGGAGGGAGACCACATCCCTCACCCCAAATCCTCACACAGGCCAGCCCCAGCCCTGGCAGTCTCCCCAGCTTTATCCTGCTCCCTCCTCTCCTTGGATTATGTGACTGTGTGGGAGAAGGGGTCATGGGAGCCCTTCAGGACTGAAAAGGAAGTAATTCAGCATCAAAAAACTGGCTCAGAGGAAACAAGAGCCTTTTTCTCCTGGGCGTCAGAGCCTGCACCAGCACAGCTCCGGCACGGGTAAGTTCAGGAGAGCTCAGGGCTGTCTCACTGCCTGAACCATAAATCAGCACTGAAGAGCCCACAAGAAAGCAGGAGAGATAAGGGGCAGGAGATCTCCTGGAGGAGACTGGTGTTTGAACTGCTCAGCAACAGCACTACAAGCAGTTTGTGGAAACAAAAGCTTGTTTAATTACAGCATCTGGTTAACACGGCTGAATTACTGCTGCTAATACTAAGCCAATGACACAATGCCAATAACACAAGAAAAAAAAATTAAGTAAGGCTTCCAACCCCCAACTAATTTACTGTCAAACTCTGGCTTAAAATATTTATGATCTTTGAGCTGTTGCATGAGATTCTGCTGAGGAGGAATAAAGTGCTTGGGCTCACTCAAAACCAGGACAGCCATGGGAAAGTTTACTGCTGCTGCAACAGATGAAGGCCGACGTGGGAATAAACTAGGGAGAAGTTTCTAGTCCCTCCACACAAGAGGCTGCTGTGTCACAATGCTGGAAGAGCTCTCACAGAGGATTGTGCCATTTTCCAGTGCTCCAGCAGCTCATGTCCCTGGCACTGCCTGATGGGGAGGTCAGGCATCAACGTGCAATGCCCTGCTCAAACTGGAGGGAAGTTAATTCCCAAAGCCAGCAAGATTCACAGCTTCTTGCTAAGACTTCTTGCTTCAGTCACTGGTTTTTCGCTGTGCCCCAGATGAAGGCTCTCATTGTTGTAGGCTGCAGGCACACAGCCCTCCGGGGGGATGGTTCAGGTGCTCAGCCACTGCCTATTGAAACCCCTACACTGGGTCATTGTTCAGAAATGCTGCTCAGCAGCTCCCAGGGCACCGAGCCTTTGGCAACAGCCAGGATTCAACAAGGGGGCACAGAGTAACTTTGCTGAAGTAAAACAGTCTATTTATATTTAAAACAACCCCAAGCACCTTTATAGATGGAGAAAAATTCCCCTGTCCCCGATGCATCAGTGGCTAGTATTAATGAGTGCTTTTGTTTCCACCTATTAAAGCAGCACAGGCTATATCTTTATTTTATGTAGTGCATCTGCATGTTTCCAAAACCAACTTCTTGGTTTCTCCAGAACACCCGTAGCCTTAACTGAGTAACTGCAGGGTTTTTGGGTTTTTTCCCAGGGAGAAAAAAGGTAGTGAAATGGAATCCACAAGACACAGCAGTAGATGGGATAAGAGGAACTAGCTATTCCCTTACATAACAAAAGGAAAAGAAAAATAATCGGTTTTACTCTGCTATTCACCTGTGTGTGGCCTGAGCAAGCACAAAATTAAATAAATCAACGTGCATATCCTGGAATGTTTTCAAACTTTCTTACTAAGGCCACAAATTATAGAAATGAAACAACAAACCCTAAACCCTCCATTCTTGAGTTGAGAACTATCAGATGAGGCAGCCACTGCACACAATGAGGTGTCAGATTTCCAAGAAGAGACTATTCACACTTCTGAAGCAGGTTAGCACACTACCAACAGAACAATCCCCTGTTCTGTTTACACATTGTACTGCATTTAACTTGACATTTCTTAGAGGTGCAAGCACTGAAGGAAAGGTAACGGGGTGTACCTTTGTATGGGGTATACCTTTGTTAATTAACGGGGGTACACAAGTTAAACAAGATTTCTTCAACTAGACAGTCAAGTTCACACATGAAGGGAGCCAGAGCATCTCCAGAGCTCCAAGGGACCACCAAGGTGGAGCTAAGCTAACCATCAGAGTTGTAGCCCAGCTGTTAACCAGCAGTTCAAGTGACATGTGCTGCAGTTACTGATTTACAGAAGTTTTAACTTTGTTAAGGCTCAGTGTAGCATGCAGACTTGTAAGTGATGGTTATAAGACATGAGGAGCATGCTAGAAAGCAAAATTAGCCTGTGCTCAGGTCAGCAGAGAATGTAGGTTAGTTCAGCTGCCTTAGGAGAGAGTCATGTAAAAATATGCCTCGGAACAGCTTCTGTGTGCATCTCAAAGCTAAAGTGCAAACAGGGCTGTAAAAGAAGGGTTACCGGTGGTGCCGCTCTCCAGGCCGGATCCGTAGGCCGTGACAAGTGTGGGATTGCCCGCCTGCCCGGGCTCGCCCACACGCACTTTGAACGGGCTGCCCACGACATGGCTCCCGTTGAACTTCACATCAATCGAGTGGATGCCATTTTCATGGGGGATGAACCGAACCGCGTACTTATCTGAAAGAGAGAAGGTGCTTTTCTGACACATCGGAGATAACAATCAAACAATAAACCAGCAATTAAACCCAACTGGTTAGCAACCCAACCTTCTGTAATGCTTTGATGCTTTTTGGTCCCAGCTCAAGTGAACGCAGCTATACAAGCTGCTAAGCTCATATTTAAGTAGGAAAATACTGTATTTATCGCAGGAGGTGTTACTGATTGGATTTTCACCTTGTTTACTAGGATCTGATCTCAGCTGTCATCTAGTCTGCAGAGTATGTTTTAGGGTTATTTGTCTCACTCATGCAGTAAACATGACAACTGAATCACAGCCCAACCTGTCAGCAGCTGAGGGAGCAGTGCAGAGAAGAAAAGCAGCTGGTCAGAGCAAGCCAAATCTTACCAGCAGGCTGAGCATGCTGCTCTGACACCACAGACATGGCACCTTTATCTAATGAAGTCATTTAGCCATTGGCTGATATTTAACATTCTTGACTGCGTGTTAACTCAGGAGGGACTGATCTCTCCCAGCTGGACAGATGCTGTCTGTCCATAGTACAGACCATAACTCATACAGACCTCAAGTGGAAAAGAAAAGCTCATTGCTGAAACAGGTGTTGAGCTCTCTGTAGTGTTTGCTTATAGTCAGCTTCCTTGACATTTCATATGAAGGAGTGAGTGCAAGTTAAAAATAAACTATTAGTCAAAGATGGAAGCATAGCTTTGAAAAAAAACCTTCTTTGCTGGTTAAATTCAACAAACACATCATATTTCATTTATGACTAATATCACTATACCTTCACTGGAAAGCCAAGACTTAAATATCTGATCTTACACAACTTGGGGGTCAGTCAGTTCATTGGCTATCTACGAAAAGCATGGACATAACCCTGACTGAACACCAAGAAGACATTTTCCAAGTAAGGTGCTCATCCCTTTGGTACACTGTTCACAAGCCAAAGGAACCAAATTCCCCTGCTATGGGACAGCAAGTGTTTGTCAGGACCACAGTAAAGCCGTGCTCACCTGGCTCCAGCTCAGACACATGGCACTCTTCAACAGCTCCGGAGGGGCTGTGGACTTTAGCATCGATCTTGCCCTTTGCCCCGTTCAGCCTTATAGCAAAGGATGCTGGCTGATTAACTTTTAATCCAGACTCCTGAGAACGCAACAGTCAGGTTATAAAATTTAAACTCCTCATTTCAGGCAGCACAAGATCTATGGCAGGGAAATAACCACTTCAGCATGAACTTTTTTTTTAGATTTCAAAACGCATAAGGTTGTGACTTGAATTAACTCCCAAATCAGCTCTTTCTCTTAGAGGGTGGTTGGTTCAGGAGTCACCCACATTGGCTAGGCTGACTTCTCCCATGGTAACAGGGGTTTTTGGAAGCCAGACGCGATAGTCACCCATTATCACTCAGGTTAATCCTCGCTATTCAGGCACTTGACTTAAAGGATGCTTAAACTATAGCTCCATTTTCAGCCCATTCACTCATTCCAGATCCATTCAAGGAAAAGCCTCTGATAATCCAGTTGTCTGAAAGAGTAATATGCATGTTTATATTCGCCCCAAGAGGCTGCATTTAGAACCCCACCACAAGATGTCTTAAACATGAGAAAGTAATTTAAAACATGAAACCAGATGTTTCTGTGCTGTCAGGCCACCAGTGGAAGGCGAGGCAGCGAGGCATCTGAGTTGCAATGGTCCTCAACCAGCACAGCACATGCAGCTATCCAGCAGTAATATCACATGTTTAACATACTTTACCTGATTTTGTTTTCAACTAAATCCTGAAGAGGGAAATAAATGCAACTGAGTAGAACTGAGGTACAATGTATAAACAAATCCGTGATGTGGGTTTAGTGGAGGCTGATGCTGCACAATGCACTCCATTACCAAATACTCAGCTTTATCTGCCTCTCCAGGACTTAACTGAAGTGAGTATTCCTGTCAAAGAGTCTTTAAATGAAACACAAGGTAAACATCCATACCACAGTGACTAATTAACGCCCTTGTAACTCCTGGTTAAAAGAGATACTATGGGATCAGGCTGTCACGGTTCATTTGCACAGCCCAGGTGGAGAAGTCCCACAGCCCAGGCAAACTCCCGGGGACCACTGCTGGGACACAGCCAAAAACAAGCCTCAACTCAAGTACTAATCACCACTCAACAAGGACTGAGGTTTAGTATATTTAGACACAGATTCCCAATATCATGTCCAAGCTTCTGGCTTTGGAGATTTAAGTCAGGCCTTTAATGTTACTTGTATTTTAATGCCTGTAACCACACACACAAATGGTGAGGGTAACAGATGAGTCCAGACCAGCTACAAAGCTGTGATTCACTCAGATTCGCTACCGCTCATGAATCATTGGAGCTGTGACTGTGTGGTTTCCTGACATCAGCTACAGCAAATCTGCACTCCAACCTCACAGTGGGGCCCCTTCTGGCTGCAGTGATGTCCCAGCTATCCTTTGCCTCACTCACAGAAACCCAGCTCTTCATCCATGTGACAACTAAAGAACTCAATACCAGCATGATCACGGTTCACCTTCATGTTTCAGTTCTCCTTGATCTTCCGTTTGCTAATGGGGTGGGAAACTCCTCCAACGCTATTTCTTAAGCCTCTTATTCCTAATTCCCAAGTGTTATCACTTGTAATACACTCAGTTGAGCTTTCTGCCTTTGAATTCTGGCTCACCAGAACTGGGCCAGCTGCCAAAAACCTCTCTGGCTGCAAGCTGAGCTTGAAAAAAAGCACCAACCAAGGCAAAGCTTTTATTTAGAAGAAAGCACAACCATTTTGGTCTTGGGAGAACAAGGACGAAATCAGTCTGTGTGGTAAGTTGTAGAGATGTTTCCTTATGTCTCACCTGAAGACTAGTGACAGTGAGCCTGCGAGCATCATCAGAGGGGGCGATGACAGGAACCAGGTAGGGGCTTTCAGGAATGTGCTCATCATTGAACTTTATGGAAACCTCATAGTTGCCTGCAGGGAGAAAAGAAGCAATGAGCATCCTTACTTTCTTTGAAAGTCACATTCAACATTGTTTCCATATGATTTGGTCTCGGTACATACCTGGCTCTTGAACTATGTACGATGCACCACATGATCCATCTTTATGGTCATCAAAGGTGATTTCTGCTTTACTTGGGCCTTCTACAGCAATAGATAGTCCTCCAGCTCCAGCTTCCCGTGTCCATATGCTGAACTCAGCTGTTGAAGCACACAAGCACACAAGTAAGTTTGCTGCTGCTGAGTTGCAGCTTCTTCCTAACAGGCTGTGCAACATCTCATGCTTAAGTTCATCATCATTGTCTTATCATCCTGGGAGATACTGCTCAGCAGTTTCTCCAGGAGCCTCCTATTAGCCTAATCAGTCCTGTTTAACACACCTTGCAACCTCAAATTATTTCCAGGAGAGCAGTCAGTTTCCAAAATGTGGATTTGCAGACTTCCATCCACATGACACAGCAATATTATTTCTCCACGTTTCTCCACTGACCACCGCTGGCTTGGGTGACCTCACAGTGTTACACCAAGATCAGACTCTCAGAGAAAAGGCCAGCAGAAACCAAAACACTGCACTGCAGATCTCTACACAGCAGACACTGGAGACCAGTGAGAGCAGAGGACTCACCTGGGACACCTGTCTCTCCACGCTCCAGCCCTGGACCTCCAGCTCTCACTTTATGGGCTCCTCCCTCTCCCAGTGGCCCCACAGTGAACTGGAAGGGGCTGCCTGGCACCGGCTGCCCTCTGTATTTGACATCCACAGTGTGGACCCCCATTTCTTGTGGCACAAACCGGACACAGTAGGTGTTTTTGTCAGCTTCTACAATTTCGGCTTCAAAGTTTCTCCCAGAGGGACTAGTCACCTGGGCTGTCATGTCTCTACAATCAATTTCTAACAAGAAGAGAATAAAAAAATGCAGATTAGAAAGTGACAAAGGGTTTTGGCATTTTGTTTTTGGAAGCAAGACCTGAGCTCAAGTGATTACACAGTAGAAATGACAGAAGAGGAACACAGTGCCCATCTGTATGATCAGCCAGGTGCATGCTGCTGGAGCAGCAAGCCTGACCAGTTACAGCTTCCCAGGTGTTACAGAGGCAGATCAAGTGGCTGGAAAAGTGTAGCCAGCTAAGCCTGGCCTACATGATTCACAGTTTCCAGACAGCAGTACAAACATTCAACATGTTTAACATTTAACGATGATCTTAGACCCCTGAAGCCAGGGTGAGCTGTGCCACCCATTCTCCAGCCTGCTGTACACAGATTAAATTAAGGCCTCCCTGGTATTTAGTTCTCCATATGTTGATCATGGTTATGCTTATTTTCAACCTTTCAAAGAAGCACACTACCAGTGTTTCTTCCCTAAGCTATCTTAATATGAGGATGTCTTTACAAGACTGAAGTTCATATTTCCACTGCTTCGGGTACACCCATGCTACACAAGTACAAGTTGTGGTTTGGGGGATAAAGGTGTGGCTGCTTACCTGGGATTTTTAGGTTCAGATCACATATGCTTCCTACTGTTGCAACAGAGGGAGCCCGTCTTGTGCGTGTGATGCTCTCCTTAACTCTTCCTTCACCACTTATCTTCACGCTGAATGGGCTGCCTGTAAGTACCACAGCAAGTCATTTCTCCTCTGCTCATTACACACTGCCTTGAGGGGAGAAGTAAAAGCTTCCTCTGACTTGTAGGGGATCATAGGGGAAATTTTATAGCCAACTAACAGTCAGGTCTAAGTGAAATACACCTATGGAACCAGACCAATTTCTCATGCCTGCTGCTTGTAGAAGACCTCCTTGAATCTTTGGGACTTATGGTCAAAGCCAGACCACAAAGCCCACCCACAGTTCTAGTGCACTGCTCAGCTAGGTAAGACTTTTGTTGTACTAACCAAAAATTTACCCAGCACTTCCGCTTACCTGGAATATGTTCATCTGCAAATTTAGTGGACACAATGTACACGCCAGGTACAGTTGGAAAATAGGACACTTTGCAAGTTCCATCTTCTAGATCTTCAGTTTGTATCTCTACCTTGCTGGGTCCTTCAACTGCCAGTGAGATCCCACCATAACCTACAACAATACAGGTAAGTTAGCCTCAGATTTCCATAGCTCTACCCTAACCTCACTTTAAATAGCCCCAACCCTAATCAGTCAGATATTGAAGGCATAGCATGCATTCAGCTCCTAAAATCCTCCAACAATATCCCTTATATTATATCCCTAATATTGAAAAGTTATCTCCAAAGCTAAAAGGTTATCCAAGGCTTCACATTAAAGAATATAGAAATATTTTCTTAATTTCCTTCCAAGTCATACCAGAACCATCAAATGAAAAACTTTCATCCCTGCCCCAGTGACAGTCTCTATTGGCTGTAACAGAAGACATCAACCAGGACCATGTAAAACATATTCTAAGTTAATAGCCTTGTCTGTAGTTAATAACTGACAATAATGACCATGAATCTTTAATGCACTATTTTCAGCTTCTGCTTTACAGCTTGTGACCTGGTGGTTGCACAGTGAGGGAGGCAATGCTCTCACAGAGTGCATACAAATCCCACAGCCCCTTTGCAACGGAACTAACCTGCATCTCTTGTGTCAACAATGAAGTCACACATTTCAAAAGTTCGTCCTTCTACCAAGCCACGTCCAAAAACTCTTGCCCGTCTGGCATCCCCGATCTCAGACTGGACCACCATGATTGTTACAGGGCTGTTTGGTACATGGCTCCCGTTTTTCTTGATGCTAACCAGATGTTCTCCTACTTCCCGTGGAATGAATGAGATGCCTACAAAGCAGAAAATGTGACTAATTTATTCAGTTTTTATTCACGTTGTACTCAATTTAAATGCCTTATAACATCAAGAAATGATGGAAGACAGCTTTCTTCACACATGTGGAAGCATTGCTTTCAAGTGGACCACAAACCCATTCATACATGCTAACAAAAAACATTTCAATTGCAACCTGACATGTCACTTGCAAGCTAAGATGAGATCATTCTTCACACTCTCTTTCTTTGGGCAACTGTACCAAACACTATCACTTGATTGAACATCTCTTCTGGGAAGGAGCAAAATCAGTCATTTGTACATAGCAAAGCAAACTGGGGTAAAAGCTACCACACTAATCTCTCAGATCTTACCAATGTGGTTATTGGGAAGCCTCTTGAGAAGACAAGGCTCATCACGACCAGATGGGGCTTTAATGCTGGCTGTTAGGAGACTGAGATCAGTCTCATTGATGTCCAACATGAAGTCAGCTGCAGAACCAAGCTTAACCTGAGACCGTCTTCTGTTATCATCTGAATACATAAAGAGAAACAAGTAACAAAATATTACAAGGTTAAGTGTAGAGCAAGTCAGAAAAATTCAAATTCCTGCCACAAACCAGGTCCCCCATTCTATCAGAGGTTAAACTTTAATATGAAGTGCCTCTAGAAGTCTCAACTTTATACCTGTGATCCTGGCTGTGAAAGGACTACCAGGAATGTGTTTGTCATTGTACTTGACCAAGATGCTGTAGTTCCCAGGTAGAGTAGGCAGGTATGTGACTGTGCACGTCCCGTCTTTGTTATCAATGCAGCTGATCTCTGCTTTTGAAGGTCCCTCAATAGCCAAGTCCAGCCCACCTAGAAAACCAGGAGAATGGCACTTCTGTAAATCTTTGTGAACATGAAGTCCAAAGACTTGGTCCAATGAGAAAGATCCCAGGACCTGGTACTGAAAACGCAGCTTAGTGTTTTCAACAGACAGCAGCAAAACCAGCTCAGGCCAATGCACTAAGGCCACAGCTCTACTCAGTCTATTAGATTTCCCTAACAGTGATTCCACACCCAGTCATCCACTTGCTTTCAGCTAGTGCATGACTCTTTAAGCTGCTTTCAGTTTATTTTTAATTAAACAAACCATTTACACCCCATACCAGATGTATCCTCCATACCAGAGGATACATCTACTGTTTTATTACTGTTCCCCAAGAGCAGTTTTTACTCTGCAAATTACATATTACTTGTGCAAATAACAGGCTGCATCATATCAGAGATTCATAGTTGAACACATGAATGCAAATTAACACCAGTGTGCAGTACTCTACCAAGAAGTTCCTAGTTTAGGGTAGGATGGGTTTAAAGAAAAGACTTACCCTCTCCTGCATCTTCTGTGACAATGGTGAAAGTTGCTGGTTTATTTGCAACCCCATAAATGAGCCCAGGCCCATAGGCAGACACACTGCCACTGTTGGGGTAATTCACATAGAACTGCAGAGGGCTCTCTAAGGGAAAAAAAATAACCAAAAGAGGCACATTTATTTAAGGATGAGTGGCCTGGACTACAAGAACTGACACCCATGTTCTTCAATGCCCTTCTCAATACTTGGTATATGAAATACCTTTATGTGCCTGTAATGCCCTTAAAAACCAAATAAGCCTCCCCTTCCATCCTCAAAAGATACTTCACAATCTATTCCACATTCAGTCAAGAAAAAGTGTTACTCAAATTACCAGAAATAAACTTGAAATGAACAAGACCCTTTACAACACCATTGAAGCTTATTTTTAGCATGTTAAATCAGAACATGACTCAGAAGCAGGCTTTCAGTTCAGGCACAGATTCTGAATTTTGGTAGCTCAGAATTAGGAACTAGCACAGCACATTGTCTGACTCAATGAACCTGAACCAGCAGATTTGAAGGGTATCCAAAAACGTGTTTGCCAGCCTCAGATTAGCTAAGCTGGTGCACAAGAACAAAAAGTACAGTCACCAACAGCCAATAATGGTTTCAAAAGAAGGCACAAATAACTCTTCAGTTCAAAGTTAGATTTTGCAGCTGAGACAGAGGCAAGTTTGATTCATGACAGCCTTCAAGAAGGACGCATCATCTTTCTGTTCCAGTGGCAGATAACGGTCTTGCTGCACCAATAAATCCGACAGTTCAGCACTTACGGATAGTCTATATCCATCCCAGTGCTGAAGAGACTGAAGATGATGCACTATGCATCATATCATCAAGCTCCCTGCTTCAGCCAAAGTTATCCTGTGTTTCTGTACACCAGCAGAACCAGCAGCCCTGCTCAGGACAGTGCTGAAGATATTTTGTCTCATGTCTACACATCTCTCTGCAGATCTGCCCCTTATCACCCAGTCCCACACAGCCACCACATCCAGAGAACCACAGGGCAGCTGCAGCTTCCAGGAAAGGCAGAGCTTCCGCTGGGGAGCTGGTGAAGCAAGGACAAAAGAGAAAGGGAGTGAAAGGCAGTGGTTTCTGTTTGTTAAGAAGCAGCCAAGAAGAAAGAAAGATGACAGCATAGTGTGCATGTGTGTTTTATTTTATTGCAGTGAGATGGAAAGAGTAACTATAGTGTTGTAGCCACTCAGTCCTCCCCACAGATTGGAGACTTTTTGCCAATGCAGTTTTAAGGATAAACACATACTGTAACCACTAGTTTAGCTGAGCACCATGGCAGTAAATTTCAACCTGAAAAAATGGTAGTTAGAAAATTCTATGTTTCTTCTTCATAATAAAATGCCACAAAAGCTAGTTCCCCAAACCAAAATCCATTTTAAGCCTGGCTGGTACTATTAAACCACAATGCAAGCTCACATGTGCCAGCACTTTACTCCTTTGCTATAGTTCCCTCTGGACTGCTTGCAGAGGAAGTGCTGCTGAACAGCAAGACAACCTAGTCAGGGTGTACAACTCAGCTACAGAACTTCACCAGGAACCAGATGCATCAGTAGGACCCTGCACTCAGATTTGCATCCTCTGCTTTGTCAGACTCACCTGGGATATGTTTTCCCATGTATTTTATGTGCATTTCATGCAGCCCAACCTCAGTAGGAGCATATCTCACTGTTACTGTGCCGTCTTTGTTATCCACAATATCTGGCGTATCCGTCTTTCCAGAGGGCATGTGTACTTCACCTACAAAAGGCCACCATGGGAGTTACAGAAGGAGAAGCAGCCTGCTTCCCCCCTCCCACCCACAGAGAATTGTCTAGCCATTTTAAACAAGCTTTTTAAATTGTTAAATTCCTTACCCACAGGCACAAATAGGAGACTAGTGGGAACACTAACCAGACATGTTTTCTACTTAAGCAACATGAATACAGTGTAGTGGTAGACATCTGGCAAACAGTCCTGTGACCTTACAAACTCTACAGGCAGGGCTGTTCGCTGCAGCCACTGAGCTTTCCACAGCAAGCCCTAGCAAAGGCACTGATCTACCTCTTAGCAAGACACTCCATCTCCTACTGCTCTTTCGAAAAGGAAAGACCAACTGTTCCTTCAAGCTGGGACAGTCCAGGGCTTGGGGTGGGATTACTGAACTAGAGGGCAGAGGGGGATACAGCCCTTGTGACAGGAGCTTGGTGCAATCTGGGTGCTACTGGGGCAATGCTCTCAGCTGCCAGACCTGTGGAGGAGGGATCACTTGCTTTGGAGAAGGTACGTAACAGGAATGCAGCATTCATTGTTTTGCAGCATTAATTGTTTTGCAGCAGCTGCACAAAAGAAGTAACGAAGCTTATCAAGCTTAGCTGCTCCAGAAGGGTAAAAGCAGCAACAGGCCCTACAGCACAGCAGCTCACAGCCTAGCACTGAGCACCACGGCAGCACCAAGAATCCCCTCACTTAACTCAAACCATTGGCAGGGCGTATCCTACTCATCCTCAGTGGGTGCCACTTGTGAAATTAAACAACGAAGTTGCTGGCAGGATACAAACCTCCCCCACACGCTGTGGTCTAGACCACCCAGACTGTTAGCAGCAAATGGATAAACACACTAACAAAAAGCATAAACCTCCCTGAGAGGCCCTCCAGATACCTGTTATTTCTCCTTTCCTTACAGCAAACGGTATAACCAAATCAAAGGGCCTGAATCCCATGCCATTCATGTCTCCAACCGGGACATAAGCTTCTTCTGTAACCTAAAGGAAGCAAAAAGATGGGTCACTTGTAAGAAGAATGGTAGAGCCAAACGAGCACTGAGCAACTCCACTGTGAGCACAAGCAAAAGAAGAGTGTGCAGTGATTATTGCAGCCAGCCAAGGACTGGGCTCAACCAGAGGAGTGTCTGGCCAAGCCCTCCTTCACAACACCACACTGCACAGCAGAGGAAATCAAACACGGTGCGGGTGGAAGACATGCTGGAAAAAAGTTCAGAGATATAAATGGAACACAGAGGGATGGAAGACAATGTAGCACACACAAGACCCAAAGTGGCTCCATCTGAAAGGATTTAGTTGCTTAAGGCCTGGAAGAGAAAGTGATTTTTAAATGGGGCAGAGTGATTGCAACACAAAATGAACAAAAGAAACAAGTTTCACAATGTGACTCTGAACTCAAGACACTGTGATTTTACTGGGAAAACAAAGCGATGCACTCAGGTTGCTTTTGCCAACAGTAGACATTTCAGAAGTGGAAGCTGTGGGTGCAATGATCCTCTTCATGTTTAAATGAGAGTTTATTTGGAGACTCCCTTCAAGCAGCAAAGAAAAAACAAGGTCTGGATCCCAAGAACAATTGATGAAACAAAGAATGAACACAATGACCAGAGCTATCAAGCAGTCCCAAGAAGCAGGCTGTCATCTGAAATGGAACACAGATGGGAGAAAAACAGCTGAAAAACATAAAAATTGTGTACCCAAGGGCGGAATCCGGGAGGGGAAGCGCCCACTGGCTCCTGCGACCGTACGGCGACATCATCTGCATCTACAGCCTGGGCAGGGGTAGAGGCAGGTTAGGAGTTATTAGATGTTACTCTGGCATGGAGGCATTCCCACCTTTCACAGTTCAGAACACACAGCTCCTTCCAGTTCAACACCTTCCTGCCACCGTGTAGCCCTCCCAGTCCTCTGGCCATAGCAAAGACCTGGATCCAGCTATAGAAATTGGCAGACTGCTCTTACCCACAGGCACTGGGGGAATCAGTGGCATATAAAGGGACAAAGCCAGTATGTGCCATTGTTGTGTGCTTGAGAGGAAGCTGAAAGCTGTGCCTGAATACTGGCAGGATGGAATATCAAAGTTGCTTTTTTATGGGACTGGTACAGGGAGTGAAGGGAAGGGCTTAAGCCTAAGATGCAAGTCCCCCAGCACTGCACAGCACAGCATGCCAGCTGGAGGCAGGGGAGCCAGCCACCGTGGGAAGGCTGCTCCAACTCATGCACTCGGGGTGAATGACCCAGCCCACATCCAGCTATAGCTGCAAAGCTATTCTTCTGATTCATAGCTGGGACAGCGTTGTCAAGACACTGAATGTGTTTTCCCCTGGCGCAGCCAGTCTTCTCAGCAGGCATGCCAAGAGGATGACTTGCAAATTCCCATCTCCCTCATCAACCCAACAGGAGCGGCTGGGGCTGACACCCACACAGGCAGCTCTCCCAGGCTCAGCCATCCCAACCCCTCCTGCACCCCCTGGAAAGTTCTGCACAGAAAGACATCACTAAGAAAACCAATGTAAACTAGAAATGCTGCTGTTCCAGTGTTCTCTGTCCCCATCTGAGACACCCAAGTCAAACACGTACTGAATCAGTCAGCTAGGAAATGGGAATTTTGGCTGGCTGGGAGTGGGCTCCCTGACCTTGAGAGGCATTTCCTGTGGTAAGCTTTGAGCAGCAACCAAGGGAGTCGTTTTTCTCAAGGAAATCTTCAGACACCAGTAGTGGTCTGCCAGGGTGACAGGTAGGAAAAGCCAGCATGCCCAGCCCCAAGGGCTTGAGCTCCATTCAGACTCAGCAGAAGTACAGTCCTCTGGTTTCATGGACCGAGGGGCACCAGAGGCTGCTTTGGCTAAGATTACAAGACCAAGAATTGTTTGCCAACATGGAGAGCTATTCTTCCTATGAAGAGCTTCTGTAAGCCCTGATAAGCACCTAGTCTGCCTCTCAGGGGGCTGGGGTTTTGTTTGCTAAATGTGCTGACGTACTGCACATTGGAAGGAAGATAATTAGAAAGAGGAGGAATTGAGCTATAACAGTTTAACTAGCACTTGCAAATCATATTTAAGTGTGAGCTAACAGTCCGCTTCCCTGGGATCTGTCAGCAAACTATTCCTTATTTTAGGGTCAACTTAATAAAGAGTGAGACAGAAGGCAGAGAACTGTATCTGACAATGGCTAAAGTAATTAGTTGTAGAAGCTGATTACAACCACCCTTACATCATTTAGAAAAAGAACTACATGGTCAGGAAATGAAAAACAAATTTCTTCAGAGAAGCCAAGTCTTCATCCTCTGATGGCTCTTATCCCGCTTCACTTAACTGCATTGCCTGCTCAAAATAAGCTCTGCAAGTAACAAGGATTCATTAGTTCCTGCTAGCCTAATAAATGACTGAACAAACATTTACACACAGAGTTAACCTATTGCTAAATAAAACATGGCAGCAGGAATCTGAGTGGGAGGTACTTTTGGAGCAGAGCTGGCTTACCATGACAGTGAAAGGACTGTTGGGAATGTCCACCCCACCAAAGCGGACATAAATCACATAGGTTCCTGGTTTGGCGGCAGTGTAGAAGATATCGTAAGTCCCGTCCTCATTTTCTACAACATCTGCTTCAGCTTCTGTCCCATCTGGTGTGAGAACTGTGCACGTCACTTTTCCCTTCCCTGCTGATTTGGCGTCTACCACAAAACCAACCTCCTCACCAGTCTTCACAGTGGGTGCAATTCCAGGACCTACAAGGCAATTTTCATTACAGAAAGCGTTCAGAGAACAGTTTTCCAAGGCAGGCTGCCTGCGAGGCACCTGGGGAGCACAGCACCAAGATGCTGGTCCCAGGGTCACAGAATCACAGAATATTCTGAGTTGGAAGGGACCCACAAGGATCATCGAGTCCAACTCTTAACACTGTCTCCCTGGCGGGAATTGAACCCGGGTCTCCCACACGCCAGGTGGGGACACTTACCACTGTACTAAAGTGGATTTCGTCCCACAGATGTGGTTTGGGGAGCAGATGTACAGCAAGGGACATTGACAGAATTGGTCAGCACGGCAGCCTGCAAGAGCTGGCTACCAACTTTCCTTCTCTGCAATCAGACAGGCTGGATGAGAACAGAGAGGTAAAAAAGCTAAGTTTGAAGAAAGCAGTGCCATAACCCATACTTTTATCATCATACTCCTTTATGCAGAGCCAAAGGCACTTTTCTGCCCAGCCAGTAACTCAGCTGCACTGCTTTAACATAAACCTCCCTGTGTAAGCAGCTATAAAAGGGCACAGTAGCAGCCATGGCCATGCTTCCTCTACCATTACCCACAAATGATTTTCCACTGTTCTGTCACACATCCCAAAAAAAGAAAATCATGCAACAATGTCCAAATTGTAGCAATCAGATGCAGCTTGAAGAACACTGTGTTTAAATGAGAACTATTATGTCTTATTTGCAGTATGTATTGAACAATCCTGCTTCTGACCAGGACTTGTTACCAGGTAAATGGCTCATTTTCAAGTGGCAAAAAATATGCTGGTTTAATGCTTTGGCACTATTCCAGCAGCTACTCCTATGACGATTGTATTGCAGCTTTACTGCACAAAAATCAGAAGCACTTCTTGGAAAGGGGAAATTTTAGCTGGCATCTGACAGTAATCTCCACTTCAGTTACTCTGAATAGGTAATGACTTGAGTTGCTCGGAAGAGTATCACATTCACACATTAAAGCATCTTTTAAATAAATTTGAAGCAAAGGGTATACCACTCTTTTTTCCCCGCTTTGTGTAAGGAATGCATTTCTGTTTAAGACTACTGGAAAGCAGCCAGCTCCTGGACAGGCACCAGGTGCACTCTGACTGCATGATGCCCAGGTCCAGCACAGTGCCCAGACACTCTCACAGGTCTACAACAACAGATTCATCTCCCCAGTTAAATTTGGTCTTGCCTCGTTTATTTCTTTATTCTGAAATCAGTGGAATTCTTGTAACTAGTTCCTGTCCCTTCTGCTCTCTGCCACAGGCTCCTGGGAAGTGGCACTGTGGTGTCGTGACCAGCCCAAAGCCATCTGACAAACACCCATCCTGACAACAAGTAAGGGAGAAAGCTCTAAGTCTGCTCCTGCAGCAACAGATTTGGAGTCCTTCCCCAACACCAAGGCACTGATTTTTGAGGCAGTGATTTTTTGAGTCATAGCAACACCTTATCTTTAGATTCTCCCCTTCCACTCGCTCCTCCCAAAAGCCTGTTCAAGACCTTGGCCAACCTTGACCAGACAGAAAAGCAGCAGAAACCTCCACTAATAACACCCAGCCTGAACAGGCTTTGCTAATACAGAAGCACACGGCCAGCTATTTACATCCTGAGAATTAATTCTCTTCTTGCTTGGAATGAAAAGCTTCTTGCTACACTCACAGTGCAAGGAATGCGATGCAGTGGGCACACACAGATGTGTTATTTTTAAAATCAACCTCACTGCAGTTCTCAGCAGGATTTGTGTATGCCAAAATAAGCATCAGACTTCAGTTGCATCTGGCTGTTTATGACAGACCAGGCAGTTTGACAGATCTTGCTAGAGGCTGCAAGAAATTCCTGCCTGCCCACAGGGTGAAACTTCTTTAGGAAAAACCCTTCTTACAAGAGCAGTCAGATTACAGAAGTCTCGAGCATGTCTTCTGAGCCCATTACAGCAACTGTACCATGCTCAGAAGGCAACTTTACTCCCAGCACAAACAACAGAAATGGAGAGGGGCCACACACTCACCTGTGGCCAAACACTTGCTGGCATCCCCAGACGGAGATGCCCGGATCCGATAGGGAGAGGACGGGATATCATCTCCTCCGTACTTAACACCAATTGTATAGCGGCCTGTTTTGTCAGGGACATAGGTGACTGTGTAAGTGCCATCCTTGTTGTCATGAATGTCCACTCTCTTGGGTTTGCCCTCTTGGTCCTGAAGAATGCAAACCATAAGATTTAGGCACTATTAAGTTGGCTTTGAATTCCTTTAGTAGGGCAACGAATATGTAATTAGATAGTCTCAGATACTCATGACTCAGCTTTTGAGGTTTATATATACGTATATGCATTTCACTCAGACTAGTGCCAGCAACAGACTATGAGGAGCAGAAAGTTATCAGACCACCATAAAGCAATCATCAACTAACCTTTCTTTGATATGACAGTGATTGTAAGATGCAGCAAGGTATTAAAAAGAACTTTAAATTATTGTAAGAAGTTTCAGGCTTCACTGTCATGTCACTGCTGGAAAGGAAGAATGCTTCCCTGGTCCCCGAGGCACAGATGAGGAGCCAAACTGTGCACCTCTGTCCTGAGCAAGCGCTGGGTAGCCTTGAGCAGTTGCTCCCTGAAAGGTCTGAGGGCAGGGGAAGCATTACTAGAATCTGCTATCAACCCTCACACATAAGGCATCCAGCAGCTGACACACTGCAAAGCCTACAGCTAAAAGGAGATCTGTGCAGCCCCTTCAACTACCATTTCTCATCAGCTGTAAAGAACAAAGCATTTTAGTAAATCTTCTAGGCCTGCTTGCAGGGAACCACATGTTGACTCCATTTCGTATTTTATGACTTAACACTGCCTGGGGTACAGTACCAGCTGGAAAGGACTTGAGATTTGAGGTAGAGCATGAAAGAGCTTATTTCTTTCAGGAAGGCTTGTGAAACATTTGACATTGCACAGCTCAGAACAAGAAGTAAGTAAATGCTGCCAGGAGGATCATCTGTGCACTTCCACCACACAGAACCTGTGGAACTTGATTTTCAAAGCTACAGCCAGGTTGGGAGCACTGATAAGAAGTTTGGATGCTTTAAGATCACACTCGCATGCCAGAATAATGGCAACTGCTTTGCTGCACCTGAGCCAACACTGAGACAGCAAAGGAGCAAGAATGCAGAAAGGCAAGAACAACCAGCCATTCCATGACCTAGGCATGCCAGAGGTGAGCTATGTGCTTTATGGTCCACTAACCAGGGACCTTTTTACTGAGGAAACAGAGTCCAGGCACTAGAAACTTCAGGAAGAGCAATAACAAAGCCAAATAAAAACATTCCTGCAGTATCTGCTTAAGCAGCTAACGACTTCTGGCAACCTTGAGGGTGAGTTGTTTTAATTTATCAGAATGTAACGCTCAGAGTGGATGTTATCTCATGGCCTTGCTGAACTACACTGCTGTCTGCATTTCAAGTGCCAGAATTTTCATAATATTACAAGAAACTATTTATCTTATTTTGGGCATTTGCAGAGTGTAAGGTTAAATAAGAACCACATACAGCATGGCTGATTACTGTAAGACAGAAGCTTCAAAAAAATCAGTCTCAAGAGCTTCACAAACACAGAGTGCAAGACTTTACAGTACCAGACCTTAGGGTCCACCCAGCAGCCCAGCCTCCAGGACACTGGGCATGTGAAGGTAAAGCTGTGGACATTTCTGGTAGGAGAAACTCCTGCCCACCTAGAACATCTTTCCAGTCTTGCTTGGTTTTGTAGTTACTTACAGTGATCTGTACAGCCAGAAGTCCCTGCCCAGCATCCTTAGCATCCACAGCAAACTCCACAGGCAAGCTGGCTAGAATGCCATAGGAACTGAGACCTGGTCCACTCGCTGTCACTTTACTGGCATCGTATGTAGGAAGCACCTTCACCTTGAAGGGACTTAAAGAGAAACTCATTATTGCCCCCTCCTCCCAAGCCAATGGCTGATAGTTGCTGCAGTACATGCTGAGGTGCAGATACACCTCCCCAGTGACATCTGCTGTAGGTGCAGCAGGCTCAAACCACCCCTAACCCCTGAAGTCATACAAGGAGCTGCACTAGTAAAATAGGAAGGACCACAGCTAATCCTTAAATAGTGCTCAAGTGCTGGGAGAGGACAATTAGATCATTAAATCTTCAGTTAACCAAAGCTTATTGGGTCATCTTACCTTCGAGGAATCTCTTCATCAGCATATTTGACAGAGATCATGTAGGGACCCTCCTGCATAGGGGTGTACACCACCGTGTGGGTACCATCTCCATTGTCTACCACATTAACAGGCCCCACAACTCCTAAAAAAGCAACACACAATATTCTCAGCTGTGCTGTCAAAACCCAGCTCCTCACAAGTCATTTGCTGCACAAAGCTCCAAGATGCACTGCTCATTTACAGTTTGCAACAAGCTAAATTAAATTTTTTTTTTAATGAAGGCAACAAACATGGATCAATGATAAGTTTCCCTTATTTTGTATTCAAAGCCATTGACTTGAGATAGATTTGTTATCCACCACTTTCTGGGCTCGCATCTTCTCACTGTAAACAAAAACTAGCATAAAAATACTGGGGAAAGAGCTGCCTTTCGGTACAGTCCAGGCCAAGAGCAATTGCTAAAAGTGCATGGAAGAAAATGAGTAATAGTTGATTGTCTGAACTGTCATTCATAAGATTACACAGCTGCTGGGATTCACTGCACAGAATTGAGCCCTAAAGCCAGTTGGTGTGTACCATTCACCAAGCAAGTCTTTCACAATCAGAAGTTTGGAAAGGCAGGCTCCCTGCTTAGGCAGGGCTGCCCTGCAAACTGCCGAGTCCTGAGCAAGCAGGATCCATTATTTCAATTTGCATTAAGCTAAATCTACAACAGATTATGTGACATATCAGGTCAGATCAACACACAAAGTAGTCTACAATTACAAATTGGCTTTAAAACATAGGATTTCTAGTAAAGCAAGCACAAAGGAAACCTATATCATTGCCATGCAAAGCCTAAAAGCAACATCACTGGTTCCCACTCCCTCCTCCAGATGATTCTTGTTGTTGCCAATTGGATTTCCAAGAGCCAAAATTGCCAGGAGTTAGTGAGAATTCAAACCTGTCTCAGTGTCACCCTTTGGACCACCTTTAAAGAAATCCGAAATTGCTTTCAATGGGGAGCGCCATCCCTGGGAATCCGTCTCATCCGCTAGAATTAAAGAAGTGTTACCTGAGGGGCACCTGCACAGCAGGACCTGACACTCCAAAGGGGAAGTGGGTCTCACCTCCTAGTAAGGTGAGACTTACAGCCAACAGGTGCTTGCTGCCAAGATACTGTGCCACTGAGACACAGCTTTCCAGGTTATTGCAAACATCATTAACACTGTCACTCCAGAGCCTTGTTGATCTCTGGGGACCACTGAGCAGTTACACTGATTCAGAGACTCCTGCAACCCAGTGATCCAGGTTTCCCCAGTCATCCTTCACGTGTTATTCTTTGGATTTACTTTCTGATGTCTAAAACTAAGCCACAATTGTTCACTGGTGATGCTCACTCACATCACTTCTCCCAGCTGTGAAGATTAGGCTAAAGCCATCAAAGGCACTGCATCACTACCTATGACACAGCTCTCCTTCCCCAGCATGACACATGGGTCAGCTCTCAAAGGGTACACAGGTGAACAGAACAAAAGGAAATGCTCACTGAAGTGGCATCACAACCTTTGCAAGTAGGGCCAGGACCATGATACCTACCCCAAATGCAGAGAAGGAGGCATGGATGACTTCAGTTCTTACCTCTGGGTCCTGTCACCACCACCTCAAGGGGTGCAATTCCTGCCTTGCTGGTGTCTACAGTGAAGGACTGTGGGATTTTGGCTCGAACAGCTGTTCCCAGACCTGGTCCTGCTATCTTCACCTTGCTGGGATCCACAACATCCTTCACAGGAACTCGGAAAGGACTGCCTGGAAGTTGACACAGCAAGTGTTAAACATCAGACTTAACAGTTACAGAGAACAAACTCAAAAGGGTCTTTTCCCCTACTTTTGCTTGGGCTTTTTTATTACTATTACTTAGCCACAGGCATGACTGACAACCCCATAACCTCCATGCTACTTATTTTGCTTCTGCAAAAGCCAGAAGCATAATGATGGTGCTTCTATATTTTCACTGTTTACTTAACAATTCAGTTATGATCCATCTACTCCTCACACCTCAGGAAAAAAAAACCAAACATGAAAAAAACCTGAAGTGCAAATGAAGCATCATGCTGGCACTTGTTTACTTCAATTTTACCAAGTTCAGAATGTCAACAAAGAGAATGGGACCAACCAGAAAAATCAAGTGTAAATACATGCACAGGTAAACATCTGATTTAAGGAACAGTTACTATGCTTCCTGCAGTGACCAAAACTTGCAGTGTTTATTAGAATCCCCAGGACAGTCTCAACCCTTTGGTATCTGGATGCCTTCAAGGTCCTGTTCTGCAGTAAGGTATTTTTATGACCTGAAGTATTACACACCACTTGTGCATAATACTAGTTATTTGTCAAAGGTTGGTGTCCATTTCCCTGTCCTGCTCATCTGTACCCACTCAAACAAATGCCATTGCTTCTTCTGCCTGAATTCCCAGGAAAAGCAGAAAGTCAAAGTCACATCAACATCCCCCAGCACAAGGGAGATGCAGCCCATGCACTGAGCCCTCAGCCCTGAGTTTCTTCCCTCTTCTGAAAGCCACTGAGCAAGATGCCTTACCAGGAATATGCTCTCCCCCGTACGTGATGTTAACATCATAATCTCCTGGAACATAAGGAACATACTCGGCACTGCAGCTCCCATCTTTGTTATCTTTACAGCTAATTTTAGATTCTGAAGGTCCCTCAACAGTTATTCCAAGGCCACCAATTCCTGCTCCTCTGCAAGACAGAAACACACACTGTTACAGTTACCTCCTTCTAACAACATCTCTGTAGCCTTCACATGCTGTTTTCATCCTTTTTGGAAATGCAGTAACCTGACTTCTGATGTCCAGCCTTCCGCATGTGCTGGCATGCAAAACTGATCAGCACTACCTCACTCACATTCTCCTAGAATTTTATCCTCAACCACTATCAACTCCTAAAGCCAAATGTCTGCAGAGCAGAGTGCTCAAGAGATGATGAGGTAGCATACAGTGTCACCAGATGGACACAGCTTGGCCTCTTTATAAGTGTTTGTACTGAGTTTAGTATCCACACCATACACACCACTACACTCCTCCCACCCTCACATATTGCTTGAAGATCAAATAGGCCCAGTCACCTCGTCACAACAGAAAAGGCATTTGGCTGATTTGTGAAAGCTTCTGTGAGTCCAGGTCCTTCTGCCTTTACACGTGATGGATGGCAGCCCTCTGTCACATTCACTCTGAAGGGACTGTTTGGCACAGGTACATCATCATATGTTACGCTGACTGTGTGTGGACCTGTTAAGAGGAGGAGAACAGATCCTGAATGCCCTAAACACAACTCAACTCATCACTTCATATCACTTCTACAAGATGCTACAGAACTAAGTGTCAGTATATGGGTAAGAATTTCCTCCTGCATTTCACAAGACTTCACTAGTTTTTCGTAACTATGCCATCTACATGTTGTTCTTCTGAAGCCAAGTTACCATAAAAGTCAGTTCTTCAAGTTAAAATAGAGCTACTTCCTTCAGAATTAGCTCCTCTACTGGTAAAACTCTTGCTAAGATGCCAACAAGTTACTGGTAGACCTCAGCAGTTTGCCAATTGAAAGTGGCAGAAGAGCCACTTGCCCTTGGTTTTCCCCTTTCAAGTAAAAGAAAAAAACCCAAAACGAGCAAATCCAGAGGTTACCCTTTTCAAATGGGGTGTACTCCACTGAATATGTTCCATCAGCATTGTCTTGGATGAGACAGTCCGTGGGGGAGCCGGATGGGCTCATGATCTGTGTCCTGATGTGGTCACCACCAGCCTTTGTTAGGGGTCGAGCATCCACAGTGAACTCAGTTGTAGCTTCTCGGAAGACATCTGCAGGAAATAGTTTCAAGAGCCACTTCAAGAACCACATATACTTCCAACAACAAAACATTTGGTGAAGCAGCATGATAAACAACTTGTTTGGGAACATAGTGAGACTTCCCCGTCCTTCCCAGGGTCACCATGGAAACATGCAAGGTTTTTACAACTCTCAAGGCTCAGAGTACTTGTAAAAGGACTGCAAGTACTACAAACTCTGATAACAGTTGTTCTCACCTTTTCCTTCCACTCCTGGTCCAAACACTTTAACTCTGCTTGTGTCCACAGCTGGCTCCACTTTGACCCGGGCTGGGAATTTAGGCACTTGCTCTCCTCCATATCTCATCTTGATTGTGTACATGCCAGCTGAGAGTGGCACATACGTAACAACATAGGTCCCGTCTTTGTTATCGTCGATCTGGACCTCAGCTTTGGAACCAGTATCTGACACCATGTCCACCCGCAGGTCCCCAGGACCCGCTTCCGTGCAGTCAACATTCAGCAGCCCTGCCTCACCTACTTTACCACGCTCCAGACCCGGGCCCGTGGCAATGACTTTAGAGACATCAAATGGCATTTCTATGTCTGCCTTAAAGGGTGAACCAGGAATGTGAACTTCTTCGAAGAGGATGTTTACAAAATACTCTCCAGGCTTCATAGGGAGGTAGGAGACTGAGCAGGTTCCATCACCATTGTCCGAGCATTCAATTTTAGCTTCACATGGGCCTTCTACTGTCAACCCCAAACCTCCAGTTCCTGCCCCTTTGGTATCTATTGTGAATTGAGCTGGTTTTCCAACGAGGCCCCCTCGAAGACCTGGACCATGGGCTTTTACCTGGAAGAGAATATGCAGTTGAACCAAACTGCCTTTTCCATTTTATTGCCAGAAGACTGCCTAGTTGGACTTGTTTGTATGCAGAATTTATTAACAAGCTCCTGAAAATACATAAAAAGCAATGTATCCTTTGCCACTCATCTCAGTTTTACTCTAAAGTTGATATCTCTCCTCCTGCCTCTGCAGGATATTTGTATTTTCAACATTTTTATATAGCCATGGGATAAAAGGTAGTGTTAAAATATTTGATGGCTGTACACAACTTTTTCTTGAAATATATTTCCTTAGAAAAAAGCATCATACAATAGAGATCCTCATCAGACCAACTTCTATCAAATTAGGAGTGCGACATATTTGCCACACTATGCAGGATGCTTGCAGTATTCTTGATTAGTTCAATGTTTTTATTCAAATACAATGTTACAGGATTGACTTAAATGAGTCACGGAGGCTTCAAAAGGACTGACCGAGTGCTCTGAGTAAGGATGCACTAGGGTCTGGTTTAGCCAAAACCAAGTCAAATCTCATGCGATAACCCACAATTCAGTTTTCAGGCACCAGTTCCTGTCACAGCACTTACCTTAGAGGGATCTGGAGGTAGTGTGGCCTCCACAGTATAGGGGCTTCCTGGGATTGGGTTGCCATCATAACTCACGTCCACCACATACAGTCCTTCTTCCCGTGGGATGTATTTTGCAGTGCTGCACTCCTTACCCAGAACTGGTTCCACTAGACATGGCACAGCTTTTCTCATAGGACTGGATATATTAACATCCAGTTTACCTTGTCCACCAGCTCCTTTAGTGTCAATTACAAATTCCTGATCCTTCCCTACTTCCACTCCTGAGAAAGACAAAACCCATTATTACATTTCTTACCTTACATCAGACAGTTGTCCAAGAAATCTCCCATGCACAAAGCTCTGAGGGAGCAGGCACTGGCAGAGCTCTGCTCAGTCTGCATCCCTCTGCAGGCAAAAAACTCTCTCAAACCAACCAAAAAACCAAACAGATGCTTCGATTAATTGGAACTACAAGGCTAAACGGCAAAGCAAGCCTGTAAGACCTGGTCTGATAGTATCACAGGCTCACTTCAGGAAAGCAACAATGTTTCACAGCCTTAAGTTTTTCCACTTTCGGACAACAAAAAGACCACATAAATGGCAGCGTGCACTTGTAGCCATTTCCCTCAAGGGGACCAGCTAAACCAGAGTGGCCAAGCTATAAAGTTGGAGCTGATTCCCAACTTTAGCAAGTTTAAAAGAAGATTGTTTCGCCCACTTCTGTTCCAGCAGGGCATGTTGGCTATCACTCATTCAGGAGACACTTGAGAGGCAGCCCACAGGTACTTACTGTTTTCAAGTCCATTGACTTTAACTTTGCTTAGGTCTAGAGGAGCAGCAACGCCCACAGTGAAAGGGCTTTTTGGAATAGGATCTCCACCATAAGTTACCAAAACCTTCATTGGACCCTAGTTGAAGAATTCACAAGTTAGCTCAGTTCCTCACTGTATACAGACATCCAAGCAGTACACAACCCCTTTACCAAATCCATGTTAGCCAGCCATGCCAAATTTACTGGCTTATGGACACTGAAGTTCTCACCCCACTGCAGCCCTTCAAGCATTAAATGGTTTATATTTAATGCAGAAAGAGAGAGACAGTTGTTTCCAACTTTTAATCAGATTATATTCAAGCAGCCTGGCAAAGGCTCCAAACTCAGGCTCGCTCCTACCTTCCCAGAGCTCAGACCCAACAGCTGAATGAACGTCCCAGTGCTCCAGAACAGGTATCCCCTTCCACTGCATGGAGAGGCCTGGCCAAAGCCAAGACTGCAAAGAGGCTGTATTATTACAGCATCTGAAATACCAGGGGTTTAAGCTCTACAAGTCAGAAAGATTAATGCTCTTGTGTATTTTGGCTGGAATGCTGCACAGCCATGGCAAGCTCCAGCCCACGATGTGTGCTCCTTTTATTCTCTCCTACTGCAGTCCATATTTTAGCTATAGTCACTGTTTGCTTTCTTTTCACTCTTGGCCAGTTCAGCTCCCAAGTGAAATAATCATGGATGTTTCATGCAAGCTAGTGAATAGCTTCCATGATTATTCTTGGTTGTTTTTAGAAAACACACACACGGGTAGCTGTAGCAACACCACGAGAAAGATAAGGCTGAACAAACAGCATTAAACCAAGGCTCCTCTGGGGTGACGTGGCCCCTCAGGAATTTAACTACCTAGTCTGTCCTTCCCCTGCTCTGAAGAGTCCAGTCTCATTTGTACACTATTGCTTAGGAACCTGAGAAAGACAGGGCTCAGGAACAACCTATGTGCTCACAGCCTGGAGGGACAACAAGCCTACTCTAATTACTGAGCAGACTATTTTTGTCTCTTTTTTTAGTCATTGCTTTCCTCCCACTGCTATCTGCAAGTATCTCCTGTAAGTCCACATCTCCTCCATGACCCAAGGCACTTCACCAGCTGGAAGACCCACGAGGGAAACCTGGCTTGGGCATCCTGGCTTGTTTCACCACTGTTTTTTACGTGAAACCCAGCAATTTGGTACTGCTCAAACACATGCATGCATGTTGCATGATGACTGTTCCCTTCTGCCTACCAACCCTGACCAAATAAGCCAAAGCCTCTCCAAAGGCACGCCAGCCACATCCCAAGATCATGCAACTACTTCATCCAAAATCAAATGCTAGCTCTATGGTCCTTCCAAGAATGCTAATCCAGCATTATCAGCTGAATAATACTGCAGTCCTCCTTATCAGTCCATTTTTACACAGCTCCATTCAAGGAAGCTACTGTAGATGACTGAGTGGTTTATGTGGTTTTTCAGCAGAACAGGAGCAACAAAGCACTTGCATCCCAGCACCAGAGCACCTATGTCTTCAGAAGCACATGAAGTTCATGCATTCTAGTGTTTAGTGGCCCTTTACAAACACACAAGCACAGCATAAGGAAAAATACTTCTAGTTATTAGCAGCTTCCACTTCAATGGTGTTGCTAGGAAACATCTCTCTGTGAACCAAAACTAGTCAGACTCAAATTTTTTCCAGTCTAAGGGCAAACCTCAAATGCACACAAATACTTTGGACGTATTCAATCTGCAGCCCAGCTTCCCTCTTCAGCACTGACTTGTTCAGTTTCCTACTGGGAATCGGTGGAGCATCACCCAAACTCTCTTCTTTTCTGTTCCCGCTCTGGTTTGCCCTCCAGCTCCTTTGACACCAGGAACTTGCTGAGAGACAGTACACCACAACCCTGACTCTGCAGGGCCATAGCAACCTGGAGCATCTGGGGCAGCAGCCAGCTCCATTTCAGAGTCTGGAAAGGTTTGCTGCCTTACCTCTGCAACTGCTAAGGTATGGAATGATATGAGCTGTGCTCTGCTGCTTTAATATCTCTCTTTTCCCCCAAAACCAGTGGCAAGGTATCAATAACTACACTTGAAAACTGCATTACTGCTTTCCAGTCCTAATTGTACTGTAGGCTTTAGGGATCCTGGGGAACAGGACACCCTGGAAAGCTTATTTCACTTGTTCCTCTGTGCACAGGTACCAGGGAGGGAGGTCATCTCACTAGAGCAACATGAGCCATTCACTCTTACATTACTACATGAGTTGGACTTACCTGCTGTATGGGAGTGTACCTAACAGTGTGGGAATAGTCATAGTTGTCAATGACATCAAGATCCACAACGGCCTCTCCTGGCACTGGGCTGCTGAACTGCACATCCAGTGGTGCTTTTCCAGCTCCCTTGGTGAACACAGTGAAGTGTGTTGGCTTGCCATTTTCCACACCTGAAGAAAAATGTTAATGCTAATTTATGCAAAGCTCTCACACAGAAATTCTTCTCAAGCAGTATTCAGTACCAATAAAGCCCAGTCAAAACACCAAGAGGAAGGTGCTGTTTGCAGTTGCCTGGCACCCCACAGCACTGTAATGAGGATGGCACTGCTGCATCCCAGCAATGCTCAGCCAGGCAGAGGCTACACTGCAACAGCCCCTCACAGTCCAGTACTGGCCACACTACATCAACCCAGCTCTCACCAGTTTTGTTCAGCCCAGGTCCTTCAGCTTTCACTTTGCTGGCATCATGTGAGGGGTCCACTTTAACTCTGAATGGGCTGGCAGGAATTTCCTGCAACAGAAACACAGCTCTAAACATAACCAGGTCACTCTTCAGTAGCCAAAATTAGACAGGTAATAATTTTAAGATAATTCTGCTCCAATTCTGGCATCATTTTGAGTAAAATTTTCCCTCATTTCAACACTCTGCCTTACTGAGATGTATCACCTAAAGTCTAGGGCAAAGTTAACAGCTGGACAGTTTGCAGGGACCTCTCTCCCTTTTTTATTTTTAAGGAAAACTTTCCCCTCCATTTTCCTTGGAAAGTCACTTAGGTTTTTTATCCTTTAGAAAGCAGCTTTTTCCGATCACTGAGACCACACACATAATGGTAGTCCAACACATCACACGCTTGAGCCTCAAGTGTCCACCCAAGTATTACAAAAGAAGTTTTTAAGGTTTTTACACTGTTACAGAAACAGTGACCAGAAGAAGGGATGCGAGCTAACAAGGAAGGAGCCAACTGTGCATTGCCACAGCCAGCTGTGGACTGGCGTGTGCATGGTGATCAAAGAGCAGATAGACTCTAGAAATATTAGACTGTAAAACAAAGATTACAAACCTCTCCTGCAAAAAGCACTTTAATAGTGTAGCGCCCTGCGGCAGGTGGAGCATATTTCACTGTAAATGTATCATTAGCATTGTGGATGATGTCAAAATCTATGTCCTCTTCCTCATCGCTGACCACACGAGCATCACACTTAATTCCAACACTGACATCACCTAGGAAAAGCAAATGGAGATTTTGCTACTGAATACCACAGATACTGCCAGCCAAACAGCCAGACTATTCCCATTTCCAGGAGTTGTTCAAGTCACCATGTTAACTGATGTTAACAGATTAGATCACAACTCACTACAATGTTCTGCTTCCCAAGAAACAAGAAAAACCAGCATGGAATAGTACACAGTTCCCTTCCTGATTGGCCTGTGGTTCTGATACCACAGCAACAGCTCAGCAAGCCTTTACCTTCTCCTGCATCTGTGCAGTCCACAGTGAAGTGGGTCGGCTCATTTGCTTTCAGGCCTGTTCTTTCCACACCAGGTCCAAACACTTTCACTTTCTGAGGATGACTCCCTTGGCCTATAAGGACCTAGATCGATTCACAAGAGTCAGAATCACACATCTCTGTCATGCTTGAGATCACAGTCACGTTAGAGCATTGCTTGGACAGAAGCTACAGGACAATAGGACCAAGTGAGTTGCCCTGAATCCCCCAGGCTGCACCTGGGCTAATAGGAGACCTCCACCACATTAGTTTGTGAAAGCAGAAAGACTTATTCAAGTGGGTAGATTCATTTAAAAAAAACAGATCAGAAGGGCACACTTCCTTGAAGTTCATAAAAGGGTTTTATCATCCTACTTGTACTAAAAAGTAGTTGTGAGGACAAGTGTCCTACTTGGCTAGAATTAAGTGCTACCCATCCCTGTACTTACCCTAAATGGGCTATTGGGCACGTTGGCTCCTCCCCAGACAACTGAAATTGTATGTTTAATTGGTTTAACTGGCACATAAGAACAGGCAAACACACCATCAGGCTTGCTCTTTATCTGAATATCAATAGGATTTCCTTCTCCATCCTAAAAAGCAGTAAAAGCAGAAGAATCAGGTAACTCAAAAATATTTGCCCCATTTGAACAGGCCAAATGTTCCAAAATGCATCACTTTTTTTCCAGAACCACAGCTCACAAATACTGAGGAACATGCAATTTACACTCCTGTAAGTCTTCCTTATCTAACACTTGCTCATTCATTACACCATCCTACAACACATGGGAAATTCACAGGCTTGGAGACACTTTAGTGTTTCCAAATGACAACTCTAGGAAATTACACTTTGCTTTGCTGAGGAGCCTTAAGTAAGAAAGCAAAGCCATGTATTTTATACACCACAGAGAAGTCACCTTGTCTTGAGTTAGGCTGTTGCCTGACTACATTACACAGATCAAAGCACCGAGCATTGAGTGAATTACACATGCCCAGAATTAAGTGGTGTGTAAGCGAGTAGAAATACTTAAGGCATTTTTCTCAACAGTATTAAAGACCATGTGTTGAAGTTTCACACAGCTTTGGCTTTTTACCTGTGCATACATCTTCAGAGGTGCTTTCCCAGCATCCTTGGTCTCAACTGTGAATTCAGCAGGATTGTTCACTATACAGCCAGTCCTCTCCAAGCCCGGCCCATAAGCTTTCACCTAAAAAAGCACCTCAAGAATATTAGTTGCAGTTCAGAAAGAAAAGCAAAACTAAGTGATTTATTATAAAGACTTGCTCCTCCACAAAACCCAGGAAGCATAGGATACTACTTTGGCAAGTTTCCATTACATTAAATCAAAACCACAACAACGTTATTAGGAAAAGCTGGATAATATCTGGCTGCAGCTTGGCAAATTCAGAGCTTTAAGAAGAAACAGCTTAAGAGTCAAGTCTGCTGCTAGAACCCTTCAGTAACATCCCTACTGTAGTTACACCAAAGACATGCCATGCCATGGGTGAACTCTGATACACCACCTTATCTGAGTCAAAATCTCCTGAAGCTGGTCGGATGAAGGCCATGTAAGGGCTGTCTTTTATGTCCTCATCATCACACATGATGTGCACAGCATATTCACCAGGCTCTTTGGGCCAATACTTCACATCACATGAGCCATCATTCTTGTCATCACACTCAATTTTAGCCTGAGAAGGGCCTTCTATTGCAAAGCCTGAAAAAGGAAGAAGTAGGTTCCTCATATTAGGTTTCTGATGGCTCCTAATATACTATCACTTTCACAAATGGCTTTTTGCCAGCCATAGCTAGGCTTGATCTCTCCATCATGCTCATTCAGCAATATGGGAGATAACTATCATCTATCATCCCTCTTGGATCTCATCCCACAAAACCACAGACTTACACCCCCCTTAACACATGCTCCTGCCTCTTGGACTTCCCTCAATACTTTGATAGAGGTTTGTGTGTAGACCACGTCTTATACTCAACGTTTTTTACTGTTGGGAAAGCAACTGTTTCTCATGAGTTCTTTGCTAGTATTGCAATATATAAATATTTCAGACAAACTAATAAAGTAACATACCAAGAGAGCCAACTTCTGTGCCAATGGACTCGACCACAAAGTCAGCTGATTTGCCTACAATTCCTTCATGCAGTCCTGGCCCCCAGGCTCGCACTTTCTGAGGACCTGCTTCATGACCCACTTGAACTTCAAAGGGGCTACAAGATAAAAACAAAGCATGGTATTAGAAATTAGGACAAATATAGCATCTGTGTTTTTCCTCAGGCATTTTAATGAGGCTTTACATTGGATTTTCCAAATTAATAGATGCTACCATGTGGTGGCACGGTGCCCAGCAGTGTCTTTCTAGCAGAGAGGTCATCCAGTACATCACGTGCTTATATCTTGCACCACAAATACTGAGTGTCAAATACTTGGCTTGCTCTGCTTACTGTAGCCTTAGACACTAAAGTAACAAATCCCTTTAAAAACTCACAGCAACGTTGAAGCTGCACGATCCACCAAGCTTTATTATGTTTGTATTCATGATTTGGGGTTTAGAAAGACTGATGCAAATCACCCTTCAGAGCTTACTGAATATAAGCAGCTCCAGCCCTAAAACAAGCTGTAGATAAACTGTTACAACAGCCATGTGCTACTAAATTGTCCCTCCCAGTTTCTTCAAAGGTCAGTGTTGCTTCGAATGTTCACCAACTACACAACCTACTGAAGGGCAGAAAAACCCCCAAAAGCTGCTTCTAACTCACCTTTTTGGGATGTTGTGCCCACCCCATGTAATCATGACAACATACTTCCCTGGGGTAGCTGGATAATATTCAAATGCATATACGCCATCCATAAAGCCTTTTTGTTTCACCAACTCCTCCAAGCCCTCTGTTGAAAGATCAGTTCAGCATTAAACTTAACAGCTTCCATCCTGCTTTCAATTACTCAGACAAGTTCATGTTTTCTAGTATTTATTTTAGCTTGCAAGAATAAATTTCTTCTACCAGAAAAAAAAAAGGTCAGGTTATAAGGGGAGTTAGTTCTAGCTGCCCTCTAGGACAAAGACAGCAAACACTCCCAGAAGAAATACAGCAGAAAGTATTTTAAGTTACCAGACTTAATAGGTTCCCTTGTGTTTTATTTTCTTAGTCTGCAGTATGATGCATGTCATATGTTAAAACAAAAAAGCTTAACATTTGTCAGACTTTGTAACCACAAATATGCAGGGAATGCCTACTTTTCATTTTCTTCAAGATGAAGAATTCAGGGAGAAAAGCTTAATACACTAAAATTTACATCGATACGTCTGTTGCTTTTTTTCCCCCCTCAACCGCACAAAGCCACACAGTCAGGAATCTGTGCGTGTGGAGGAGGTGAAGGCAATACAATGCACCTTTTAATGCTGTCCCAGCCTGGGGGGAGATGACTGGCTCTCAAGTACCACACAGGCACTGCTGCTCCCCGAGAGCAGGAGCACAGCCACAGCTTCTGGCAGCCTCATGAGCCAGCAGCCACTGTGCTCCCATTGTCCCAGCCTGCCAGGCAAAGGGTCACATCCAGAGCTCAGGACACACCAAAGGGATGGATCTTGGCAAATGGTCTCCATGTCAGCCTACAGGTTCCCTTTTCTTCTCTGCTCATGTGCCCAAGCAGCCAGTACCAACAGGAGTGTTGCTCTGATGCATTCCCAGCTTTATGAGAGCAGGATTTCCACCCTGCCAGAGACTCTGGAGCATGACATGCTCCCACATATCACATGAAGATGCAATGTGTATCCATAAAGCTTGGAGGCCATGGCAGGCACATGCATGGATTTTTTCAGTTTTGCTAACTGATGCATTAAAATGGGCAGAACTAAACCCAGATATTATCTTACCCAGCTCTGCAGGTCAAAACCTCCACACTAGACATAAGGTCTAGAAAACCCTTCTGAAACTTGGCTTTACAGTACAGATCCCATTAGTTTGATCAGGACATTATCTCCTTTCTACCCTTCCTTTTCTCCACAGCAGATGCACAGCACAGATTCACCCCATCACTCACTTGGTCCCTTGATAGTCACTCCGAGATCTCCACTCCCCGCTGCTCTTGTATCAACCTTGAAATCGGCCGTTTCCCTCATGCGGACGCCCTTGGGCTGCAGACCTCGACCAGTGGCACGGCAAGCGTTGGGATTGCAGGCTGCAAGGCAATTCCAGGCATTAATACTGTCTTTGACTCCCAGCATATAGGTAGCCTAGCCAGCCTGGAACAACCTTTAGTTTGATGTTGACTCAGGGCAACCACAGCTTAGCTTTCAGCACAAGCTTTAGGGTTACAGCATAAAGGCAGACAGACAGGAGTCTGCCCAGTCGCTGTCTATGCCTTGGGGCTTATGGGCAGTAGCAGTCAGTGCAGCCAGGCAATGCTGATGCCTTACCAGGGTCATTTTTTAGAATTATGGCAAACACTGTAGCCCTGCTGCTTTTCAATTCGATGCCAGTTATCACTACAAGACTTTTACACAGCTATCATGTACAGATAATTCACCACAGACACAACCTTCCTGACGCCTTTTGTGTTGTGGCACACTGCAGCATGGGGTGAAGGTTCCCTTCACAGATAAGCCCCAGTGAACAGTATTATTGTGCTGGTCTTTCAGAAGCACATGACTGGGATAACTGCTATTAGCAAGGCTGAGTTTTGCATGTGCTTCATTAAGAGATGTCACATCAAACCCCTCCTGCTCGTCGCAGTTCACACTTTCAAAGAAGCAAAGCCACCAAACCCTCTGCAGACCAAAGCACCCACAGGCAGGGGCAGGAGGTTACACGTGCCTTAGGCTTACGCTTGGCTCCTTTACTGCAAGCACTTCTCAAGGCCTGCAGAAATAAGTACTATGCACTTATGAACAGTTTTTATTACACAATCCCAGCTGTCATGAGGTCTTCAACACCAGAAACCTGAAGGGTTTGAAGAGACTTACAGATAACCACAGCTTCCCAGCACTGTAAACTGAACATGCATTCTCCCCAAACATGCTGTGCTTACAGCAGGAGCACAAGGCTGCTAAGCAGCTCACCCCTGCAGCAGCCAACACCGCTCCGTGTCCTGCACCGGACAGTGAGAGCGAGGATTGTGCGTGCCTGCTAGTTCTGAAAGCTCAGTGGGAACACAGGAGCATGGCCAATGTGGAGTGGGAACAGCTTGCAGAGAGCTTACACAGCTTGTGGTTAAGCCAATTTCAACTGACTGGGTCACACTGCTTGTGTTCACTTGCGATTTTCCTCCCCAACCCCAAGAAAACCGAAGCCCTTTTGGCTGGAACAAGCTGCAGGCTGGAAGCTTACAAAAAGCGGGCATGACAGAGCACCCTACACACCTCTTACCAACTATGAAGCCATTAGCAGTGAAGTCCAAAATTCCACAAATGGAGGGTAGCTCAGGAGAGATGAGCAGAGATCTAAAAGCATAGGAGCACGTAAGGATGGAACAGAAAGCAAGTTAGGTGTCAGTTAAGGAGGAAACCAGTAAATATAGTCATTTGAGGAACAAAGGTGGAAAACAGCAAGACACTGCATAGCTGCATAAATTACTCAAAAAAATACAAAGGGCAGCTTAACATTTGGAAGTCTAGGCAGAAAGGAAACTAGCAACAAAAGCCATATTACTGTTAGAGGGCATTGGTTTATCCTGTGAAGACCCAGGTAGTCCATTGAATCAGGACCAAGATGTTGAAAAAGATACGGAGAATGTAAAAGGCAAGATTCAACATATTCTATGATCACATCCAAGGAGAAAAGTAGCCATCTACATTTAGATGCATTTCTAGAACACATACCCTCTCCAACAACAACAGTGCAAGGAGTTTTGGGAATTGCCTCCCCAGCAAAAGTCACTTTGACAATGTGAGGACCAGCTTGAACAGGTTTGTAGGTACAACGGTAGACTTGGTTGCCTTTGTCTTCTATTGCAACTTCAGCAAGGCTTCTCCCTTGAGGATCCTCCACTTCCACATTCACGTCACCCACACCAGCACCTGCACAGGAAACAAGCCCATGTGAGCCTTGGCTTCCCCACAGCAATAGGCACTGTGTTCTGGACCACTGCCAGATGTCTGGGCTCAGCCAGCCACACCCTTTGCTGCCATTTCCAGGCACAGCCTCTATGTTCAGCTTTTGCAAACAGCAACCAAACATTCCAGTGGGGAAGGGGCAAGACAGGATGGTAGCATCTCCATGAAGCTAAACTGGCAGGGTTCTGCTGCTCCCTCCACAGGGTTTCACAACAGTATTATGGTACTGAATATACTTACAGTCTGGTTATCCCATAGCTACCATGCTGTAGCACCTCTACAACAGATCAGATCACAGCTTTACCAGTCAGTTCAATATCTCAAGTTTTGAAGTGGTTTAGATTAAGAGATTGGACAATGTGCATGCTGGTCTGGACAAGGATCCTTCTCCACCGGACACATCCACTTTTGCTCAAACACCTGCTCTTCTCTCATTTTATTCAACTCATCATACAACAAAAACAGTTTTCTATACACTTTCAGAGGCCAGACATGTCTTTACATGATTCAGACCACTCCCTCTCCCAATTAGAGGCTGAACATCGTACTTCCCTTCACTATAACCACATTTAATTTTATTCCTAAGCTCCCTCAGGCAGAAGGCAATGTAAAATATGCTACTCAGCATATTTCAGTGTTTAAATGCTATAAGTAACTGCCCTAAGTAGTTTCACATTGTTCTAAATGAATTAGCATTTGTAGCATCTTATTGACTCATTCCTCTAGGCTACAGCATTGGCCTAATAGCAGAGTGCCCTAAGATAGTAGCCCTCTAATAATTACAATAGATGTTGCCACCAGTTCATCACTGAAATGTGAGCTCAAAGTTGCACTGCAGCAGGTTCTTTCTGTACAGCTAAATACAGAACACTACGCATTTACAGCTTGCTCAGTTTATGCATTTACAGTTTGCTCAGTTTATCCTTCTCATTTATGTTCAATCTGTCACATTCCTGTTTAAAATGAGTTAGGGGAAGAAACTAGCCAGTAACTTGCCTACTGCAATCTAGCAAATTCACGGCAAATTTCTGGGAAAGCACCCTCCTGCCCCAGCACAGCTCCACGTGTCAAACATCTCATACACAACTGAAGCCTTCAGAGCTGCCTGGATGTTAGTTCACCTATGAACTTGATGAGGCTATAAATCCTCATCCACTTTTCAGGCTTTTTATTTCTCCAAGGCCTTAGGTTCTGACATTTGAGAAAACTGGAAGACTTCTGTCCTCCTTCATCCTGCTTACCTGCTGTGTAAAGGTCAAAGTAGGTAGGCTTGTTGGCAATGTTTCCTGTCGCCTCCAGTCCTGGTCCCTTGGCTGTCACTTTGCTTGCATCTCCCTGGGCTTTGTCAACATTCACTTCAAATGGGCTCTTTGAGATGTGCTGCCCAGCAAACAGGACTGAAACCTAGGGACAGAAAGCATCAGCTTGGACCAGTGGGCAGAGGCAAAGTTCAGAAACTAAGTGCTGGGCCAAACATCTGCATTCCTAGCACAGAGTCTTTGCCTCAGAGGCAAGAGGCCATCCACCCCAGAGCCTTCATCCTGTCCATACAGTGTAACAGCTGATCACTTCCTTGAAGTGAACTCAGTCAGCCATACCTGTGGGAATACTTGAATCAGGATGTGCCAATAAGAGGCAGATCACTATCTAGCAATAAAGTGGCAGTAGAAGTTGCATTTGTCTTTTCAGGCTTGCTGTGGGGGCCAGCCACTCTAGCAAGTGTCAAAGCAATAGGATCATCCATTACCAATCTGCCTCTATGAGCTTCTGGGAACAGACCTGGGCGGGGAACCTTCTCTGCAAAACCCTTACAGTGTACAGTACCATCAGCAAAAAAACCCCTGGTACGTATTTTCCTCTGCATCTGTGACAACCCACAAAACTGGCTTCATGAGTTGCATGAAGTGACCACAAGTGAGAGAAAGGCCAAGGTAGCCCTTGATACCCAAACACACACACACGCTTTCTCCCAACACACATTTCCTCCCCCTTGAGAGGGAAGCAGCCCAAAAGCCCAGATGGAGAATTAAGATCACACCAGTTTTCCTTTTCTTCAGGATGCCCAGGGTGGCTATTACCTGTCATTGAACAGGCAGCCCTTAGAGGTTCACATTAATCACTAGCAGCACAGCATATTTAGCAAGAGAACACTGGTTATTGACACACCACCCACCTTGTGAGGTCCAGTAACCCTTGGAACATACTGGACGGAATAGGTCTTGTTTTTGTCACTGGCTGGTGTTATCTTTGCCTAGGAGAGAAAACATCCATCACCCAGATGTTTCTACTGACATCAGCTGAACACTTTTCTGGGTAGCACTTGATACTGCAAACTTTTTCAGAGTCAGCAGTGTTAGAGACTTGTTATTGTGGGAGCAGGGATCCTTGCTACCTCCTCTCCTCACATGGAAAAACACCCCTAGTTTTGTCTTGACATGAGAGGAAGCAAGCCACCTTCTCCTCACCCCAGCCTTTTCACTCGCTGTTAATTGGTCTACTGAGGCAGGCCAAGAGTGAGATGTTAAGTCCAATGTACAGCTGTATTTTTCTGGAATGTTGTAACATGATCAAGTGGTGCACTTGGATGAGAAGTTTCTATAAACATTAAAACCAGTATTTTAACTCAAAATGATTCATGGCACCTAAATAGCTGCTTTAGCCATTCTTGCAGAATGAGTAAGGGCAGACAGTGATTTAGCGATGTGTGTTATCTAAAAGGTCAGAGTGTACTTGGCCAGTCAAGCTAAAGCATTGTAACTACTGGACACTGGAGTTGTGTTGCTTAGTTGCAGATAGGGACTTTTTTCAAGTTCATTGAGCAAGGCAATTGTGAGGAAAAGCTTGAGGCTTCTTGCGCTTTTGATATATTGTATTTCGCAACTTCTTTTTAGATGACTTATCTGTTCAGACCTCACTTGTGAAAGATGAAGGTTACTACAAGAACTCCAGCATGCAGATGAAATTTACTTTTTCCATACAAAACACTTAGCATACATACCTCCTCTCGGTTTCCCTCTGGATCCTCTATGAAGACCATCAGGTCACCCTGTCCAGCACTGATGGTGTCCACTGTGAAGATGGCAGGCTGCTTCACCATGTTCCCATGAGGCTCAATCCCTTAAGACATGGAACAGCATATGAGCTGTTGCCACAAAACTCAAAAGATAGTTTGGAGGCTATCCAAAAGCTGTCCAACCTATCCTCTCATGCAAGCCCCCAGCACCAGGTTCTCCAGGCCACCGCATGACACCTCTTCACCCTCTTCCCAGAGCATTATGCTCACTCTTACAATACAAGCATTTTTAAAAATTGGTTGAATCTTTGGCACTGAACTCATCTTAAAATCTCTGACAGAGACAGGAACCTGGCTGGTACCTGGATTCAGTTGAAAGCAAGTTACCCTGACACATACTGAGGGTCAGCCCCACTGTGGGCAAGTAGGGTATGTCCATTAGCTGCTCTTGAGGAGCTGCTCTACTTCACAAAGCTAAATGCTAAAATGTGCTGCACCTCAGGAAGGGTGACTAGGGAGGCAGGAGAGAAACTTTGAAGACTTTTGGTAAAGGTATTACCCTAGAGCCAAGGGCAAAAGTCTTACTTAAGCAAGACAATTTTTACCTGTACTGTCCCATCTTACTATATTTTCAGAACCCAGCAGTACAGACTCTGCTCAGATTTACTATTCTTTGAGTGTTGCTCAGACAATTTTGTCAGAATGAACACTGTACAAATGGCATGCAGGAATCTGTTTAAACCATGAAAATCCTGCTATTCAGTGAGGCTTCCACTTAACTTTTAATCAGTTTCCTTAATCCTCAGCACAGGGCCTGCTACAGCATGCATTTACCAGCAGGGTTTCGGCATCTCCCTCTACATAGTCCCAGGTCATGACATCTGCCACGGTGGTGTCAGACTGAGTGGGTGGAAGAACTTCCCAAAATTGCTGGTTCCAGACTAGCCCAAACACATATACCCTTCCGTCCAAGCGGATTACTCCTTGGCTTATTCATAAAACTGTGGGCACTACTGCTCCACAGCACAATTAGTGGAAAGTGCAATGTCTGATAGATTATAAAGGAAGTGGTTGTGAACAACAGAATTCCTGAACTTGTTTGTCTTCAGAAAACAATAACTTGAGAGCAAAGCAAGGAAGATCATGTTTTTACTAGGAAATCTGAGCATTCTGATAAGGTGTTAACAATTGACAAATTCATTCTTTCAAACTAAGACTTAGATTATCATCTATCTTAAACAGCTACAAATTCACTCTGCATATCTTCAGTCCACCCCACAAGAACTAGGGTATGGTATTTAAGTTATGCATCCCTCCTTCTGTGAGCACAAGGAGGATTGCTTATCCTCTGAAAACAGCTTCAGCCAGGACAGCATTAGTCACAACACTTTCAAAGCCAACATTTCATCTTCTAGATTTTACTCTCTTATCAGAGGTCTGCTTCAGCTGGTTAAATGAGAACTTACAGTGCACCACTGATGATCTCTGCATGACTGTACATCCCCTCTGCAGTCCCATTTCATATCAGGTCTACATACTGCAGTGGTTTACACCAAGGGCAGTTGTGTCCAGGGTGGTGGGCTACAGCTAAGACTCACACTGGGAGGTTATGAGCAGCTTACATGCAAAAAGGGTAATAAAAAAGGCTAAGACTGATTTTTTGTTGACTTCACATTTGATATTCACCTTTTTCTGAAAGCATGAAGACCTGTTCCCCATCTGTCCAAAAGTTCCTGCCCAGTTTGGTAGTGAGCCCCTTGTTTCTGGAGTCACCTTTTAGTTCTGACATATGTTAGCAGGCAGAATGACCAATTATATTTAGTGACTCTGATGTTTTTCTGAAGTTAATTGCCAAAACAATCTTTCAAGAAGAGCCACTAAGCCTTTATAATTACAATGGCTCCAGAGCACCCATGCATGAGTCCAATAGAGTAATTCCAGGTTTTGAAAAAGATAAGAACATTAATAAAGCCAGATTTTACAGATTGAGGCAGGTCAATCAGTCATTTATATATTTGGGGCCCGAGAAATTGTTCTATTGTATTGTGGTTTGCTGTGGAAGGTACCAACAAATGACATAAACCCCCAAGTAGGATAAGTGCTAGGATAAGAGACAGAGGTGATGAGGTTTCTCCTCTTTAAAGGAATGCTTTATCATGAGAAGCATTCACTGCTAAATCATCAACAGTCAGCAGCAATACTGCTATCTTGAATTTCACACCACGGTTGTTTTAGTCCCCTCTCATGCTACTTCTTCCAGCTGTGGACAGGAGACTGGAAGCTTGCAGAACAGGTTCAGAGACTTTGGGGAATATACATGTTAGAACTAGGAGTGTCTTTTGGACTACCGCCACGTATTTCTGAAACCAGGCACCACACCAAGAGTATACAAGTGAAACTTTGAAGTCAGTTACAGTAGGTCTAGAGTTCAACATAAGCAGAAAGCCCCACCCAGCTTTCTGAAGAGTTACATGCTCCATACAACTTCTGCTCACCAAGTTCTTACCTCTGCCATAAGCCCTTGCTTTCTTTGGATTCAGTTTGGGCTTTAAAGGAGCACCTGGTTTCAGCTTGGCTTTGGGGAACTGGGACAGGTAAGTCATTACAGAGTGCTCGTCCACATCAGGGTGGATAATTTCTTCAGGGGTAATAACCTGAAAGACAGTGCAATTAAGTATATTGTACCAGTGCTTGGTTACTGCATGTCAACACAGAAACAGAGCTATGACACAGATTTCAAAACTCCCACATGCTAATGCAATTTCTTACATTTATTTTCCCTTTGATACACACAACATCATTTACTATCTCATGGCAAGAAAATCAAGAAGCTCGTTATAGTCCCAGCCTGGTTTGGGAGATTTCTGTGCCTTTATTATTAGGTGTTCTCAGGAGACTGCAACAAGCTTAATGATATCAAGGCAAGACAACAGTAGTCATGTTCCCCTTGAAAAGTGAAATGGGCATAATTGATACTGAAAAAACTAATTCATAATTCTGTATGCTACAGCTCTGAATTGCAGCGCTTGCAAAGTAAAACTTGTGACCAGTCTTCTGCTTCCACAAAACAAGCTGCCCTGGCAGCTTCAGAGACTTCAGTGATTCTGTCCAACTTAATCAGCCTGTAAATACATTGCTCTCCATTTGAATATAGTCTTCACAAGTGATGTCCTAAGCCAGTAAGTTTTTCTCCTGCAGCATTCAAAACAAACTCACTCCACGGACCAAAGGGGCAGGCATCACTCCACAGGCACTTTCCCCCCTTACCACACGCTGCAACAGCGGCTGCCTTCAGCAGAAACATGGACACAAAAATCTTACAATCAGAGCTCTGAAATGTAATGGTGTGTTTCATTACAGTTCACCCTCTCAGGCAATTTCACAAGTTAACTGTAACTTTCTGAAGTCTCCAAGCAGCTTCACCTGCTCTCCTCAATTTAAACTCAAGCTAGTCACAAGGACAAAGCTCCCACAGGCAGCCCACGTCTCAGTGGCCTTACCTGTGGCACACCCAGCCAGTCATCAGCCTGCTGCATGGCTTCCCGAGCATTGTCAACGGGTTTCTTCGGGTCCCAGGTCTCCCAGTCAGGGCACAAACCTGCAAGCACATTTCAATTGTCAGGTGTTATCTGCAAAGGGGCTTCTTTAGCTGAATAAACCAGCTACAAACTCCACAGCTGTTTGTATTAATTACACTGCTTTACAGAATGACATTCAGAGCTCAGCAGAAGCAACCAAAACAAGACAAGCATAAGCTGCTCATCGAAACATCTGAGACAACAACCAGCATAGAGTCATAGAATGGTTTAGGCTGGAAAGAACCTTTAAATGTCACGTACACTCATCCCCATGCAATGAGTAGTGACTCTTCAACAGAGCCTTGTCCAATCTGGCCTTGAATGCTTCCAGGGATGGAGCACCTACCACCTCTCTAAGCAACCTGTGCAAGACACCACTCTAAATTCAGTATAAATATATGTAGACAGCTTTTATATTTCCCTGGCTCCCCTGCAGCAAATTTGGTAAAGAAGATTTTGACCACTTGCAACAGCACCTCTGATTGCATTAGATGAGCCCCAGCCATCACATTAGCAAGGCTGTTTTACAAGGTGAGGAAACTGTGCCTTTTTCATACTTCATTTGCTTTAAGCAGCTCGGTCTCAGCTTGCTAAACACAGCAGTTTCAGGTAGTGTTCAGCTCCTGACTGCTCTGTGTTCCCTCTCCAATCCTATTTCAGGAGAACACATGAAGTCTCCCGCTGCACCCTCAAATTGAAAGGTTGTTGGCACTTGCCGTGGGAACAAGCCTTTCTTCCATTTAGGAGCCAGCATTTGTGCCTTTGTCCCTTGCACCCAATACAAAGCTCAGACGTGGCACCTCCCATAATGCAATCACATATTCTGCTTCAGGCCAGAATTTCTCTTAGCTAAGTCATTTACAACTTGCTGCTTCCCACAACTGGCTTCTCTTTGGACATTTTTTTGAAAGCCTCATTCCTGTCTCCAGCTCAGCAGTGAAAACCTCCTCCCATAGAAAGAGCAGTCACAAGGATAACAAGCGAAGAAAACACTGACCATAAAAGCAAAGGACTTACCTGGAGCACAGCTGTCAACAAGAGCACCCAGTGCTTTGCCATCCTGCCAGTTCTGATTGAAGTTTGTGATTGGCAAGTAAGGAATTTTGTTCTGGATCCAGCCCAGCAGCCTCTGCTTAGGAGTCTGCTTCTTGGCATCATCATCACCTTCATCCTCCCACACTGGCATGGAAATGGAATAGTGAAGGATAAGGGTCCATATCAGGCCAAGGATCAGCTTCAAGTTCCCATCAACTATAGCTTTACTATCTGGAAGACAAAAGATACACAACTGATTATTTGACATCCTAAAGGAAAAAGGTGTGTTTTTAAAACAGTGTGCCTGCACTTATGCCCAGATAATCAAGGATGCTCCAGCCTCATAAAAATTTATCACCAAAGTGGCCATCCTGCAGCTCTGCTTTGAGACACACTGTAGACCTAAGTTTAAGGCTGTTGGGTATCAAGATTAGATTTTCTTAAGCAGCTGTTGGCAGGAGCAGGATACTTTTCTGCATCAGTTTGCCTTTGTGAAGTGGTCACTACAGTTTTGCAAACTGTGAGTCAGATTGGCTGCCCTTGCTCCCTTTGAGCTTGTAGCTGCTACTCAGGTTGTATTACACTTGTAATAGCTCCAGTTTTTCCAAGCTCACCCAAACCAGAACTCTCCTGTAATGTTTCAGTCTGACAATTCCTTTCATTCAGAATAGTGTGTTCTAGCATGGCATTTTCCTGTTCTTTCCTCTGTTTCAGTGAAAGCTGTTACAGAAATCACTTTTCAGTCAACAGAAGTAGTAAGTGACCTAGGAGCTTTTGTCTGCTCTCCAGTTCCTGAAGCAGATGCTGGAGCAGACAACTGCAGCTGTATAAACTCCCGCTATATAAACTCCCTCTCATGCTACCAGAATAATTGTACTGGGACCTTACAGAGTCCTAGCTGGAAAAGTAGGTGTTCAGTGCTTAGATTGCATTCTCCAGTTCAAGTCCCGAGTGTTAATAGGCAGAGACCTCCAAGGTGAGCCTCTCAGTGCCCAATACCCACTGGGCATGTCTTACCAGCTCCTCTTCAGTTAGAGACCACAGCAGCAAACCACTCAACACAAAAAGATCTACTGACTTTCAAAACAAGCGATTATACAGAATAGTGACCAAGAACAGTAAGCACCAGGGTGTTCCCTTTAACCCAATGTTCAGGCAAGTGGTTAATATTTACATGGTTTCACAATAGGGTGGTATGTCCTCAACAGATAATACTGTAACTTCAGACCTTGAATGGTGTTTGAACTTCCTGGATAGATTCTACTTGTAGTCAAAACTGACGTTAAAAAAAATCCAATAATCTTACAGGATGATGATAAGTGTCTGCCACTTGACCACTCACTGCTGATTGCACATCCAGGCCGAGATAATCCCCTCATAGCTATGTATTGTGTAAGGCCCACTGGGTTTTAATTACAGGTTCCAAGGTAAGAGTAAGCAGTACATCTCTTAGTGACAATTAAACAGTTCATGCTATCAGCCATTTTTACCCCCTTTCCTTGAAGGGAACTTCAAACTGCTCAGTGGTAGAAAGATGTGCCATTACACCAGGCTGTCACTGCCTGCCTGCTCCCTGTGCCAGCAGCCTCTCTGTCCCACCCCATGGCACGACCACCTGCTCACACTGTGGTCCTGGAGAAAACTGCTGGCCATCATATCCCTGCACCAGAAACACCTTGATGTTTCAGTTTCAGATTTATGTCAACATCGGCATTTTTACTAGAGGGACACTGATGATTTAGCATGCTACAAGCAAACTCATTTCAGAAAGCTATCTAGCATTTCCAGGGAGGAAAGCCAGCAGGACAGAACCACCTTGATCACAATGCTAAAGACACATTACTCAAGATAAAGAATGGCTCGTTTCATATTTATAGCACATAAATAGTGTGTATATGTGGATGTACTATGGTTACTGCAGCAACCAGCCCCATACTCAGAGCTTCCTCCAGCACCCCATCATCCTCTCCAAAGGCACGGCTGGTCTGTGATCCTTGACCTGAGAAAAGCAGTCAGCACACAAGACAGCTTCACATCAAGAGCAAGAATACCCCATGTCATCTGCTTCGTCCAGAGAGGCCGGGCACAGGGCTGCTGCCCCGATGACAGGAAAAGGTCACCACAGGAATGGGACAGCTCTTCCTCTCTGGGGCTGGTGCCATCGTCACGACTGCACTTTGTTAGCAAGTTAGCAAGCTCTCACAGCCTCCCAGCTTCCTGACAGGCATAGGGATCTCATGATGTAATTTTTTCCAAGCCTGCTTGTAAGAGAGCTTGTCTGCTTTCATTTGGAGTGGGGAGGAGGGAGAGAGAAGAACTCCTGGGCAGTATAGGAGACCTTATCAGCACCCAGCAGAGCTGCCCACATGCCTTTCCCACAGGCACCCTGCTCTCAGCTACAAGGGGACCTCACCAGCACGTCAATGCAAGCTCCCAATCTCTATCACTGTATAAAAGGACCCTCCAATTCAAGAGAAGACCAAAGTCCAGTTCAAAGCAGGCTTGTCTCCCCAGTGCTGCTGTAAATCTGGGCTCCACCTGAGCATTTAGCCTCTTTGGAAAAGCCTCTGCTTTAGTGCTGCCTTTTTAACGAACGGACTAAAAATGTTCAGTGCATTCTCCTCAAGGTTTCTTGGGCTTAAAGATGTAAAAAAACATCCAGGAAGACACTCAGCTGTTGTTGGTTCTGCACAAGGAGCACAGAGCTGCCCTGAGAACTTGCTTAGTACAACCAAATTTGCAGGCATCTCCCTACAAGCTCTAAGTGCACACTGCCAGTGTAATCCTGCCAATGTGTTGGAACAGTGGAAAAAAATAGAATGTTTCCAGTGACACTTAAGCACCAACAATCATTACTGCGGGCATTGCTGTGTCCTCCAGCTCAGCTAGCTTTCTGCTGAATTTCCCCCATTCCCTGGTTTGCTTCAAGACACTTTCTGTCCATTCCTGGCTGGAAAATGGATTACATAAAAAACAGACTTGCACCATTTCTTTCCTAGTAAGAAAATTACTTTAGACATACTTATTACTCACACAATCAATACAGCTTTACACAGCCTTTAGAGCTGTGTTTCTCAGCTGCTCCTCTGGAGCTTATATGTACTAAATTTACAACATGGAGACACACACTTGTGGCCAGTGCTTCAGAAACACAGGGCAACAGCCCGGCCCTTTGACAATTCATCTCCACCACTCCCAGCTGCATTTGGCGTTAAGCTTCAATGAGCTAGGTGGATGGGAATAAACTCCCTGCTTTCAGCTGAAACGCAGAGTGGAGAGTGTGTTTACTCCCAGTTTCCGCAGATTAAAGGAGCCCTCTTCACGCAGGAGACAGCCGCTAGTCCCTGCCTTCCTGGGGCTTGGAGGAAGCGAGCTGTCACATCTCATCCGCCAAGATAATTTAACGGGGCTGAACCCACTCTTCACAGCCTCACTCCAGACAGCTTTAATGTAACCTCTCTTGGAGACAGCGTGGTCAACTGCATAATTTGCTTTATTCATAGGAGAGCCAGAGCATTCCCCTGTTCCCTGTAGGAGATGTGTGCTTTGGAGATCAAAGTCCCTGCACAGCTGACTCATACATGCTGACAGCCATCGGACTTCTGCTTTCAAAGGACACATTTTTACAGGAAGCCCAGGCATGAAGCAGGAACCCATGTCACAGGATTGCTTGCCTGCCTCAGACCAGTACTTGGGAGGATTTCAGCTTAACCGGAAACAGACAACTTTAGAGGTGCTATCTGGAAGAGCCAGTGGGTGAAGAGTCTGGAGAGGGGAGGGGGGTTTTGTTGTTGTTTGGTTGTTCTTTTTTTTTTTTTTTCATTAGAACTAAGAATTTTAAGGGTGTAACGAGCAAGTCCTCCTGACACTCTGCTGTGAACTCTTAAATTTTGAATGCTGTAAGGTGACCACTTTCAGACAGTCTGCAAGTTCTCACAGCTGGACATGCTGTCCTGAACCAGCCAGACAAAAAAAGCAGAAATGCTCAGATTTGGATTTAACATAAAACTTCATTCCCACCTACACCATTCAACATGCATTTTAACTTCAACCCTCCAACTACAACTTGCTTTCCTCCTCTAAAAGTACCCAATGGCAAGCCAAAATCCAACATCAAAACATAGCAGCAGCCTCAGACAGGACACAGTCCCCATTCAGATACCGGCAGGCAGGAGCCATGTGCTGACAGCCCACTGCCGAGGTCCTGATGTTGGGATACATCTCAACATGACCTACATGCTGACGGCTGGGGAAAACCTGCCAGCCAAACTTAAGCTGTTCTGCAGAATCAACACAAGCATTGAACAAGCAAGCACTCATTCTTCCTTTCAAAAAAAAAAAAAAAAAACAAACCTATATATAGCCTACCACATTTTTATGTGGAAGTATCCTGCTTCCCAGTCATCTATTAGGATTTAAGTGGCTGCCTGGTAGGGTGAGGAGGAAAACAGACTGAACCAGAGCTCATTTTCTTTCCCCATCACACCTCTTGAGTCTAGATTGTAATTCCTACCCTTTTATTATCCTATTGACTAAGTGGCAACCAGCCCAAAAAATGGATTATGGCAATTCCATAGGCCGGCAATACATACCAGTCTCAGTCTTGAAAAGGAACCAAGTTTCAACTGCTCGAACTGATTTATAATTGTTGCTCTATACTAAATATTAATACAATATGTTACACTTGCATTGTTAAAATCACACTCCTCAAAGCACAAAGAGAGATGTTAAAGCGCCATGGCTTCAGCCAGCAGCGTTAACTAGTCTGAGCCAGGATCATGACCATTTTGAGACAAACAAACACACGTCATTTTTATTGCTCGCGCCACAAAAATCTTCCCAACTCAACCTACCATGTGGAAGACCGCCAACGCTTGGTCCTCTACATTTGTGCTTGTAGCTGCCCCAGGAGCAAGTGCCAGAACTAAAACCTGGCACTGGTCTGAAGCTTGCACATTCATTTACTCCAGCAGAGACCCCTAAAGTCTACCTGAAGCACATGGCCTGACCTATATGGTCTATAATTCTACAATTAAAAAAAACCAACCAAACAAAAAACCCAAACAAAGTCTGTGTTACAAAGAAGTTGGTGACTGTAGTATCTTTTGCTCATGTGCAAATCTCCTCTGCATTCAGATTAAGCACTACCCAAATTATGGCAATGCTCTTTAAACTATGCCCTACAGCAGAGCTGCGAGTCATTCTCTGTTGGACAATTAGTGGAAACAAGATAAGCTACCGAAGCAGACAGCTTCCTCACTAAGTTGAACTAGTCATGCAGACTGTCAAAGTCTTGCAAAACATATCAATGCCTGAAAAAGCAACTTCTGAGTAGTGAATTTTATTTTTAAAATGGTTTCTTGAATGAGGCTGCAGTCAACACTTGCACTTGGTCACTGTCTCAGCACTCATTTCAGAAGCTTTGTTGTGGATTTTCACACATGGCAGTTAAACCACAACTAGCACTGATCTTTGGATCCAGCTTCTCTAGAAAGAGGTCATCCTTTCCAATTTTTAGGTCTTCCCTATTTATATTTTTGTTCTATGGATAGAACTCAAGATGGCTAGTCCTTAATACAAAAAACAAGGATTCATATCACTAGCAGCCCTTACTCCTTCTTTCCAGACATGGAAGGAACTTTGTATAGCACACAAAGTTCATCTCAATAATAGATGATTTATGGAGAGACTAAGAATTTTACAAGTTGGTATCTTTAAGTTTCTGAGCGTTTCCCCACCTCTAATTATTCTCACCTTACATATATGTAGTTACTTATATAATTAAACAGGTATAGCAGTTGAGGGACAGAAAAATTAAGGTCCGATTAGGGATTAATCTTCTGGAACAAAGAAAACTCCACATTGAACAGAGCTCTCCAAAAGCCCAGCTCTGCACTGCATGCATGCCAAACAGAAGTATGTGGATGAGATGGAGCTGAGCAAGCTGCCTAAGGAAATTCCTTGCTGAAGCATACAGTATGTGTTCACAGGCTTACTGTGCCTGCTAAAGACATTAGTGACATCCTCTGTAGGGATAATACGTCTTTAAATCAATTAAAGAGGTTCCTCTGTGCTTTGAGAACATACTGAAACCATTTCCTCCAGTGACCCTTGAGCCTAGGTCCAACTCCCAGCTCCTCAGGGCTCAACACCTCACTTGTCACCCGCCCAGCTGTGTGCAGCCCTTACCTACTGGAGCACAGCTGTGCCTACTGCCAAGAGCTGGCACTGGGCTGGTTCCATGGATTTCTAGTTGCAACCTATCTGCAACATGCTCCAGGCCCATTGCATCTCTGCTTCCAGGCAGTGTTTGCAGGTGGTGCTATGACCCCCAGGAGAGCTGTTCCTCAACATCCAGCTTACCTGAATACCCGTGGGCTTTCAGCTCACCTCCTGTACCCTGCCAAGGCACAGCCAGTGCTCAGCTTCACTGACAAGCCTTAGGGAGTTTGTCACCTGAGGAAATGTATTTTCAGGAAGCCTAAGTGATACACCATGTACACTTGGAAACCCTCTAAGCTTTGTGCAAGGTAGGTTTTCCAGAGAAAGAATAACTTTTCACTGGAGCATTATAAGAACGGTAATTGAGTACTGATCTGGGCACAGACAGGAGGATGGAACAAAATTGGGGGATTATTTTTTTTGGTAGGGGACAGAAACTATTTTCCTCTATGCTTACCAGGGCATCTGGTTATTTTAAAAAAATTAGATTCTTTTGTGAGACACATCTTAAGATTTGAGCTATTAAACATTACAATTCAGAGGGTTTAAAACTACTAAAATAGTTTTTACTTGGACTGGATTTGGAACAAATCATGTCAGAGAACTTCAAGTCACTGTTGCATCCATCACCCTGTACTTTCTACTGCTGCATGTTGAGCCTCTGGAAAGGATCTCAGGAGGTGGAACTGGCAACTGAAAAAACAAGTTCAAATCCAGTCCTTTCAGTGTAATTTTGGCAAGAAAAAATATTATACAGACTTTTAATAAAGAATAAAAATAATGAAACCAGTGCAGCTCACAGAAGCAAAATACAGATTAAAATAGCTCTGCCCGACTTCTTAATAGGCACCCAGAGACCACTCATGTCTCACATCCAGAAGTGAAAGGCATAATATGAAGCAAGTTTAAGCCAGCAGCATAACAGCAACCAACCCAGCTTCTCCAAGAGAAACTGAAATCACCCAAGGGGGCTGGAAGGAGAAGTCAAGAATTTCAAAATTAGGAATTGCTAGGGTGGGATGGGGGGAAAAAGTCAAACTGTGTGTGGCTTATGATAAATCCTTAATACCTTCAGTCTGAACACGCCTCTGGTTTCTGGTGCCTTTAGAGACATATACGAAGTTCCAATATAAGAAGGTGTTACTCTTATGTTCGGGAAGAGCCACAGGCACATTCAGCCCTTGTGTGAGTGGTCCCGGGGAGCATCACCCCTGTGAGCACCAAAAGGGCTCCACACTGCCTGCATACTGCTGGGACAGGATTAACAGTGAGCAAGGATGCAACACAAGAGAATAAAAGCTGCCATTCACACTGGCTATTTCAGACTCACTTACTCCCTGCCAAGCAGGTCCCCACTTACAGCTACAGGACCACAGCACAGATATCCAGGCAAGCCATATACAGGAATGCTGTGTTAATTATCCAAGATACTTTTTGCTGGGAAAAAAAAAGAAGGAGTCTGAATGTTCAGCCTTTGTACAGCAGCAAGTTGCCATGAGTGCTGCTTTGTCTGCTGTCACTGAGCCCCCTTGCCAGCTTGGCAGGGCAGCCTGCCAGCACACCAGCGGCACACTGACCCCAAAACCCGGCTCAGTTCATGGGGCAGCACAGCCAGGCGCTGGCAGCCGTGGGGCAGGAGGCATCACACCAAACCCCTGTGCCCCACCTGAAGCTGCTGCCCCACATACGGCCCATGGCACAGTGGGCTCTGGGCCTGCCTCGGCACAATGCTGGCCATGGCATCGCTGCCAAAACCACTGACAATAGGCACTGCGAGCACAGTCCCTGCACCCAGCAAAGCGCATTCCCTGCTGCTGAGCTCATCCCAACGCCCCTCAGTGCTGCTGCCAGCTCCAGGAGCGGCTGGGACACTGTGGCTCCTGCTTGCCTCTGCCGTGGGCAGATGGTGGAAGTGCCTTGGGCCGGCACAGAACTGGCAGCTGATGTTCAACCCCCTCGATGGCAAAGAACTACACTTCCAAGGAGAAATGAGTGGAAGCTGGCTGGCAGAGCAGCAGCCCCTGCACACTTCACTGTGCAAAGGGAGCCTGAGCCTACATGGGAGATTCCTGCTCCTTACAGGCTCAGGGTGAAGCAGAAGCCCCCTGTCCTCCAGGACAGCATGGATAGCATCATGCCAAGACCAACTGCACCAACCTCGTGGACAACAGGCAGCAGTGGGAAAGGCAGCATGGTATGGGACTGTAAGAAGGGCTGCAGGAAAGCACTCACACAGATATTCGCCCCCACAGACCCAGGGTCAGAGCCTGGAGAAGGGAAGCTCCAGGAAGCCATGAGGACAAGGTAACTCAAGGCATTCAAGTGCTGATTAATCATCCAGGAATGACTTAGGAAGGAAAGTCCCTGCAGTGGTAAGTGACCATGCCAGAAAGTGGATTTCTGTTAAATGATGGAGGGATGGGGAAGAAAAGCCACCTCCTGCCTTTGCCACACTGTGCTGAGAAAGGCTTGGCTCAGCTTTTGAAACAAAGTGACTTGCCACAAACTACACCTCCCTCCTCTGGGCATGAGATAGGAGTGAAAGGGGAATGATAACTCCACCAGGTCTGTGCTCCTCAGGGGTCAGTATCTTTACTGCCATGGCACAGGAAGGCTTCATCTTCCGATTAGAACTTGTGGGCCTGACCCCTGGGTGGATGTTCACTTGGGAGTTGGACTAGATGATCCTGTGGGTCCCTTCCAACGCAGAATAACCTGTGAACAGGTAGCTACACCTGAGTCAGAAACACAGCTGGCCAATTCATAGGAAACATATTTCACTTTAAGCAAGACATTAAATTTTTAGTCAAATGCAGAATTATCTAAGCCCTGCACAAAACACAGACTCCTGTCTAGGAGTCTGGTCAATTCAAGGTTGTTATTTCATTCAGGCATGCAAACAAAAAACTGCCTCCTCACAACACATCATGTGCTTAAACAACTAGGAAGCCAAGCCTCTATCAGCAAGGCTGAACTGATAAAAACAACTATAGAGTCAGAATTCTGCAAGGGACACAACAAAGCTATGAATTGCCTCTGTAGCGTGAGAGTGCTGTAACAACCTCTGTAGGATTAAAGCAATCCTAAATCTCACAGGTTACTTCAGGTCTCATCAAGGTCAAAAACCTGTCTAGTTCTTGCAAAGACCTCCCAAGGGGATGGCAGAAGCATTAGGTGACAAGCCATTAGTAATGTGCTGTATCTCACATTACTGAAGGCAGGTTACCAAGATTCAGTGCAGAGGACAAAAGGGAAGGTCCACCCTCAGGCACAAGAGTGCATTGGAGATAAAAAAGTTGCAAGAGAAACAGCTGCAGAAAAAAGATGGCTCAGTGAGACCAAAGAAGAATCAAATAATCCAGAGGTTTCCAGACATCAGTGACCTCTGTGTTACTAACAGTGTGTTTACTCACACTGGGGGTAGGTCAAGATAGTTACATGAAACAGCATGTAAAATCCTGCTGAGATAAATGAGCCCATTCAGATAGGGCTGTCTGTGCAGCAGACATCAGGCACAAAAGCTGCAATGGATGGACTTTCTGAAGCCAAACCCAACACATTAGAAATTATCAGAAGTGATTAGTGTTTGGGGAAATCCTTGGCCACAACATACGCTAAGATTCAATTTTTCCATTTAAAACCAGAATTGCAGTAATGACTGTGATTCATTGTGCACAGGCCTGTTCAAAGGAAATCCCCATTCATGCAACCCTGCACAGCTCAACCCATCTCCACTCCACACTGCAGCACCAAAGCACACCAGATTGGAGCAGACTTTGTGGTCTGGGGCTGGTGACACATCAGAAAGCACCCCGCCAATTACTTCAGCTATGCAAAAGATTTGTGGTTTGTCTCAGTTTTGATAGTCTCTGATTCTGAACATCTAATAGCACTGCTCTATGCAGGCTTGTTTTGAAGCATATAAGCCCAGGTACTACATTACAGATGCTCCGTAGCCCCCTGCAGCTTAATAACAATTATTCCAGAACATATCAGCAGACCAGCTATCTCTGTCTAACTATTTCCCTGAGAAGCAACAGGACAAGTTAAATGCTGTGCTGGGTTTGGCTGGCAGAGTTCATTTTTTTCACAGTAGCTGGTATGGAGATGTGTTTTGGATTTGTGCTGAAAACCATGTTGATAACACAAGGATGAGCAGCACTCACACACAGTTAAGGCATTTGCTGCCTCTCATCCCACCCACCATCAAGTTGACTGGGGGTACACAAGACATGAGGAGGGGAGACCAGACCCCCACTGGCACAAGGGATATCCCATACCATATGGCGTCATGCTCAGCAAAAAGCCAGGAGAAGGAAGTGGAGGACATATGGAGTGATGTTGCCTGTCTTCCAGTAACCATTGTATGTGATGAAGCCCAGCTTTCCTGGGGATGGTTGAACACCTGCCTGCCCATGGAAAGTGGTGAATGAAGGCTTTGTTTTGCTCTGCTTATTAAACTGTCTTCATCTCAACCCATGAGTTCTCACTTTTACTCCTCCAGTTCTCCTGCCTATCCCACTGAATGGGAGTGATTGAGTGTTTGTGTGGGGCAGAGTTGCCAGCTGGGTTTAAACTATGACAGGTTGCAATTGTACCCCCACTGCAGACAGGACCAGCTGCTTTGGAGCTGCCCCTCCAACATCTGAGCCATTTCACCAGCTCATTTTGACATTCAGACATAGCACACACTCCTAAAACAAACATACAGCACCAGAAGCAGCCCTGCACTCAGTAACACCAGCCGTGATTCTGCTTCAGCCACTGCCACAGCATTGGTATGTGAGTGCCCATCAGGAGGGGTGACATCTGCACAGGCCAGGCTGCTTTCTGCAGCCACACACCCAGTGAGGATGCTCAGGACACAGTCACTACAAACACATGCATGTGCCTGGAAGGCACTGCTGCTTTCTATTACCACTATGAAAATGTCTTAATGTTTCTCTGTGTGAGACAGGTAGATTTAACTCTTCATGAGCTTTCACATAAAGACATCTATTCTTCTCTGCTGTGGAAACCATGACTATCCCTGCACAAGAAGGAAGAAGGCAATTTTCCTCCTAAAATGTCAATTCTCAGAAAAATATTCAGTGTTGTGCAGATGCTTCTTGAAGGAGGAAGCTTCCCCTTCTTTCTGGGGAAACAGCAAGCTTGTTCAAACACATTTTTATATACTTGTGCAAACCAGCAGTAAACACACTTCCATCTGAACATCCCACAAGACTCAGCCCTGCACAGTGGCGATTTAAGCCCTGTGTGTTTAACAACCCACACACGACAGCACTGTGTTTATACGGTTTCAGCTACAAGCCGCTAACATAAGGAATAGACGCTTGGCTTGAGGCCCAGGTAATTCATCCAACGGTGGCAGCCACTATCAGACAGACCTCTTTTGAGAGGAGCTTTCATGAGCAGGAGAGCACTGGTGAATCTGCAGAGGCACAGTCTGCACGGGTGGTCTCTAAGCACCTTAAAGAGGACCATATGGGATTAATGGTACAGCTTGAGCACACATTAGCCCCAGCTGTTCATGAGACCATGTACCCCCTCCTCCCACTCACTCTGCACAGCAAAGCTCTGCTTCAAATGTGTGGGTTTTACATCATCTTGATCAGTCTGTGTGATCCCCCCTCACCCCAGCTGCCATGGGCTGGCCAGCCTCAGCACCCGGAGTTACTCTCCTGTCCCCATGCCTCCTGTGCCGTGCAAGGGCTCTGCTCAGTGGCCATCCTCCCACTCTCACCTCCACAGGTTGCTCCTAGCAATAGGCAAAAGCCACTCTGCTCATTTTACACCATCAGCCTAATCCAACTTTGCCGAGAGCTGTTCAGCTGTAAAAAGCTCTGGCTGCTAACAGCATTTCCAAACTAGCCAGCACTCAGAGGGCTACCATCTTTCCTCTCCAGAGGCTAGTCTTCAAATCTTCCAACTAAAGGCTTCACACAAGTCTTTCCAAACTTGCAGATCTCCCTATTCTTCAAGGGCTGTACTCCACCACACACATGCTGATCAAGCAGGGTACAGGCAATTGCCCAAATCCTCACCATCTGCATTATCTCATTTTTAATCTGCACTCTCACATTGTTCACATTTGTAAGCCTATTGTATTTCGCATTTTTAGCGCAACACAAAAAAATAAAGCACTGGCTCTAGGGCTGCAGTAGTTGCAGCAACATCACAAGCTGCACTGCTCTGCCTTATCTCCCACATCTCTTCCAGTTACCTACCAGGCTTGGTGCAGCATTAGGCAACCTCCTTTGTAAGTAATTCCTCCATTTCTCCATGAAAAATGTTTAGCAGCATGCTATTGCCTCCATCCAGACAGAACAAGAGACGCACAGGTGTTTATCTTACTCCTAAATGAAGACTGCGCTGCTTTTTTCAGCTTCTGCATTTGAGCTTGAACACTCTTGCTGTCCAGGTACCACTTCAGAAGCCTGAGATACTTTTCTTACAGGTAGAGTTAGAAATACTCTGCAGCTTGTTGAAGCCTATGTTTAAGTAATAAAGCTGGTTAATTAAAATATCTGAGCTTCCTCTGCCTTAGGCAGTGCTTTCAACCAATAGCTCCAGCACTGTGTGTGAAGCGGTTCATTTTTTCTCTTTGCAATTAAAACTTGTCAAAGGGATACAGTCGGCCCTCTTGCACTTCGTGCCCCCCATATTGCACCTTCAGATCTTGGCAACATGATTTTTTAGTGATGAAGGAGACCCGTTTTCACAACTGCACATGCACGACCTGCGGTGGGGGCAGCAGTGCGGGCACGGCCGCGATTCAACACAGAATTAGGGCTTCGCGGACCCCGATTAAAACCGCGGGTCCGTGATATAGGAGACCCAACTGCATAAATAACTGAGGAAAACTATCTATGCTAGAAGAAGTATTTCTTTAGTCTTACACAATTAACTCGGAGGTAGGCTACAAAATCACAGCTAAATTTGAAGTGGATTTGTTGAAGCAGGGGTTTGTGCTACTAACTTCATGGCATTGAGTCAAGTGTTGATCAGCAGACCTTTCCACCCAGGAAACCCCAGACATCTCCACTGTTTCACAGGCATGAACTAGTAGCTCCTCACTGAAGTCTGTTGCCTATGGCACTTTCAAAGCAGAGCAGACCACCTCCATGAGATGACTCTCACAGAGTAGCTCCAAACTGCTTCCAGAAAGCAGTACATTGGGTATGCTCAAGTGAGGATCATGCAGTTAATTCTCTGTGACAAGGTCATTGCAATACCCTTGTGCAGGAGCTCCACATGCTCCTATCCTCATAACTGCAGATGTCTGCAAGTCATTAGCATGCTCAGCCGTGCTCACTGAGCAGCCATGGATCATCCCATGTGACAGTACCAAGGGCAGTGCTGAGCCACCCTGCTGTACAGTGGCTGTGAGCTGAATACAATCAGTGCTTCTTAACTCATGTTTTGGGTGAGAATCTAAATCATTGGAAGACTCTCAGGTTCTTATAACTTTTTTGGAGCAAAATGCATAACTGGCTGCCTGGGAACTGTGCCTACTTCTGTACAGCTCTGAGGAGCCTTGGGGTACACTGCAGCTCTGGGCCACAGGGATCTGCAGGCACTCCTGGGTAGCCTCACTTTGGGGCCTCTCAAGTAGATCTCACTTGCTCTTTGGCAACTTGATTGAGCTGTCAATCCTCACTCTTGCTTAGCATTCAGGTCAGGAGAGGGAAGTACTACTAGCACAGGAGCTGGTTTATCAACATGCAGCCAACATTTGCCAGCCAGGGTCTTCTCCAGCAACAGTTGTACTGGGTTGGCAAGTCACTCTCCTCCCTTTGGCCACCCATGCTTGACACAGCTGTTCAGTTGTCCAGCACATATGCCGCACCCACTCAAGAGTATCAAACTCACTTCAGCCAGCACAAGATAGCATGGGGCTACATAATCACAAAGAATTGAGGGCATTAAGATGGCATCACTATAGAGGGTCCTGTGGTCCCAGTTTAAAGGCCTCTGTGTCTTTGTCCTGACTTCTGACAGCAACAGTGTCTGGCACTGCGGAGCTGGGGCTGTGCAGCTGGAATTTAGTCCTTTCAAGTGTCACCACAAATTTTCCTATCAGTCATCAGGTTAGTACTTCTACTTCTTCATAGCTGCATTTTTACCACATGTCTAAAAAAGTCACCAAATAATCCTCAGAGACCATTAAAGATGTTTCTATTTGACTTTTAATTAAACCATTGATCTTGTTCTAGCAGTTACATTAGCTGTCAGATATTTGCATGCAACCACACTGTTAATCAACAGCCGGAACAAAGCTGAAACAACACAATTAGCATCCCAAGCCTTCCCACAGCTGGTATATTAAGCCTGCTCAGACACTAATTCTTCCTCCACAAGGAAATTTGATAAGCCATGTCTGAGCAAGCGACAACTGCTCAGAGAGCCACTGCAACTAGAGTGACACCAGCAAACAGTAGCTCTGCAGGAGCATCCAGGTGCTGGAGAAGGCTCAGATGTGTCTGGGCTTCAGATTATTTGGGACATCAACATGCAAAATTCCTTCTCTCTACAAGACTTGAAGTAAACTCTACAGAAATTCACTGTCTAGCTGTGATGGTGAGGTAATGCTTGATATCTTGCACCATCAAGATGACAGTTAGACACCAATTTTGTTTAGCAAGCCAGCATTTCCTGTTCTGTAGCAAGGATCAAAATCAGACAGAATAATCCAAGACTTGTGTCTCACACCATGACAGATACAAGGTGTATTTGTTATACTGCTAGTTCCCAGAAAGGAAGATGCATCAGAGACCCTGCACATGCCCCTCAGCTCAAGTTCTTCGCTCTTGTGGTCAGAGACCAGAAGAACTCGCGCCTACTACCCACTTTACAACAAAGGGAGCATCTGCACAAAGGTAAAGTTCACCTCCAAGATGTAGTCAGTGTTATAACACTGAGACCTAAACTATTCCAAGACCTGGCTTGCCAGTATTTGCCTATGGAAAGTCCACTAAAACTGCTGCACCTACTACTGTAGGGCTGTTGTGAGAAAAGGGAATGCAAAACAGTTAATTACACCAATTAAAGGATGCACAGATAGAGCCTCTAGTAGTATCTAGCCAAGGGGAACAGCATTTCCTCTTCTGTGTTTGAATAACCTTCAGATGCACGTATCAGGGGTGTTTGCTCAGCAAAGCTCTGTACTGTGCCTTCTGCTGTAGGGCTCCAGGGCAGACCTTCAAAGCTGTGTACACAACACAGCTTACTAGTTGCCACCTACAGCTGGGCCCACCAATCACGTCAGTGCCCTTTCATATAAGCTCAGAAATACAGACACATACATTGTCTCTTCACAAGAGTGGCCACAGACTAATCAAAACCAGTAGGCAGCCACAAGTACACATGGTAGTCCAAAACTGCTGTGGGCTGCAAGTCATGGAGGGAAGCAGCTGCCAGCATCCTACTCCCAGGTCAGGCTGGGGCAGCTCCCAGGTCCAGATATCCTCCCAGCATCCATGCAAAGCAGAGGAGTTGGTGTATCAGAATGCCAGCTCCTTTTAATAGCTCAGCCCAGAGGTCACAGTGCAGGTTTCAGCACAGAAAGCTGAAACCCCAGATTTCAGCACAAAAAGCAGTCAGAAGTGCACTGGTCACAGGCTGGCAGGAAGGGTGGCTCCACTCCTTTCAACTGCTGCCCCACAGCAGAACAGCCGTGCAGAGGGATGTGGTCAGTGTCACAAATGCCTGCACCACACCCAGGCAAGCAGGAGGCAGCAAGAGCCACCCCAGCAGCGTGGAGAGAGCAAAGGGCAGCTGACAGCCTCTGCCTGGCTCAGCACAGGACCCACGCCGTGCCAGCACTGCCTGCATTGATGCGCCTGGGTGACACTGGGATGTGCTGCAGCAACAGCTCTTGCCCTTCTCAGCAGGCAGCCTGGGTGTCAGCATGGCAGCCTGTGCCCACCTTACCCTCACAGGACCCCATCATTTGGGAGCTGTGCTGCCACTCAACTTGGCCAGCTCATGCTGGAGTAATTCAATGCACTGACAAATAAATGCGTCATGATTTACAGCATGGCCTGAAGCAAGGGGGAAGGAGACACAGCCCATGATGTCATTGCAACCCACAGTCATTTTTGTGCTGTTACTGGGTAATATCAGCAGGAGAATTCATGCAACCTGCTGCTGCTGTTAGATGAAAACAGCTTGTCCCTTTGCAAGAAAGGCCCCAGCCTAGAGGTCAAAGCTCTGCCTCTATCAGTTTACCAGCCTGATCAGTAAAACTTCCTACATTTCAGTGATCCAAAGAAATTAACTCTGAAGGTATCTGCTGAATTTATGCTTTAAAGTAAGAGATTGTCTTCTGCCTTTATTCGTTCCTTCACATTAGATTAGCTGCCTACTTCTGTGGGTTGTAATGAACAGCAGAGGACCATCACCTCTGACTCAGAGGAAGCATCCCAGTAGCAAACAGACAGTGCAGCTGTATGTGTGGCCGCTCTTCTCAGACAGTTTATAGAGACATAGCTGCTTTCTTTCAAGGACAGAATCAGCAGGAGGTCCAAACCCCAACCCATCACACTAGGGGAGACAGGATTCAGCTGCTCCACCCTCTGCCAACCCTCAGGCAGCCCAGGGCAGTGTCTGCTGGGTTACTCAGCACAAATGAGGATGTGTCAGGCAACCCTTGCTTCGCCAGGAACTTGGGCAAAGCTTCATTTGATTGCTGTTTGAAGTGACCCAGCTTGTTCTCACAACACAAAAAATCCAGTTTATTCTTGCAGTGGTTGTGTTACAGTTGCCATGTACTACCACAGTATGAACTACACATTACATACATCTCACTATGGATGTTAGATTTCAACTGCTAACAGCAGAATAGTACTTACAAAAGGAATTGCAACCTATTAGTTGAACCCAAAGCCCACAGTAGCAGATCCAGTCCTCACTACGATGTACCAGATACTATGCAGATACCTTCAAAACTCACAGTTGCAAGGAGGGACAGAAAGCCAAGCCCACAGACAGATTAGAGGCCACATCAGAGCCCAGAGAACCATCTGATTAAGATAAAACATAGACTTACTGCTAAGCTTTCAGGTACAGAACCAGGATTTATCTCCTAATGATGACCTGGAAGAAAGTCCTCCTTATTAGATTACAGAGCACTGGTCCTTCCTCATGAGGAACACAAACACACCGATTGCAAGCTACAGAAACTTTTGCCTTGTGGGGGAAAAAAAAAAATCTGCACTAAGTCCCCAGAAGCCAAGCCTTAGGGGAAAAATCACTAGAGCTACATTGCACTAATCCAAATCAACAGGCAGAGCTCGCTTAGCCCATTGCACAGAACCTCAGAGAGTTGACTTTAACTCTGAACCCGAGGTCAAGTTCCCAGGAAGAGCAAGGGTAGCTTCACTTACCCCACCCGGCTGGCAGTTGCAAGAGGGTGGGTGAGTATCCACCTCCACCACACACACAGAGCAGTGAAGAAAAGATACATAAGAAGCTAGCACAAGTTCTGTAGATACAGTAATTTCATGAAAACGGCTACACTTATTTTTCCAAATACAATGTAAAGACATATCCTTCCACAACACCACTACCCCTAGCATGAATTCAATCTGCAACAAACGAAGCAGCCGCACACCTTGAAGGCTGTGGTTGACTGCAGCTCTTTTACTGCAACGACTTATAGGTCAGGTGCCATATTCATGAACTGAGTATCATGCCCGGAAGTAAAGGAAGACAGGCCCAACTTATGCTGGTGGCAGGGACCTAGCAAGTGTCACGGGACAGCAGCTTTACACAATTCACACCAGCTTTACCTGCAACACACTTTCACCATGGTGAGCTTGCCAAGCATGCATTAGTGGTCTAAACTTGGCAGACCTTGTTCAAACTAGCTGCACATCAAAATCTGTTTCTGAGAGGCAGAGAGAAAACAGAATTCCTCTGCAGCCTGGGGGATTCCGAGACCATTGTTTTACTTCCCATTGCTTGTAGCAGACACAGAACAATGCTGGCAACACAGCAGCACGGCCACACACAAGGCTAACCACCTTCTTAGATTACAGTTGTAGGCTAGAAAAGAGTTATCCTAACCCATTTAGATTTCAACATTCCATGTAAGTCAATACAGGACGTGCCATTAGAATATAGAAGCAGACTTCAGTCCTTCTTGAATAGCTGGCATAGCATTCAGTGCCTTAAATGAAAAAGCTGTTTAGCACATTAGTCTAACTGGCCCCAAGTAATTTTACTGAAGTTTGATCACTTTACAAGTTTCCGCTCATATGTAAAAGAATGCAGGAACAGTCTGTGTAAGCTACCTTAAAGTTGCCTGTAACTTGGAAATAATAGTTCAGGCAAAGGCACTTTTTCATTAGACCAGCAGTCCAGCTATTGAAACAGAAGGCCCTGAGAAGACCAAGCACCCTCAGAAGCCAAAGCCACCTCCAGTAGTGAGGTCCACTGCCAGTCTATCAAAAATTATTTTCAAGGGGAAGGATTAAGTGTCACATTTCCAAGAAGCAGAAATCTTCTTTCAAGACACACTGAATATTTTCCAGAAAACAGCTTCCAGGGAAATCACAGATTAGTGACAGACAATGTATGTGTATTTTGACTACCTACTTACGATGCATTAATAGAACATCAAGTCAGACAGAAGGGCCCCTAAATACACACAGGCTGAGAACACATTTTTCTTTTTTCAGCTTTCAAGAACCTAGCTCTAGGTGTTACAGGACAACACATTCACCAAGCTTTAGAAGAGACTCATTTTCCTCTAGAAATGTAAGGTTTGTTTTGTCACCCTTCAGTGTATCAACAACCTAGGGAAGAAAGTTGGTTTTCAATTACTTTCCTAAAATGAGATTTCCATAAGGTACTCACTCACAGGTCAAGATACTTTCACCTTTAGTGCACACTGGAGGTCTGAGCTATAGACCACCACACATGCATCAAGTACTTGGTGATTAACCAAACCCCCACCCAATACACAGATCAGAGGCAGCCTTTCCAGAAGTACTCCTGTAGCTGGGACATGCCAAGACCACCAAAGTCTCCATAAGGCAAGTACCAAAGGAACATGATTATAACACTGTCCTCCCCTCACCCATTTCCTTTCTGGCATAAGTCCCTGCATGCACTACCATGGGACTCAGGACCAACACACAGACAAATCTGAAAACAAACCACTGCACAACCATTTACTTCCATCACCACTTAAATCCTGCTGTTACAAGGCAAGCCAGGTCAGCTCACTTACATGGTGAAAGTGCAACCTAGCAGAGAAACCATATTTTTCAGTTTGATCAATTGGACTCTGGCAGCCCAAGACTGCAGTTTTACCCAACAAGCCAGTTTGGCACCCATTCTGCCTCTGCCAGTGACATGAAGCTGCTGGGCAAGCAGTGACCACAAGAACACTGCCAACAGGCACTGAGCAGTACACATCTAGGACCTGCTGCCTGCAAGCTTAGGTATAACTTGGCAGGTTACAGCCAAAAACCACTTGCCAGGCTTGAAATACCCAACTCCTCCATTTCTAAAATAAATCAGCTGACTTCTATTGCTAGTTACCAGATTTTCTAGGGACAAGCTCAGTGCCAAATTAGCTTCAACCCCCCTCCCTTCTTGCCTAAGCAATCTGTAGAGTTGATCAGGCCCTTCAGCCAAGAGCAAAGCCCTTCTGCTCTGCATTCCTGGCATCCTACTCTCAGTGCCCGTCATGCCACATGCCACTCAGCACCCAGGAATCTGCAATTATCTCAGTCTAACAGACAAGGAAAAAAGCTAGACTTAACACTTGTTAACACTTGAGCAGCTCTGCAGCCACCTTGTGTTGAGCAGAAGACTCCATGAAGTTACCTGCCCTCACAGCAACTTTTTCAGAGCGTTCAGTCCCATTTTTGCTGGATGGCTGAAGGCACTAAATTGCTTCATGGCCTTTTTTACAGTAGATCACACAGTAAGCAAACTTGCATTGAAGAGAAGGCACTTCATGACCAGAAGAAAAACTCAGAAACTATCAAAATACTAAGAAGAGACTAAACAAGGGGTAACAGCAGCAGAAGTTGGGCTGCTAATGTGCATTCAGAAAGGGTTGTGGTCAAACACTGTCAGTTAAACCAGCTTCTCTGTATATAAGCAGATTTATTTTAAATGGACAAACATTGGATGCCAGAAGCTTGCTACTGAAAAGGTTTTAAAGTGTGGTTGTAGCATAGCAGCGGTAGCTGAGCCATAATACATGGCTTCCAAAATGTTCCTGGAAGTTAAATAATAACTGGAACAGGCACTGCATCCACTTAGCAGAGGTCTGATGGCATTATTAATGCCAGAAATCCAGAAGGTGCAGCTGTCAGGTTTTCCCAGTTGATTTGGCTCAGAACTGGCCCTAAACACCCCAGGCCCTAAAGACCTATGTAGTCATAACAATTCTGCACCTAAAGCCTTTACTGATTTCTTTTTTTTTTTGCTTTAGCTCCAGGGCTTGCAATGGTCCTGGTTTTACTCAGCAACACAAAAGAGACTAAACAGTAGAAACAAAAAGAAAACTTCAAGTTCTCCAGAACCTCCTGGGAGAAACACAGCAGGGGCAGGGAGTGATCTCAGCAGATGCTGCACCTGCAGGAAAGGTGCCTAGGGCTTCAGCCTTACAGCCCACTGGAGCCCTGCAAAATTTACTCAGAACATCTTTTCTGGAAAGGGCATTCAGGACGTTTTTTCAGGACTGGCTTTGTTTATCCAGGACTGTACAGTAGGGCTCCTGTGCTACCTCTTGGCTCCAGCTCAGGTGGCACAGCATGGATGGAGCTGTACATCCCTTCATGCAGAGGCTGGGATATGGCAAAGGCACTAGCAGTCATAGTCATTTCATTCTGCCAAAGCATCAAGTATTCTTGGGGTTTGTTTGGGGGTTTTATTTATTTTTTTAATAGCCAACACAATGCAAGCAAACTGCAAAACAGTTCGATGTCTTAAATTTTTACAGCCACCCTGTAGCTCAGTCTAATCCTGCAAGCGAGCTGCATTGCTGCAGCAGTGTTTCTAGAAAGGAAGTCACTGGAAGCCAGACCTGACTGGACTAACCTTGATCTACCAAACCCACAGCCCTCGGGAAGTCCCACAGACAAATAAGAAGGTAGTTGGACTAGCAACATATTTCTAAGGCAAACAATACAATAGGAAAGGAGCACTCACCTGGCTTTAGTATTGTGGCTGTAAGGAGCTAGTCCAGCAGCTGCCACAGAAAGGTGAGCTCTGATGTGAGCAAAAGCACAGCCCAGGAGTCAGCAGCTGCAACTTGAACCTTACCATGTGAGAGGGGAATTCATCTCTAAGTAAATAATTAGCATCAGCTCCATTCCCAGCTGCAAGTATGTTAACTGTTCTGCCCTGGGAGGATAATCAGCCACTCAGGACCCAAGAGTCCTCACTTCTACTTGTCCAAAGCTGACTTTACACACTAGTAGAGTATCCAGCTACTCCACCTAGCCATGGGTTTCCAGAGAGGGCTAGGTCTGCCCTAAACGGGAGAAGTTTTTCTTTTCTTACTCTTGCAGCTAAAGCCTTTGAAGAGAAACAGCTTTCAACTTGGCCAAGAGTTTTAGGCAACGGAGCAGAGCTGCACTCACCCAAATTCAGCTGTGCAATTCATAGAGACCAGAGTTATCAGGAGGGAGCAGTTAGAGTTATCTGGCAAAGAGTTAGAAAAGGCAATCACATTCCTTTCCAGAGATCTCTCAGGCGTTCAAATTACTGCTTTACCAACTACGTTGTGGCCACACCTGAGCTATTCCCAAAACGGTCACTGTACGCATTCCCGAGGGATCATCTGAAATGCGACGTGCATGTCAGCAGCTTTCGTTTCCTGTGCAACCCACCAGTTACGTACTGATTGCACACTCCGGTATGGCACGGACAGGCAAATCTCATGCCAGCAGCTCAAAGCACCCGTTGCCTGGGGTTAGCAGGGTTCCTTGAACATTTCCTACCGTAACCAACCGCAGCAGAAAGATTGAGGAGAAAGTGCAATCCTGTTCAAACTGTGCTTAGGCAAGCACCAATGCTAACCTGAACACTGGCATCATCTACTGGGCTGTGGTGAGCAAGAAAAGTTCCCTCACTCTCCTATACTACCTACGGCAGCAGCTACCTCCGCACAGCCGAGAGTCCGGCTCCAGCACCCTGCCAGAGCCCAGGTACACCCGGCTAAGGCAGGCAGCTCCTGCCGAGCTGCTGGAGGGGTCGGTGCCCGGGCAAACTGACTGCACAGGACGCGAACACGCTCTGGCACTAGTTTTCTTCAGTGAAGACCTGAAAGCAAAGTCTCGCCTATGAAGCGGTGATCAAGAGAGACGCCGAGGAGGACAGCAGCGCATTGCCAACCCTGGGAGCCGGGCTGTGGAGCAGCCCCACGGCAAATACAACTCTTTAAAGAAAGAAGCAGCAGCAATCCCTCACCTTCCGAGCCCACAGTCCCCAGCGACCTGAGCCCGTCACGGCTCCGCCAGGCAAAGGTCCGGCGCAGTAAGAAACAATGGGAAAGTAACAAAAGCCGCCCGCCGGAGACGCACTCACCGATGGAGACCAGCTTGATGCTCTCCCGCTCCAGGAACTCGAGTGCCACCGAGACGTTCTCCAGCTGCATCTGGCGGAAGGTGGGCCGCTGGTGGTACTTGCGGTACATGCGCTTCTGGCTGAGCACCTCCAGCAGCGCGATCAGCCGCAACCCATCGCTCAGGTCATGCTGCAGGTTCCCGATGCGCTTGTTGACGCAGCGCAGGTGCTCGTTGCACCAGCGGGTGAAGGTGTTCTGCTGGATCCGCTTCCAAGGCGCGTCGTCCGCCAGGTCCTTCTCGGTGGCCGGCATCTCGCCCTCCGGATCGGCTGCTCTGCGCCCGCCCTGGCCCCGCGCCTGCGTGCTCATGGCCCGTCCCGCTCCGCCTTC
>WEKX01009248.1:79985-141664 GCA_013390025.1 Pitta sordida | reverse complement strand
AGCAGAACTAAAAACAATTATACCACAAAAGCTACATGCATTATACCACAAAAGCTACATGCAAATATTGTCAGCAGATAAATCAAATAAAAGCCAAAATCTCAGCCTCAGCCCTGAAATTATCCTTTGTTCATTCCATTTTACAAAAATAGTGCACCAATAAAATTATTAAAATGAATATCAGACAATAGAGATGCCCTGGCAACACATAGACTGACTGATGCAAGTTGTGGATGGAAAGTCATCTATAGAGGCAGCATTTGAAGTTGCCACTGTTTCAGGATTCACTGACTTCTGTGATACCTAGATGTAAATTCTCTGTTTTATTTTTAGGTCATGCTTATTTGCAGACCCATGCTGATTATATTTGGAAGAAAAAATCATTAACAGATGTAGATAGTAATTGATATGATAGAATGAAATAATGTTTTTTAAATACATGAATATAAAATTCAAGAAATCCTAAGAAAAAGAAAAGAAGACTGGATTTTGAAATTAAAAGCAAAGGAAGAAACAAAAAAAGTCACTGAGGGCATTTAGCATTTAAAAATATGAAAGACTCAATCCTAACAGCAATGAAATATTCCCAGGTTACAGTTCTCTCCTCAATTTAGACTGAGTACAGAGATAGAAAATATTTTCATGTAGCTGGATGGCACTGGGAAATGAGAAGTGAAATTCTGCTGCTGTTATTACTTTTCTTCCTCCAGAAAGTTGTTTTCTCAAGGGTGCTGTTCGACTCTTAGAAGTCGGCACAAAAAATGGCAATTTGAGTCAACAGATTTGTTCAATGACAAAATATGTTCTTAGCGCTCTTAAGTCCTGTTAGCCCTGAAGAAATAACATGACAGAGGGGGGCAGAGAATGGCTGGTATGCATGAACAGTCTCTCCCTGAAAGAAAAAAAAAAAGTTGATTTTAAGAATATCTGGAGAGTTATGGGGTTTCCCCAGAACTGCTTCCCAATTCTACCTATGACTACTGCTATCAGTGGCCTTTACAATACCTGTGCAAGGAGTCTTATACAATGTTTAATTCTTGTAGAGCAGTTATGGTCTTTATCTTTCATTATATTTCATTTTCTTAATTATATATTTCTAAATATTAGGTGTATTTAAAAAAACCCCAAAACTGTTTAGGGCATAAAACCACAAAACCAATTGTATTACATTTTCTTATTTGTAGCTACACTAAGGTTCAAAATTGCAATCTAGTTAACGTAGTTAACAATTCAGTTAACATTGCCCTAACATTAACTCTGGTATTACAAAGTTGAGCTACAGCCTTTCTATGTCTGGGGACTGTTCATATCAGCTTTTCAAAGGCATCCCACCCACTCTCTGCTGCACAAATCCAAAAGAAAGATAAATCTGACATTCCAGCAATTGTTACCACTTCACTCATTAGTGGCAAACACCTGTAGCAGCAGGAGCCACGTATACTTTAACTACGGGTTTTTTCACCTTTAAGTTGCTTGTCATCATAAAGAAATGACAGCAGCTCAATGAGAGAAGAGTAATGCAGCAAGAAGACTGAAGCCCATTTTCAAGGTTTAATTGCCAAAAAAAAAAAAAAAAGAAAAAGAAAAAAGGCTAACGAGTGATTAAAAAGATAAATCAAAAGTTTGCAGAAAGACTAAAGCACCCAGTCAGTTTTATGGTTTCATTTGAGCTACAAAGACGTTATTATACATCCATTTACAAAACAATGATCTCTTACTGTTTATGAAAGTTTAATCTCTTGTTTTATGGCTTTAATATATCTAACATTGGTAAGGTTTACTTTAAAATTAAGTGCCTGACTATATGATGTCAATGTTATTTTTTACATTCACTCTGCAAATGAAATGAATAACAGTAATTGTACTCATCTATGAAACAATTAAAGTAGGGATAATTGCTGCTTCTCTCATATCTGCATATAAAGTAAAAGAATTAATATTTTATTTTATCATTTGGCAATGCTTCTTGTTAGCACAATAGCCTCATATTATTTTTTTGTTTGTTCACAGGCATTTGAGCAAATGCTAGAAAAAATTATGCAGAACCAAAATGCACATTGATAGCAAACTTTTGCTTAAGGCACATATCACCTCAGGCTCGCATGTCTGGTAAAACTTTGGTCAAAAAACATCAACAACCATAAAACCAAAATGAAAACAAAAAAATCCCAAACAAAAGAACAAACCACTCTAAAAACTCTCTCCCCCCCCCATTTCTTAAAATAATAACCTCATAGTTAAAAAAAATAAACAAGAAAAAAGAAGTGGATTGGTTGATTAACTTCTGCCATTCAAATGATAGGTCTACAAAATGGCAACACTTCCAATGGCCACCCAGCTACATGGTAACAAGTAATTGTAACAGTTTTTTATTGCAGAGGATTTAAAATACTGCTTTAAAAAGCTAGAAAACTGTGTATATGCAGCAAATTTTATCATTTCTGAAGGAAGCCAAAAACTGTCTGAAAACCTCTTCCATTTTTTTTCCTATCTTGTCCAAGAATACATTGCCCCAGGCACTTCAATTGACTATCATTTTATTTTTTAGACACTTTTTCAGGAAACAGCTAATGACATGCTTCTGAATTCCTGAGGTGAGCCTTAATGATGTGATATGGATGGGAGACTGTCTCTCATGTACCTTGAGGATTAGCTTGTGGAGGAAAGAGAGAATCTGAAGATCAGATAAGGGAAAAAGGGAGATGCTGGTCCTCTGAAGTGCCAGAACTGCTTCCCATCATTAATAGCTGTCAGGTCTTTTACTCATTTGCTGTTCACTCATTTACTGTTCTGTTCTGCTTCTCATCTGCATATCAAGTCCTGCAGCCTGAGTTTGGTTATCTTTGATAGATATGCTACAAGGTCAGTAATAGGATCCAAAACTTCCATGGTCTCTTCAATTCACCATGTGGACACAAAACAACCATTACACACCTCTGCCAAGATTCTATTCTATTCTATTCTATTCTACCAAGACAGAGTTTCACTTTACCATGACCCTTCACCAGGAATAAAGGAATTATTATGTGGAGTTTTCAGACTAAGGGCTGCATCACCATAGTAACACAAATAGAATCAATCATAGAATCACAGAATCCCTTGGGTTGGAAGACACCTTAGCAATCANACTGAGGAGCCCAGAACTGAACACAGTACTCAAGATGTGGTCTAACCAGTGCTGAGTACAGGGGGAGAATAACTTCCCTAGTCTTATTGACAACATTATTCTTGATGCAGGCCAGGATGCCATTGGCTTTTCTAGCCACCAATCATCCAATTCCAATCCTCCTGCTGTGTTCAGGGACACTTTCCACTGGATCAGGTTGCTCTTAGTACCATTCAGGCTAGAACACACCACAGGCATGGTTGATCAGGTATGTGCTAGCCATGTAACTGTTGATACCAAAGGGTGGCCCTCTTGTTATCTAATTAGACTACATAGAAGACATTGGTCAACAAATGTGCTTGGAGAATGAACAGTCCCAAATGGTGAGCTTATTGTGCCTATGGCTGAAAAAAAAGAAACATCACATATCAAAACATACTTTAAAAAGCACCAAAACCCAACACCTGGATATATTCATTCACAATCTCAAATTTTCTTAGCAGTTTTACTAGATTTTCATTATAGGCCATTAATAAAAGACACATAATAAACCACATTTTGTATAACAGTTTTAAAAAGATGGATTATGTTAGCAACATGTGTCTGGCCAAAGTACAAAAATTATTCCCTTCTCTGTTTCTTTTTATTAAAACCTTGCCCCAACAAGCTCTAAAGGCAGTATCTGCGAGTTCTTGAATGAGAACAAACAAATGTTTTAGTTGAAAATTCTTGTCAAATGTGCTTAACTGGTTGTATTACTAGCATGATTACTTTTTAATGTGGTGTAAAAATCAGATGCAATTAATTTTGAGTCAAACCTACTGATTTTTTTACACAAAATTTTGCTAAATATGCAAGATGTTCAGGGGAAAAAAGGAAAACTAAGACCATTTAGAAAATAAAATGCAATGTTTATATTGAATTTTAGCAAGCATATTATTCACATTCTTTTGGAGCTGGAGGTCTGGAACCTTGAAGGGAAGATTACACCCTTGACTTTTCAAAACACTGAAGATCATCAAGAAAGATGTTTAGTTTTTTTAGTAAGCATGTGACTGACCCTTTCCACATAGAAAACCCAACACCACAAATACACAAACAAACAAATGAAACCCAGGAACCAGAGGAGAGGCCTAAATCAACCTGAACTGTGGAGATTCATAGAAATAAAAGTAGTTGTTTCTTTCTAATTTTCCACTCAGCATGACTCTTAACATATAACTTGCTCCAGTAAAGTCAGTGGTACAAGATAATTACATAAGACAGTGATATAAGATTATGTGGTTCTAAAACTTCAGGCAAAATAGATAATATGTTATTGATCACTCTAAAATTATTATTTATCTTCCATGCATTCTCTCGTGTGTAGTTGTATATGTATGTGCTAGATACATAACTTCTAAAATCAGTATTGTATATTTTTAAACATAATAATGTACTTAGCCACAGAAATATTTAATAAGTGAGGATAAAAATACAGAACTGTGTATCCATCAGAATATTTCTGGATCTTTTTCATAAAGTAATAAACCTTCAGAAAGTAATAAACCTAAGACTGCTCAAAATAGACATGATTACCAATTTATTGACATCTCTTAAGACTATTGTTACTTAGATCCAAACTTATAAACTTTAAGTGCAAATCTGATGACAAAATAAAAGTAGTGGTAAAAATCTTGACTTAAACTCACCACCCTGGAATAATAGGCATTATAGATCTCTTCTAACTGTATAGACTATAAAAGTAAAAAATTTATTCCTTTCCACAGAAGTGCCTAATTGGAAAGAAAATCTTTATTTCTACAAAGACATCATCAGAATTTCTAGGTAACCATTTTCATCATTCCTCGTCAATAGTACTTTAAATTTTTTATAGTCAAGGACTGAATATTAAATTTTTATTGAGTTCTTAACCTCTTACAAATTTCCTTTTGTATTTTGTTTTGAATGTTTATTTCGCTAATACAGCACTTCTAAATGATCTCTGGAGAAATACTTAATGAGTATAGCATTATAGCATTTCCCTATGCAGCTATCTATTATAGTTACAAAGAATCTGGGTTAAAATGAGCAGCTGTAAACAAGAAAAAAACCCCAACAAGTAAAGTTAATGGGGTAAAAGTTAGTAAAATCTTCTTAGTTTTACTGATAAAACTAGAAAAAGATTCCACAACCTTTCCTTTCCCCTTTCACAGTAGAATTTATCCATACAGTGGATAGATTTAGACAAGATATTAGAAATAAATTCTTTACTGTGAGGATGGTGAGGCACTGGAACAGGTTGTCCAGAAAACATATGGAGAGCCCATTACTGGAAATATTCAAGGGTGGGGTGGATGGGGCTTTCAGAAACCTGGTCCAGTGGGAGGTATCTCTGTCCATGGCAAGGGAGTTGTACTTGGGTGATATTTAAGGTCCCTTTCCATCCTAACTGTTCTATGATTCTTTGTTCCACCAGTGTAAACTGTGCTGCAGGGGAGAGAAATGTGAATGGATGTGCATGTGTGCCCACTTTCACTGGTAAGTTATACAGGTGGGTTGAGATTGTGCTAGTTCTGTGTGGTTCATTAGAGACATGGTTGATCTCTGGTATGGAAACTCTATTTTCATTACTTTGTCACAATTTATGATATAGAAGCACAGATGATATAGTATTAAATTTAATAAGTCTGTGTTTATACTGCAAGGTAAAGAGTGAGTATGGGAAAAGGCTTGATTTGTCAATTATTTAGAAGATTGGGTTAATATTGCCTACCTGGGATGCTGTTAGTGCTGATACCTGTATCCGAATTGAGAGCAGAGTACCATTTTAGTTAGTGAGTAGTCTTAGTGCTTCTTAGAATACACATGTGAAGTGCACATTAGAGACTGGACCCTGAGGTGCTTATTTGTCTTAACGGACTAAACACCAAAAGTGACCAATGCAGATGTCTACAATGTACGCGGTTATATGAGTTGCACTTAGTGTTTCCTGCTGCTAATTGAGGTTGTGATTATCTGTCAGAATCTTCAGCCCTTTTATTTATTTGATCTATCCAGAATGCTCAGAGCACCTTNAAGAATAACTTCCCTAGTCCTACTGACAACACTATTCCTGATGCAGGCCAGGATACCATTAGCTTTTCTGGCCACCTGGGCACACTGCTGCCTCATGTTAAGTTTTCTATCAACTAGCACTCCCAGGTCCCTTTCCACCTGATCATCCTGCAGCCACTCCAACCCCAGCCTATAGATCTGCATGGGGTTATTGTAACCGAAGTGCAGGACCCGACACTTAGACTGGTGATGTTAAGAGTCCAAGTGTTCCCAAATTTTCCCCTCCAAGAGGGTTCTGGAGGTCCATTCAAGTTATATGAATGAGAACAGAAAAGAAATATTGGGCTACTAAAACTGTATTCTTGTCCATACATTGTAATTTCTTATTATCTGTATCAGTTGCAGAGTATTTATAAGTATTTATAAGATATTTAATCTATATATTGTACAGAAATTCTTTTTCTACCTCCTAAATAAGCATAATGTTATCATATATAATTCTAGTCCAAATAAAAGAAACTAATAATTTGCATTTATTTAGTGCTCTTCATTCAAAGATCTTAAAGCACATTAGAGGCTGTTTTGAACTATGGGACCTTCTGAAGCACCTCTATAAAGGAAACCCCTCCCCCCCCCAACATTATATCTGGCAGCTGTACTTAGTCTTTTCACGGCATTGCTATGCGGAGTTGAGTTCTGGCAGTCAAATTTCTAGTAAATATTTCGAAAAATTACAATCACAGTCTTGCTAAATAAGTCTAAAGATGGCAGGACTCATGGCAAATCGTGGGAGATAAGAAACACAAGTAGACATGCTAATTTTTTTGATTGACCAGCAAATCTTCTATGACGTGAGCCACTCTCTGCAGGGAACAAAAACATTGCTTTTAACTTCAAGCTAACTATTAGTTTTGGGATTTTATGTGGAATAGACCTTGTTGACCTATAGCTGGAAAATATGGTGGGTGATAGTAATTTGGAAAACAAACTGTCAAGGAATTGTGCTGAAGCTAGATAAAAATAAGGTGAAACTTGTTGTCCTGGAGTTACTTTTGTGTGAACCCATCTAGTAGTTGCCGATTTGATGGCTGATAAAGAGAAAAGAGACTCAGTGGGCAGCAACAAGCTGGTTAATCATAGCTGCCTCCTGATATTCATTTGATTATAACCACTGCTTATGAATGTCGTAATTGTGCAGGGGTCATTTGCCAGATCGAGAATCAGGCAGAAAGGTCCATTTAAAGGGACGTGCAATGAATGTATTCCATTTATTTATGGTTGTCTTATTAGCTCTTTGAAAAGAAATATAATAACAAATTAAACATATCAAGAAGGGATTCACTGGTCATTTTAATGAGATAATCAAAAGACCAGAGAACCTGTCATAGCATAGAACACTAAAAGAGCATGTCATGCTTAATCTAACATTATGAAAGTTGGGTTAGGGCCAGATGTGATTTTTCTCTATTACATATGAGTGTTAAACTCTAGGGAAAAAAGGGAGCTTTTTAAGATGATGGCTAAAAGAGGCATAAGAAAAAAAGTCCATTAATACAGGCCATTGTCTAAAATTAGGTGATTTCTATTAAACAGAATAGAGAGTTTCTGCACAAAAATTCCAATAAAATTCACTGGGCAATAAAGCTGAGGAAGGTTTTTAGGATGATAAGTTTCTGCTGTAGACATGGAAGATCTATTATATTTTGATTTGCACTGAAAAATGATGCATATTACCTATACAAAATACTGCCTTACAAATAGCTAAAAGAAAAATCCTCACTCATTAATATGGCAAAAACTGGAAAACACTGGCAACACCATATTACACATACAAAAGAAAGACTACAGTGAATCCCCACTGCATCGTGACTTCTCCATTACGACCCCGCCCATTTGCGAAGCAAATTTTTCGCAATTATGATTCAGCGGTCCGTGAGCTCAGCTGCCTGACACACGCTAAGTTGCTCTGCTCTGCCGAGGGGCGGTGTTGCGGTGCCTGTGGGGTGGGACTCACCCTGCCCTGCGGGGAGTGGGCTCGCAATGGTGGCACCATGCCCCATCCCTGACCCAAGAAATTGCCCCATGAAAGTGAGGCAAGCTGTGTGCTGGGAGGGCGCAGCTGTCACTGTGCCAGGAGGAGGCTTCTGTCTGGGACCATATGGGCAGCGCTGCACCTCTCTCACAGGACCGGTGGATGTTAAAGGGAAAGAAACNGACCTGCAGTTCTTTGCGAGTTTAGTGTTTCGCGATGGCCTTGGCCTGTCCCTTTTCCCGCGAAGGAGGGGGTATAACTGTATTTTGCTCTCTCTTTACCTTTCCTTGACATAGTAGAAAATAGTGATCCCTTGGCAGAAAAAAAGACAGTAGCTCTTTTTACCCATTAAATTGAAATAGATTTTTTTCTAGAAATATTTATAACCATTTTCAAAATAAGTTGTCTATGACAAGAAATATACACAGAATGAAATTACAATATCACACAGTATCACAGTATTAGCAAGGTTGGAAGAGACCTTGGAGATCATCAAGTCCAACCTGGAACCCAACAGCAACCCATTGTTTAAAACATGGCACTACCCACAGGACCATCCAGTCCAACTCCCCACCGACTAGACCATGTCACTGAGCTCCTCACTGAGTCTTCTCTTAAACACCTCCAGGGATGGTGACTCCACCACCTCCCTGGGCAGACCATTCCAATGAGCGATTACTCTCTCTGTGAAAAACCTCTTCCTAACATTCAGTCTAAACCTCCCCTGGCATAGTTTAAAATTGAGTCAGTTTTTTAACTTATTACTTATGATGTTAACATAGACATTGCTTACATTGATGATTGTCCTTCGTTTATAAATATATTTCACATTTTCGGTTAACAAATAAAATAATTTACAAGAAAAACCTTCACATTTTTGCAGATATAACTAAGGCAAAATATATTTTAGAAAATTTATCATTTCATAAAATATTTTGTATAAGTACCTATTAGTTTTTCATTACCATCTTTTTCTAATCTCTCTTGCTGGTAAGATTCCTCCTTTCCTGTCCTACAGTATTGATGTAAGACACTTTCTCACCTCATCCACATGTCATAGGTGATCTCACTTACTTTTCCATCCATCCAAAAACATCGCAACTTATCAGAGTTAATACTTGTGATGATGCGGCACATGACAGAAGCAGTAAGTTTGTGTCTATCTGCAGACACTAATGCTCGTATTTCATTAGGAAATCTACGCGAAATGCTTCAGTTTGGATAAGGCATGAACTTTCAATGAGCACACCCATCCTCTCTTACACAGGACAGGATGGTCTTGGACTGTGCCACTAGAGTCCTTTGAAATGAAAGCAAATCAGGAGATGTTCTCTGTGAGCGTAGCTGACCTACTCCAACTGGTAATAGGATCTCAGTCAAGAAAGCAGACATATTTTTTTTTATAGCTATGCAATTGAATATGTGTATTTCAAGTATATTTTTGCTGGAATATGTAAACTTACCACAGTATGCAAGAAAGAAAGATATAAAGAAGTTGCAGTAGGAAAAATCATCATTTAGCTTCAGCAACTGTGAAAAATGTGTAATTAGGATTTTACAACAGTGTGACGCCCTGTGAGAAATCAACAGCAATTGTGATGCAACATCTGGTTCTTTCAAAGACATGTATCCCAAAACAAAAGCTACTAAGAACCAAAATGTAGACAGAATAGCAATGAACAAGAAGGAAAACAGATATGGATTAGTTCCTGAATTCTACCATTTTTTGTTCATTTTTAAAAAAATTCTATAGCACCAAGTCAAAGCTTAGCACAAGAAATGTCTAACCCTATGCAAATTTTCTCTTTTCTTATAACATTTTTTAAGCTCAGCGATGCATGATAGTTGCTTGTCACTACAAAAGGTCTCTAATATACTACCATTAGAAGCCAAAAAGCCTGGATCTCTGACTATGTGGCTAAACCGAGAAGCACTTAAGCAGTACATGTAAACAATGCTGGTTTAAGATTTAAGGAAATGGTGATGAGTAGTGATTTTGTCTGAGAAAGAAGCTGTAACTATCAAAAGGCCTTTTTTGGTAAGGTTCCCATATGTTATTTTAATTACCATTGGTTCATGATCTTCTCCAAAGATCTATGGATAGTAGAAATAATATATGGAACCTCATCGTAAAAGGCAATGAACAAGAAGGAACAATGAACAAGAACATAGATACAGATACATAGATATTAATATCTAGATATCTAGATATTTAGATACATAGATATTAATTGCTACCATACATAATACAAGTGAGTGAAATCACAGTAACAAGACAGGAAAAGGATGTTTCTGTACACTTCCAGAACATGTATTGACCATAAAAGGACACAATTCATTCCTTTAATGCATGCAGGTATGGGAAATCCCATTATATGCAGTATTTCATATGGCTGCCCGTCAATATTAAATGATTACTGCTGCCGCTGCATGTACAGCAGCAAGTAGGTACCTCTGTCTGATTTTAAGCAACATCAGAGAAAAACAATATTAGGGTTTCATTTAGCTCCAAATGTAGGTGCTCAAGGCTGAAATCTTAGTTCTTACTCTGACTTTCTCTGCAGCTGTTTATACAATCTCCTGCAAGCAGAGACAAATGATGTCTGTCTACATTCTGTTTCAGCAGATACTGAAGTACATTGACTTTTCCTAAAGATCCTACTGAGGAGGTTATTTGTTGGTTCAGTAGTGTGAGATATCTGCTTGCAACAGACCTATACATAACTTTATGTTGTAGTTCCTCATCAGAAAGATGGGACTAAGCAGACTATGCATGACTCAGAAGGGATTTGAAAGCTTTAAGAACACACCTAGTCCATGAAATACTTAGATATTACAGTGACAAAAGTCATAAAGTATACTTCAGAAAGCTAAAAGTTAAGCACTATACAAACATTTACTACAGTCAAGCTTTAATATTTTTAATATACCTTGAGGAAGGAACAGAAAACAAATTTGGGCCTTGTAATAAAATGCAGCACACTGCTTATGTGTTTCTTCTGTTGTAAAATCCAACAGAATTGGATTAAACATTATCACTTGCTGTTTAATCTTGGTTTTACAAGGTGCAGGTTGCTTGACCTGATTTTAAAGGATTTAAAACCCAAACCTCTTATCCTTAATAGTGATTCTAAGCTTTATAGCTTTGAAGGAGAAAGATCTGCTTCATAGCTGTTGAGATTACCAGTCTCAGTAAGTATTTATTCCTGTCGTGTTCAGAAAGACCTATATGGCTACATGCTGGGACATGCTGTTAGTGCAATTGAAAACTGAGAATTGAACAAGCAATTAGGAACTTAGGCTGTCCTGCTTGAAATTAGATGAGTACAACAATAATAACTACAGACAGATCTCAAGATTCAGGTCAGATAACTGAGAGAGAATAAAATAGAATACTTAGCCCAATATTTTTTGAAAAGACAGTTGAAATTACTGTGGCGAAATAACGACTCTGTCTTGAAAGGAATCTTCTTTTTTTCATTTTACAGCTACTCAGTAACCAGAAGCTGAAAGCAGTTATTATTTAGGACTTTTGTTCTCAATAAAAGGGGTTAACTGTATTCCGAGGTTGGAGGAACTGTTAGCATTGGCAACAAACATGAGTAGGGCTTCTTTCAAAAGTCTTGTTTATTTATCAAAAATGCAGGAGCTTTTGCAAGAACCACAGGGCTCAAGAAGCAAAGAAAATCACTTTTCTTAGAAAGTTAGGTGTCTTTATCAAGTCTCAGTTTTTAGCTTCATCTGTGTTAAACGTGTTCCATATAGTCATAAAATGGTCTGTGTTAAGCCTTTAGTGCCATCTTTCCTGAATGAATCTCTTCTAAAATAAGTAATTTTTCCCAAGTTAGTATCACTGTCCTGTGAGGATTTTGCAATCCCTTTGAAAAGCACCATATTGTAAGCAGCTCTGGTAGATACAAAATGGGCATTCCTATTTCCACAACTAAGTTTGAACAGGCACATTCCCTGTTATCTACAAGTCCAACATCTACTTTTAGTTCTGAAACACACAGAATATTAATCTTCCCTTCTACCTTAGGAGTATACATACTGGATAAGGACCTGTCCCAGGTTTTCAGTAATAAATTGTTGAAATGTCACTGTGTGGAGTTGAAAGAATTTGTGAAGTTTTGAGGGGTGAGCTAGGGATTAAAATTGCAGAGCTATCACAAAGACCACCACCGGAACGGGGTTATTATTATCAATCCTTAGTAAGAATCACATCACATCCAGAGAAGGATCAGACAAGGAAAAGATTAGTGCTTCTCTGTGACCTTCTCATCAGAAATTGAAGTGAGTAACTGAAAACTGGACTAGAAGCAGCAAAGAGTGTGTTGTCTCTCTGGAAAGGATGGTGGCAAAAGGCAGTAGGAGCTGGCTTCTTCTGTGGATATTACCTGGGAAAACTAGTCATATTCCCATTTCAGTATCTGACTTTAACTGCTCATTCAAGTTTTCCTGTTACTATGCAGAGGCATCAAGCCTTTACCGTGAAGGCTTTCTACGAAGGATAAGAAAAACAAAGGAGCGAGAGAGGCAGACAGTGGGGAGAGAAGACAGGAGAGAATTTGAAGTGCAATATGCCATGTAGGAAAAAAATGACCAAAAAAAGAGGAAGAATTACAGGAAATTTAAAACCTGGAAACAAAGAATATTAAAAATTTTTCTTTTGAAATATGCATTAACTTCGACTGCCATGGGTATTAATGGCAACCTTGAGGCTGTCTCATTCCTTTCATGTGAGGAAATGCTCTGACTGAAGCAGCTTTGCTGGTGCATTTCATGCAAGAGCCCTGCAATCGCTGATCTTCTCTGAGCCTGCTGCAGAAAGGCTGCTCAACTGCTTCTTGCCTGCTGGAGCTGGGTTCTTCTTTCCCCCAGTATGGGGGAGAAAATCCTTGAAAGAAATCATCATTTTCTCTCAGTGATCATCAAGCAATAAAATTTGCTCATTGCGCATTTGAAGGTGCTTAGACCTTCACTGAGGACTCAATTTCTGGACATGCAAAAAGTGATGCAGCATTTGCTAAATCCTTAATCATTACCTTTTTGAAGAAAGGTGCTTGCTCTAAGGAGAGACAGGGGAAGGGAAAAAGGTTTTTCCCACTTGTTAGGTCTGAGAAAAGTTAGCTGTGCAGTGAGAAAAGTTTTTTTTTAAGTTACATAAAATTTGTTATCTCTTTTTATCATATTAAATCTCCAGCGTGGTACAGGAAGGGAAAATGTGAGTTGACACACGTCCTGAGAGTGAGACTAGGAAAAGATGATGTTCTGCAGTAAGGAAAAAAAGGGTTACTAGTCTGTTGGATATTGCTGCTTTATTTCTCAAGGAATGGAGGATTGGTGCTGAGATATCAGTATTTCTGTATCATAACCTCTGAAAGGACCTCTGTACTCTACAAGATGCTATTTTACAGAAGCACAATCAACATCACTAAATATAGAAATATGAAGGAAAATGCCCCCCTAAGCAATCAAGTTTGAGAGGTTTGTTTTTGTGTTGGCTCCAGACACAGAATACTTGTATTGACCATTATATGTTATTAATAAAAGGATGATCCTACAACTTCACAGAAAATAAAATGTTATCCATGAAAATTTCAGTGATATTAAAATATCTTCCTCACAGTTTTTGAAATATTACAGGCATGAAAGCCTCTAAACTTCTACTTTGTCAAAGCTCTGAAATTTGGGACTCATTGTTTTAACAACTAATTCCATGTCTTTTATGGAAAAACATTTTTCCAAATGTCTTTGGTTTTTTATAAACTCATTTTTTTATAATTTAATTTTTACACTTGTTCAGCGGCCAACATAGTATAATTTACATTATGCCTCTTCCCTCAAATTCCTGAAGGCTAACCTTTTCTTTTAAAAAAATCAATTTATATGTAAATTATCACATATCTTTTTATAGCCCTAAATATTTCTCCATGCAAACTTCTTCAGCACAGATCCTCAGTGCACATGAACCCAGTTAGAGTGTATTGTTCCAGTTTTCTTCTTTCACCAACTGTAAGAGTGAGGAAGACCAGTAAAGTTACCAAGACAAAAAAACCCCACCCCAAAACAACAAAAACCCCCTCAATAATTTTCTCTGTAATGTAAATACTGCTGAAATGCATGCACAGAAAGAAGTGAAATGGACACTAAGCCCCCAGTATAACTATTGATACTAGAATTCTATGAAATTGGCAGCACAAAAGGATTCCTGGTTGTACATCATATCCCATATCAGCTGCTGAATAACAGTCAGACTTGAAAACAAACCATCTAACCAAGTTACCCTGAAATGAGCTCCCATGGTAGTGCATTCAGAGATGATCTCTTTACTATGAAGAAAAGTGTCAATTTCTTTGAATGCAACTCTTCAGATTCCACTTTCTAAGGATTTGAAAACATGCAGGGATAGAATTTTGAGTTGTGGTAAATAATTAAAGACATTCTGAAGTGTTATCCACTTCAAGATAATATACAAGGTCAGAATTACAGGTTTTCTTAAGAGCATAACCTGTAATATAAAATTTACAAAAGTTCAAAATAAAAAGTACATTACAAGGAGTATAATAGAATCATAAAAAGGTCTGGGTTGGAAGAGACCTTAATGATAATCTAGTTCCAACCCTCCTGCCACGGGCAGGAACACGTCCCACTAGACAAAGTTCACAGGTCATTCCGAGTTGCAAGAGACCCACAAGGATCATCTAGTCCAACTCCCAAGTGAACACCCACACAGGGATTGCTCCCTCAAACCTGGAGCCATGGGCACCACGCTCCATCCATCCAAGCCTCCCATTATCTAGACCATGGCACTGAGTTCCTCTTCCAGTNCTTTTAAAAAAATCAATTTATATGTAAATTATCACATATCTTTTTATAGCCCTAAATATTTCTCCATGCAAACTTCTTCAGCACAGATCCTCAGTGCACATGAACCCAGTTAGAGTGTATTGTTCCAGTTTTCTTCTTTCACCAACTGTAAGAGTGAGGAAGACCAGTAAAGTTACCAAGACAAAAAACCCCCACCCCAAAACAACAAAAAACCCTCAATAATTTTCTCTGTAATGTAAATACTGCTGAAATGCATGCACAGAAAGAAGTGAAATGGACACTAAGCCCCCAGTATAACTATTGATACTAGAATTCTATGAAATTGGCAGCACAAAAGGATTCCTGGTTGTACATCATATCCCATATCAGCTGCTGAATAACAGTCAGACTTGAAAACAAACCATCTAACCAAGTTACCCTGAAATGAGCTCCCATGGTAGTGCATTCAGAGATGCTCTCTTTACTATGAAGAAAAGTGTCAATTTCTTTGAATGCAACTCTTCAGATTCCACTTTCTAAGGATTTGAAAACATGCAGGGATAGAATTTTGAGTTGTGGTAAATAATTAAAGACATTCTGAAGTGTTATCCACTTCAAGATAATATACAAGGTCAGAATTACAGGTTTTCTTAAGAGCATAACCTGTAATATAAAATTTACAAAAGTTCAAAATAAAAAGTACATTACAAGGAGTATAATAGAATCATAAAAAGGTCTGGGTTGGAAGAGACCTTAATGATAATCTAGTTCCAACCCTCCTGCCACGGGCAGGAACACGTCCCACTAGACAAAGTTCACAGGTTATTCCGAGTTGCAAGAGACCCACAAGGATCATCTAGTCCAACTCCCAAGTGAACACCCACACAGGGATTGCTCCCTCAAACCTGGAGCCATGGGCACCACGCTCCATCCATCCAAGCCTCCCATTATCTAGACCATGGCACTGAGTTCCTCTTCCAGTCTTAAACACCTCCAGGGATGGTGACTCCACCACCTCCCTGAGCAGACCGTTCCACTGAGGGATCACTCTCTCTGTGAAAAACCTCTTCCTAATATCCTGTCTAAACATCCCCTGGCATAGCTTAAGGCTTCTTGTTCAGGTGCTGTCAGCCTGAGAAAAGAGATTTACATTCATCCAACTGCAACCTCCCTTCAGGTAGTTGTAAACAGCAATGAGGTCACCTTCTCTTCTCCAGGCTGAACAATCCCAACTCCCGCAGCCACTCCTCATAGCGCTTGTTCTCCAGTTCTTGTCACCCTTCTCTGGACCCATTCAAGCGGCTCAACATCTTTCTTAAACTGAGGAGGTGCTCAGAGCTCCATCCAGCCTGGCATTCAATACCTCTAGGCATGGGTCATCCATCGCTTCACTGGACAGCCTGTTCCAGCCCCTCACCACCCTCACAGTAGAGAACTTTTTCCTAATACAGTCATCCCTCTTGCACTTCGCGCCCCCCATATTGCGGCTTCAGATCTTAGTGGCATGATTTTTTAACGATGTAGGAGACCCGTTTCGCAACTGTGCATGCGCGACCTGCGGCCGCGGCGACAGAAACCCGACTGTATCTAATCTAAACCTACTTTCTTTCCATTTGAACCTATTCTGCCTTGTCCTGTCACTACATGCCCTTGTAAGTAACCTTTCTCCATCTTTATCTGCCCCTATTTTAAGATTGTAGCTGAACCACACAGTATCTCAAATTGTCTACTCACTGCTGTAATTCTAGTAATGAATTATAGGCCACGGCAACTGCTATACATAGCCCTAACTATTATGTCACATCTGCCAATCTTGTAGGTACCCTAAGGCATCACAAATGGGCATAAATGGTCAAGAAGGGTAACTGAATCCAGTCTCAGGTCTCTTCTGATTAAATTCAGGCCACTGTTACAATATCACATATAGACACCAACTTTTAAATATCTAAATGTAGACATGTAGAGTCTGGAATTGAAGACTGTCACAAGAACATACTGCAACTGTCTAATACTGCCCTAGCCTAGAGAATGTCCTTCTGTCTCATGTAAAGGCTGTATTATGGCTCAAGCAGCAGATGATGGTCAGAGGTGTGATGTCCATTAAGACCTTGAGGTGGCCTTGAGTATTTTTGTATTATTAATTTAATCAATGAAGAAAAATGAATCCTTTCTATCAGTCATACCTCAGTTACTTTAAACATCTCTGTAAATCCATGCTGCACATCAAACAAAATAAAAGCTTTCATTATAGCAAAACAAACAAACAAAAAGTGGTATGATGAACTGTATTCCATTCCTTTCATTTCCCAATGGCAGGCCTGACCTGTGTTTCCCTTAGTCATGATGATTACAGAGCAAAAGCAATGGACAGCAGTACCACTAATGCTCAGGGGTTTTTTTAAGGAATAAGGAATTAATTTTCAAGTGTTCTGTAGTCCTCCTTCACTAAAGACATTGTAGTAAAGGGGGCTAATACAAAGGAGGCAAATTTGCAGTTACCGACTACAGGGGTGAGTGGTCCACTACTCTATGACAGCAGTTGACAATACTGGAATGAAAAGTTTAGAGAGAAAAGGAGTGACATAGAAGTTGCTGAAGATGTTTCTGTAACCTAAGAATCTGTCTTATACTTCATACAATCTTAGAAGAGCTGTCATAAGAGAAAGTGGTAGCCCAGCTGCCATGGTTTGCTCGTGCAGGCAGATAGGCACGAGAAATAGAGCAAGGCACAGCTAGAACACCAAGGAAAGGAGTACCAGGCAGCACAAGTGAAAGTGTCATCCTTTAGAGGGATAAGCAGTGCAAGCCATGGTAAATGGGAGCCACTAATGAAGAGCTGGGAAGGGCTAAAGAAACCAGATCATGACAAAAAGTCACAGTTTAGACTGTGCTTTGCGTACCACCAAAACGGAAAAATCTTTAACTTGAAGGTTGCAACAAAGAAGGGAATGAAATCACCTACCTCAAAGGACTGAAGTGTCACAGTTCTGCTTATAACAACTAATTGTTGTCACCCATTTTACAAATATCATTATAATTTCCTTCTTAAATGAAAATATTGTCTATTAAGCCATTTCATTGATACTCCTGAGTGGGCAGAAGTCGTTCACTTATCCAAAAAAAAAGTTTGTGGGTGCAAGCTAAAGTTTTAAGGAGATACTAATCAATTTGAATGTTTGCCTTACTGATATGAATTAAGTCTCAGTAGATGCAAGGTGCTTGATACAGACAAGAACAAGTAGGAACTGCAAAAGCAGCATCCATTTCTATTATATTAATGTTATATGATACAGCATTTTAAGTACATTAATTTAATGGATCAGTCTTGGATGTCAATGTGCTTGTCTACCCTAGATTATTCAGATAACTTAAATAATCCTTCTCGATACATGTTTGGCAACATCCGAAAACATTTATAGCATCAAAAGGTAAAGGCATAGAGTAGTACAGTCGGCGCTCTTTCACTTCACGCCCCCCATATTGCGGCTTCAAATCTTAGTGGCATGATTTTTCAGCGATTAAGGAGGCCTGTTTTGCAACTGCGCATGCGCGACCTGACATGCATAAATATTCAAACTAGGCAGTCATGAATATGCAAATCCCCCCCCCGCCCTGGCTGCCTGCACTGCATCGCGGCTCAGTTTGGGGTGGCCGGCCTGTGCCGTGACTCGGCTCAGGGCGGCTAGCCCATGCCGTGGCTCAGCTTAGCTCAGCTCACTGGTGGGGTGGAGCTGAGCCGGGCACACACTGCTCCCACCACCCTCCTCCTCTTGGCTCCGAGCGAGGAGGCTGCGTGCAGTTATGAAAGATTTACGCACTCTCAGGTTAGATGTGGTGTCCAAGACTTTCTCGAATTACTCTCTGAGACATACTCATCTATCCCGAGTATGGATAGACTATGTCTACCCATTTGGAGAGACACCGGAACAGCGGTGTGGTGGCTGCCCCGCACCTGTGTCCCTGGCTGAGTGGAAAAGTTTTTCCCAGCATGGGGTGGCCATGGGTGCTGGGAAACATGGACACAAACACTGACATACAGCAGGGCAGTGCCAGAACAGTGCCAGAGCGCCGGGGGTAGTGTGAGGGCATGGAGCAAATTTGCATAATAGTGAGGTGCCAATCATTGCGAAAGGCAGGCTTTGTGTATAGGGGGTAAGACCTGCGGTCCCATGGTATAGGAGACCCGACTGTATTTCTTTTTTTTAAGGTTCAAACCAAGTGTTCTAAAAGAGCATGATAACATAAAGTGCTGGGCACTGGCCTTTTTCAGTCTGCATCTTCATTTCATACCCATCTCCCAGCTGTTGGGGAACGTGCGTGTGTGCCAGGAGTGGTAGGAGGTTTTTCCCCCCAAGTCCCAGGAGAGGGTGGGGGTGTGGTGCCTAAAACTGTTTCAGATTGGGGCTGTGGCTGTGGTCCGTCAAGATGGGTCACACCAACATAGCGCTGGCTCCCTAGCATTGCTACAGCAATGGGTAACAGGCAGTTGTGTAGTCAGCCAGGGCTGGTTGCAGCATGGGGTGAAGCAAGCATATTAACTGGAGAGATCCTGACTTTTCTCAGAGGGATTTTTAAAACCAAGTAATTACCAATTTTTCAGAGAGTGAAAATATATTATCCAAATAAAAATTGTCTCAGCTACTAGGTCAAACAGTAAAAGGTCCCTGAAAATTATGTAATTTTATGATATTTGAGATACTGCTTTAACTGTCCCTCCCAAATCAAAGGTCACCTCTAAAAGATATCTCTGAAAGAAGATTCTGAAAGTGTTCTCTCAGTTATTTCAAACTGAAATCTGAGAAGTGGAAAACAGAAGACTTTGTGGGTAGCCTCAATGTGAAAAATTTACTGGGTATGCAGGTCAGAAAAATCAATGTAGCCCACAATTTAATGCTCTGAACTCTCACTCATTTAGCTGTTTTGTGTTGAGACTGAACATTCATTAGGGATGTTTCACTGAATATAAAGATTCCTGAAAACCAATGGAAAACAAATCTATTCTTTCAGCGACTTTTATTCTTATCAGTTGTCTACTTTCTGTAGACAACTACATTTACAGGTGAAATACAGTCAGATATTAACAATGTTCTAATGACACATTTAATTTTTCCTTAAAGTTTCATCTTAGCCTCATCCTGAAGGACAGAGAAATATTTACTGCTTCTTCAGAACCAGGCTTCAAAATTGTTCCTTATTTTGCCAATCATAACATCATCAACAAAAATTTGCAAACACTTTTTTATCATTTGAATCCTATAAAGCCTTCTACCATTTTACCACCATAAGGGGTCTTAAAAGAAGGAGTAATTCAGACACTAACATCATCAGATTTTCAGTGAAAGTCTCTGCTGACTTCAGCATTTCTGGATTTCTAGGGTGAGAACTAATGAACTGCTTCCACTGTCCTACCCCACCAAGCCACGTGCTTTTGTGAATATATGCAGTTGTTCTCCTTTCGCTCTTTTCACTCACCCCTCTCTATAGACTATCGAAGAAGCTTTTAACACTATGTATTGCCCAGGGAGAAAACATTGCAGTTTTTACTCATTCAGCATTCTTACACAATGTTCTGCTAACACCCTCTGCATCGCCTCTGTTAGAGATCTCTCTGCTAGTACTACTACACATAGCCTTACATCAACCAGTGTGCCAGCCTGGTTCTCTCACTAGTTCCAGTTCTGTGCTATTACAGCTTTTCTCTATTAAGTCAAGGTGGGAAAAAGCTTAAACACATGACTGTTGTGTATAGAATGACAGTCTACTGCACTGAGGACATTCAGTTACAGTCATACAAAATCCAAGGTTTTAAGTTCTTTCTGTTTATACTTTTATTTTTCTCAGTCTGTGCTTCCACTAAAAATGCTGTGGATCACCAAAGTTTCTAGTGTGTGGTCAGTGCAGTTCCTGTAGAGATCACAGCTCATTAAAACAAATTACACAGTGTCAGATGTACATTTTCTCCATTTGGCTTCATAACAATATCAGTAAAAAACAAGGGGAGACAACAGCAACAAAAAAGCACAGCCACCGAGCTTGTCCTTTTTCTCCCCAGATATAGTCCATTTCTTTGAAGGCTGCAGTTTAGGTCAGACATTTACTTGAATTTGTGATGTGTGAAAGGATTTTAATCCTTTCTGTGAAAACATAACCTCAACTCCAGAGCTGTGGCCTAACTTCTATAATCCTTTGAGTTTATATACTTCTAGTTTTCTAAAAAGAAAATAATATTTCCCTTCGAAAGAATTCTCAAAAAAGTTCTCCAAGTTGTATCATAAGAAAATGTGAAGATAGAATTTGAAGAAAATATTGAGATTGTAGAAAAAGAAAAAAATCTAACGTTTCAAGGTATCATTTGGAAATATTAAGCTAAAAAATGCTAAAGAAAAAACGGAGTACAGTAATACCTCGCTGCATTGCGACAACTCCATTGCAACCTTGGTGGTTTGAGAGAAAGTTTATCCACAAATCTGACTCAGTGATTGCGGAGCTTCCCAGCCAACACATGCGCAGTGCCTCTGCTTCGCCAAGGGGCAGCGCTGGCGCTCACTGTGTGGCGGGACTGGTCCGGCCCCGAGGGGAGGGCGCGCAGTGCCTCTCGCTCCCCTGGCATTTATAGTCCTGAGGCACCATGCCCCGGTCCCTGCGCTGCTCGTGTGTCTTCATGCCTGGTCCCTACAGTGGAAGGCTCACGCTATGGTATGCTCCAGGCAGCTGCTGAGACCCAGCGCAGCACAGCCACAAATCACGCCATCTCCTCTTCCTGTAACAGGGGGACTGACCACCGCTGGGGGTGTGTTACTGTTTCCATGGCTACAGGCAGGGAAGGGGATGCAGTCTGTGCCCGGGGACTGCATGCCGGCGCACCTGGTGATGATGTAGTCCCAAGGAAAATGCCCCACAACAGCGGTGCTGGGCTGGCCGTGGCAGTGTTGGGCAAGCGCTGTGTGCTGGGACGGGGCAGCAGCGGGACTTGCTCATAAATTAAGGTTTTCCAGGCTCCAAGAGCACTGACCAGAGCCCTGGGACACCCCTTCCCTGCCGCGGCCGCAGAGCTTCCCCACCATGGAGACAGTACAAGCATGACCGGTGGCAGCAGCGCAGTGGCAGCTGTGGAAGCAGCAGCGTGGCCAAAGAGAAGTCCAGGGATTCTCCGGGGAGTCTTCCCAGGCAGAGAGGGCTCAGAAATGCTTCCCTTTGCTCCCCTGTGCTGTGAGGGCCCCTGAGGAGGAGCGGAAAACGCTCCCTATCACTCCTGGGTGGCTGGTGGTGGATCGATGGGTGTGTACTATCTGCATATTAATGACTCACACGTGGTTGCGAATTAGACATTTCATGAGACCCTGACAAGATCCCTTGCTCCTGAAGGGTGAGGTATTACTGTATATACATTGAATGAAGCAAGCCTTCACTGAGTGAATATTCATTGCAACTAGAGTCTGATCATGTTTTTGTGTTGCTGAAGCACCTTTGTTGCTACTGTTTATTTAGAAAGTAATTAAGACTATGGTTACATTATTAGGTGACTTGGCTGTCTATTCTGAATTCATTCAGGATACATAGGTTAATATGTCAAATTGACATGGATGCCCACCCACTCTGTTACAGTCAAATACCACTTTACTGATCGAAGATGCTTTCTGAGGCATTTCATGCTTACATCTGGTGTGTGATATATTCCAGTCTCCTTCAGTGCAAAGGTGAACAGATTATTTTAAATTCTTTTTGGCTGAAATCTTCTAATTATTGGAAATGGCTAAGATCAGCTACCTAAATCTCCAGTTACCACTCAAAATAACCAGTCTGATTTAGTCCCAAATGGGATCAAAGCACTCGTAAGTCACTTCCTGGAGATAGGATGTACCTCATCCACGCATAGATCTCTGTAGACACCTACAACAAATTTAATCTTTTAGACCTTCTTTTCCTATGATAGTGAGAAGTAGGAACATTTAGAGACCTACTAAAATGGTTTTTACCATATCTCTACCTATGAAATGAGGGGAATGATACTATAGGAAAGCCTATTCTTTTTCTTTAAAGGAAACTTGAACGACTACTTCAGATACTGCCAGTACATTATAGAGATGTCTACATAGATAAGAGATTTCTTTCCATGGGTGTTTGTTGAAAGAGCAAAGACAGCTTTTGAAATTTTCTCCCAGTCCTTTCTGAGTGAATGAGTTTACAATACCTTTCACAGCAGAATCAAGTAGGTCAGTTTGAACAGCTGATTTCAGAAGCTGCTCTCACTTCACCAGCAGTTTGCTGTCAGCACACCCCAGGTGACATCGAGGACTGGAAATTTCAGATGTACTGAGATTCTGAAACTGATTTCCAACCCACTACCATTACTCTTCATAAACTTGTCTTCAGCCTCAGCATGCACCTGACTGTTATACCAGAGCACATAAAAAAATCTTAGTTCAATGCAAAATCACCCATAACTTTATGGATACATACCTCCTAAGCCTTTTTTATTTGGAAGAAAACATCTAAAACCAAATAAAGATGGTAGTGTCCATTCTTCGGTATCATGACACTCTCATTTATTACTACAGCATCACCTCCACTGGTTAAATTAGATCTGAATACAGGGTAAAAGGTAAAACTAATTGTAAAATTAATAGGAAAGGGAAAAATATGATTGTTCTCAAAACTTTCCTGAGTCTGCATCTCTGACTAGAATTGTACTAAATACGTACAAGCGGAATATATTTAAAATCGCATACAAGCAGCTGGTTCCTTCCACCACTGTACTATATTGGGAGCTTGATTTGAGGATTTAAAAATTCATAGATTTTAGTGAGATAGGTATAATTTGGGGGCTTAGAAATTTAGAGATTTTAGTGAAAGCTTGAAATTTAAGGCTGAATATGAAAGGTAAAAGTTCTAGTTTCCCAGTACAGAATGATAAGCAGAACAGAGTTTTCATCAAAACAGGGAGCAACGGAATGTAAAACATCAGAGCTAGTTAGTTGAAGACTTAAAGCAACGTGTAAATTTGTGACATAATGGTGAAGAATATTCATCAGGTGTTGTGCATACGTATTAGGCAGATGCACTTAAACAGGGTAGAGAGCTGGGGTGGGGCTTTTTGCCTTACATTTTTGGCCTTTTGGGGCTTGGAAGGGCTAGGGTACAATTTGCTGGCTGAAGTGTTTTTTTCCTGGCTTCTGAGGCCAAAAATAAACTTATCTGTAGCTTGCAAGCAAACCTTGAGTCTAGAAAGTAATTTTCTTAAATCAGCTTGGGAAAGAAAGGGTGTCTAGGGTACTGATCATTTAGCATTGTTTTTCTTTTAGAAGTGCATCTCTTAATTCAACAAGGAAAACCAGACAAAACGTGATGAATCTCTATATTGGTTTTATTTGGCTTATTTATTTTTTTATGCAGCCTTCAAGTTGATTTATAACATTACATTAAAATAACTTGGTGGTGGCAGTCCTTGATGCAAAATAAATGGATCAAATTAACCATCCTGTGTACTACAATCTTGGACAACAAAGTGCCAATAGTACATGGGGGGGTTCAGCCCTTTTAAAATGTTCTGTATATACCTTAATGCTTATTTTAGCCACTGATTGATTAGACTATTGTTATCATGTAAGAGGATCAGCTCCATTACAAGGAAAAAGAAGGAAAAAAGCCAGCTATCAAGTAAGTGGACCTCTATTATTATCACCTGAGAAACACTCAGTATAAATAAGAGCCTGAAATGAGGGACAAAGGTGAATTTTTTCAATGCTAGTAATTAATTCTTGCTTTGCATAGGGTAATTGAGGGCAGTCAAAGAATATTGCATGCCATTTCATTACCAAGCCATCAGATGGACTTCTACTTGCATATTCTGGTAAATATGTTAATCCATGAGTAACTTGGCTGCCAGATCCATGTTTAAAATAAAAGTCTCCTTAACCCCTGTCAGTCCCATCTTCCTTTTAAATGCTGTTATGTCTCTCTCACCTCGCCCCCACCCCCCGCCAGATTAAAGAAGGAAATAAACAAACAAAATGCAAACCCTCCTGCTTTCCTTTGCTTTAATATGAAAAAGAGTAGGAACAACTAAAAAAATTAGTCTAGAACAACACGAAATATGAATTACTAACATTGTAAAGAAATTCTCTGCCTGGGATTTTCATACTGTTGTGGTCACTGCTATCATAACCCTTACTTCTATTCCTATGTCTGTGAAAATCCCTTACTCAGCTGCCCAGCACTGAAAAGCAGGCTGTGATAAAAAACAAAAGCAGCTGTAGGGTAGCAGACACTAACTAGAAAAATACCAGTTTTGTCTTGAAAATCAACCACCAGATTGTTTGTTCCTTCTTTAATTCCATTAACCCCTCTGCAACACAAAGTACAATTTCACTGACAGATTAAGGAACTTGTTCATGGAATCCATGTTCAATGGATTTGGATGGCTACTTTGCAGATTGCATTCTGATTTAATTTTACATATGCAGCTGCATATTTATCTGCTGTTTGTGTGATATCGTGTATTGTACTTTATGGAATATAGCTTGACACATGCAGTGATCGCCCGGAATTCGCTGGGGGTCGGATCTGGGCAGGTCCTGCGAGTTATGAAATCCGTATGAGATACCGAACCCATGAATATCAACTACCCCCCACCTGTAGCCACGCACCCTCTCCTAATAAGGTCTGGAGGGGTGGTCCTGGGAGTGTGGCTCAGACTGCAGCACCTCATTAAAGTGGAGGAAGCGCCCTTTGGATCTTCCCAGCTGCGAAATCCGGGGTCCGGGACATTCTGTGCATGTGCGAGGTCTCATAAATCACTGAAAATCCACCTGCAATTAATTGAATGTGCGGATATGGGAGCTGTGAATATGCGGGGGATTACTGTATTAGCAAAACAGCAGGACATAGGGACTAATACATTTGGGTTGATTTTGGTGACAAAAAAAATCCAAATAAACANTGGAAGTGTTTAAGAGAAGACTGGACGAGGAGCTTAGTGACATGGTCTAGCTGGTCTAGCTGGGGGGTGAGGGCTGGATGACCCTGGGCCCCCTCCGGCTCAGAGTGGCCTGCTAGACTGTGAGGCATCTAGGTTGTTATTATACTCTGGGATGTGCTCTTGGTCGCTGTACGGGTATTAGATGGTGAGTTGGACTAGATGATCCTTGTGGGTCCCTTCCAACTCATAATTTTCTGTGATTCTGTGATATGGGAGCCGCGAATACGCGGGGGATTACTGTATTAGCAAAACAGCAGGACATAGGGACTAATACATTTGGGTTGATTTTGGTGACAAAAAAAATCCAAATAAACAATCAATCAAAACACCTCGAACTAATTTATTCCTGTATTCATTTCATGTCCCACAAAGCAGTTTAAGAATAAAAAAAGCCTCATAATTAGGAACGTAAAATGAACTCACTGTTTTTACTACTATCAGCAGCACATATGTTTGACCTTCGGTTGAAATTACACCAATGTTTTTCATATAATTTACAGGTCTTTTTGTTTTATTACTATTTGGTTTCATGAAAATAACCTCATTATTCAAATTAAAATTAATAATTAAATAAAGTACTTTAGCAAATTTCCCAAAAGGGAATTATTTTTGCAGAATGATTAACATATCTTACAGTTTGATGATTCCAGCAGTAAGAAAGGGAAATGAATTAGCTTCATCTTCACCACTAATCTTTTCTATTTGCTTAAACAATTTTTGCAGTTTTGAAGATGTCAGGGAACATTAACCCACTATTAAAGCAGACATTTATCACAATTAGCAGAGAGGAACTTTTCTTTGCCATAACTGACTTGCTACTTTTTCACATGTTCTAAAGGCTGTTCTCCTTAAGCCTCACTAAGCCTTTAAAACTGTTTGGTGCTTCCAAATATAAGGTATTATCTAAAACGATATCCTGTATTCTCTTTTTAAAACAGAAAACTGAATTTAACACTATACATTTTTCCAGGAAAAGAAAAATTATTATTTCTAAAACATGACCATCATGCACTGTATTTGTTGAATGGCATCATGTACTTCCTTAGTTATGCCAAACAAAAAGGGCTGTCTTTTGAATGTGTAACAAAGCCAAACATGCCTTGATCTCTCAGACTTTGACACTGCGAAGCCTTATAAAACCATAATACCAACAGTACATAAAATTGCTTTGGAAGATTGTAGTTAATACATTACTGAAAGATTTTTTTATTTATTTTTAAGCAGAATTTAAATCCAATATCAATGAAAAATGGAAGAACAAGGGTAAGACTATTTGATTCAAATGAGCTTTACATCACAAGGATTTTTCCAGTGCGGAAGTGAAGGTGTGTATACACAAGAACTCAAACAACTTTCAAAGCATCATTGTCTCTGGTATGCCTCTCTTTTGTAAATTATACAAGAAATCAATACTGAAAGTAAGGCTGTCAAAACTGCCTAGTACTAGCATACAAGTGACTTTAAATTAATCACAGGTTATTGATCACTCCATCACTGGAACAGCACTAGTGGTGAATAACCAACTAGTTCAGTTTGTCATGAGTTCTGAGAAATGAAAGACTGGAAAACATACCTATCAAATGGACCTTGAACATAAATCCTTTCTGAGAACCTGCACATCATTCTCAGCCTGACAAGCCCACCTTGGCTGAAGGATTTACAGAGTGTCTGCTTGCAGCAGATGCAATGGACCATAATTATCTGGATTGAGTGTTGCTTTAGAATAGCACAACAAGAGGATAGCATTTATGAATCACAATTAGTACAAACCTTTCCACACATGTGGATCATGGAGCTGCTGATCATTGGTACCCCAAAATAAAGGAACAAAATGGTCCACAGAATATTGCAGGCCCTCTGCCTGGCAAATTAACAGAGTTTTAGTTGAAGTCTAAACTGTGAACTACATTATTATTTGATGTCATCATTTACTCTATGCTACTGTTGATAGTTACTATAAAAAAATTGTTTAGGACAAAAGGGACAGTACCTATGACAAAGCATTTATTTCCCTGATATCAAAGCAGCTTCTCAGACACAAGCAGGGATATTTATATGGGCATACATGTATATCTGCACACAGAGATGTATGTAAAAGCACCATTTAATAATTAAGAAATTGCAATTCAGTCATTATAAATGGAATTAAGAATCCCTCCAAGGATTGTCTTGTAGTGTTCTTTGAGACCACATGGGAGAAACTTATCGGATATCTCTTTCTAGTTTTCTTGCATAGGAAGCAGTGACAAAAATAGCGTAGAAGGAAATAAATATGTGCCCTTCAGCAATGGCCAGAGGAAAGATTGTACTCGCAGCAACTCAATCTGTCATTTGCCAGAGGTGTGGTGTCTGTCTCAGATAATAAATAATAAGTAATGATATTACTGCGAAGATTGCATATACTCCTTCATCTGTGAGTCTAAAGAGCTGTCATCTGTCCCTGGTTCCACAAAAATTATCTATGGAAAAGCTTCACCTCCTCTTTTTGTTCTCTGTAAGTAATAATTCCATATGTTGAGAGGCAATGGCTGTCACAAGAAAGAGGTTATTTTCAGGAAAAAAAGATAATTAGACATGATATGACAAGGCATAGCAGACATAAAATAAACAAATACACGAATAGTCTAATAAACCAAATGCTTAACTTCTGTCAGTTAACTTATCTTAAAATACCAATGTTTGAAAAGGAAAGAAAAAAGAAACAGTTGTTGCTTATAAATCTTGTGTTCACAACATTAAAGGTTATCAGAGAAAGCTAGTTAAAAAGGTTCAAGACAGATCAGAAGAGTGCCCTAAAAAATAAACGGTGGGGATGAACAGGGATTGAACGCTTGGGCTGATTTCTTGGTCTCTTTTATTAAGCAACATAGACATCTTTGACCACGAGGGTCATGTCTAACAGCATTCATCAACAATATGGAGTACTGTGAAATAAGAAAAAGAAAAGTTACCTTTATATAAAGATGGCTATTTCTGAAACAAAACAAACTGTATTTTAGTCCAAAATTGATAAGAAAGTTAGCGTTGGCCATGGGAAAAAAACCCCAACCTAAACTTAAATTATTTTGGAAGAAGTGTACTCAGTTGATTATTTTTATTGAACAGCATTATTTTTCATTTGAATTAAGAGAAATAACACTAAACATAAAGCAATATCAATTAAAAAATTTTAATTTTACTTAAAAATATTTTTTGTTTCACCTCATTCTTTTGAAGTTGATAGAAAGAGAGAACCCATTCTTCTAGTCAGAAGAAAACGACTATGCTATTTGAACCATTGTGACATCTAACACTGTTAAATTACAGATAAGTCTTCCTTTGCTTATTTTAAAGGACCAAAGCTTTCAAAATTAAGAATCATATTTCCCTGTACAGCCTGGAATGCTCTAGGACTTCTTCCAGCCATTACCTTTCTATAGCAGCGTGGCTTGAAGAACCATAATGCACTCACTTCAAAGGTAGCAATAACAGCTTTAGGTCTCAGGATTAACAACCATTGCCAGTTATCCCCATATTGAGCTGTACTAATGAGTCACCATTTAGGTTATCCTGAGCTATCTTCCACAGTGACTTAAATTAATACAGCTGGTTTGCCCTGAAACAGAGTGGGAGGACTCCCACAAGCTGTTATTGAGCCTCAGCTGCAGGGGCTGTAATGATTACCTAGAGAAGCAGCAATAAACAGCTGTGAAAAGTAAATTCAAACTGTTCTAGCTATATCTTGTTTGTCTCTGCCCTAACTTAATCAGCATCATCCTAAATACAGAGGAGTTCTTAGGATTTTGTTCATCCAAAGACTAGGGAGGCTAGCCTGACCTTTCTTAGCTTATAAAGCACAATGAGATCACAGTCTATTGCTTCAGGGGAAAACCAGCATTTTTAGGTTTAATCATTTTGACATGGCCATAGGCATACCTAGTTTCTAACTTTCATTTTCTAGCACATTTTTTTCTTTAATATAGTACAACTATAAAAGTAAATTTTTGCTTTCAAAGTAAAGGAAGATGCAAAACTGCAATAGCAACAAGTTGCTGGAAGTCCATGGAGAAGACTGTGGAAAGTAACATGAATTTTGTAATTCATGCCCTAGAGAAAACCCAAACCTCAATGTTTTGAAACCTAATTTGTTAAATTCCCAGAGAAACAATCAACCTCAGAAGGGAGAAAGGATCAAGTTGTGAAACTTTAACAAGATCTCCGAGGAAGCTTAGACAAAAACATAAAGAATAGATGTTGCCAAGGCTTCTTAAAAAAATTAGAGATTGAGTTTTATTTTCATGACCTTCTTCTGACCCCTGGATAACTTAGCCAAACTCTCGAGTTCTCAACAAAATATCTTTTCTTAGTTGGACAGTTGTAAAATGACTAACATTTTTTAGAAGCTCTGTTAATCAGAACTTAGAAAACTACTGGATTCTTTATAGCACTGTGTTTTCTTTAATCATTACGAATTAAGTTGATTTTTTTTACAATACTCTGTATCTCCTATCTTATGGTAAGTTACTACTATCTATTACCTTATGAAGACTGTAAGGCTTTAACATATAAAATACATGAATCAGTGATGCAACTACTCCTGTATGTTATGTGTACTTAACGAGCTGAAAAAGTTAATCCAGAAGGTTTAACCGTTTCTTCATTCCATTAAAAAGAATCTTTTAATATTTTAAAATATTTTTTTTAAAAAAATAAACGTGTGTCTGAGATCTGAGAATCAAACCTTTCCTCCTTCCCAACACTCCTCAAACCAAACCTGTGACTGTCTGGTAATTTGTTTGCATTAGTAGAGCCAGAAAGACCACAAAATTCAAATGTGGGAAACAAAAGACAAAAATATCTATTCCTCATAATAGTTTTTATATGCACTTCTGCTGTTGGAGCTGCTTGCCTGGAAATACAAGGATTAATGCATTCAGAACCAAATTTATGCAAAAGTAAAAATCATGTTGTAATATTTCTTTAGGATGAATTAAATATTTTGTAACTGGAGCTTGGCAAAAAATACCTGTGTGTTTTGCTGGCAAATCAAAGGAAAAAAAAATCAAGTTCTACTTATTTGAACAATTTTTAATCAAGTAAAAATATATTCAGGTTGAAGGCAAGAGCTGGTAAAATAACATAAACTCAAATTTTCCGTCACTAAAAATGAAAGATATTGAAATAAAAAATAATTTTGAAACCAAAGCTGAAAACTTTTCAGCTTTTCAAAATTAAAACTCAGTTTAGGACCACCCCTGAATTCTGAGACAGCTTAATGTATCTTTATCTAATGGAAGAGAACTAATTCCATTAAATTACTAATGGAATTAGTAATTTACTAAATCCATTCTGCCATGTATGCTTAAGCAGAATGATTTTTTTAGAAATTTGTTTTATTTTATTTTGTTTTATGGTTTAAGGTACTTTTCCTGATACTCTGTGTATAGAAAATCCTATTTACTCAGAGAAAAAGGTTGGCTTAGAAAACTTTTGACTAAATTTCCATCTAAATTCGAGTAGGTACAAGGAGGTCTTCTGGATGTGTTCAAACTCTGGAAGAGTAGAAGTTAGTTGACTCTTCTTGACTCAACCTCTTCCATTTTTTTTCTTGCTTTTAATTCTGTACTTCTGTACTTCTGTACTTCTGTCCCACTCGCTTACGAAGAGTTAAACAGAATTTTAACAGTGTGTTCTGATCCACTCAGGCTGAAGGATGGGGGCTTCTGATTTTCAAAATCTCCCCCAGATTTTCAGAGAGATTTCACAAAAGATCTGCTGCTCACTGTGAGGGTGGCTAGCCTCATCTTTGTCATAAATCAAAAAGGATAAAAACCAACATTTTTTTCTTTTTCCTTAGTCACTTTTGGCTGCTTACAGCAAGTGAGGAGATGTAACAGTAATGCCCAAACCCAAAAATGGCTTTCCTCATGTAAGACTGAAATATGGGGAGCACAAAAAACAACATCTGAGAGACTTTTCCTCTGGAATTTGTTTTTTGAGGAGAATTGGCTGAATCAATATTGCTTACCTCACTGCTAAAATATATCTCCTCATTCCCATTAGACAGTCTTCGAATACTAGATTTCTTGATTTATAGGTAATTTAAAAGACTTGAAATGATGGACTTTAAATGCAGACAGAAGGACCAGTAAGAAAATACATTACTAGAGCTATAACAGGTTTTGTATACTACTTTTTAAAAATCATCTTACAGGGAACCTATTTTTAGGTAACTATCTTATCACTTTTGAGACATGAAAATCCAGTTTCTCCTTTGAGTTAGATAACTGCCCTCTGAATAGAGAAAGTAATATTTTTTCCTCCATATACTACATCTTAATCAACCCAACATTTTAGGTTGTTATTTAGAAAACACTTTGTTCAGCTACCCTGCAAAGAAAGTAAAGCAATGCACTGTTTTCTTTCCCTGCTTGGTCTTGCATTGATGACTGTAAAAGACCTCCATCCTTTCTCATCTCTCTTTTCCCTGTGCCAATTTTTTTGTGACTCAGCAATTCTAGATGATGTCGCTAAGCTTCAACTACTCAGTCAATATCTAAGTGGGTGAAAGATTAATTATTCCCACTGAGATGAACTATGTCAGGGTAGCAAAGGCCCATAACAGACAAAAGCTATCATGGAGTAGTCACTTCCAGCCTCCTGCCAACACCAATTCCAAATGCAAAGGAAAACAGCATCCTGCTGAACTGAAAAGGCTCTAGTTTTAGTACCTCCCATGTAGCCAGCATGCTGGTATCACTTTTATTCATTTTCCACAGCTGAAGGATATGCTTTGCTGAACTGTGTGACTCATCTTGCAAGTAGCAGCAAGCATGTATGGTGCCCAACGCAGTGGTAATGCTGGGTGGGAGGGCAACAGATGGCACATCAAACATGGTTTTGGTATGTGAAGGGAATAGAAGTTGTTGAGTAACTGTGACTTCAAAAGAACTCTTTTACACACTGCTTGTGGACAGCCGTTATTATGACATCTATAGTCATTATTCAGCCACGATCCTGCACTCATTCTGCTGAATCCACTTAACGGATTACCTCAAACTTCAGTTCCCAGAAACTCAAGTTCTCTCCTATTTTGTTGCATTAAAGCACAATAAAAATCTTATTCAATGAATGTTAGCAAAAATGCCCCAAAATATTGAGAAAGGAAGGAACAGAAATAAAGTTGGGGGCATAATAAACACCAACAATCCTTATTAGAGGAGTCACTGCTGAATGCTGGCAAGGCAGTGCATAGGGATCCCGATTAAAAGGATGATTTTGAACAGTGTCAAATAGAGCTGAATTTTTGCTACCTCAGGTATCATACGGTATTACGTCCACATGAGCTAACTTCTCTGCTTCAGTACTACTGCCATCACTGCTCTGATAACTAGAGGATGTGTAATTTCCAGCCTTCGATATGCTCTTAATAATACCAACATTTCCTGTTTGCTCTTGCTGAATCAAGTCCATTTTTGTTTGCCCATTCACAGATGCTCCATTTGATGTAGTTACTGGATTTGGATCTCATTATTATGTCTGTCTCTTTCTGAAGAACTTCTATCTTGAATAAAATTATTAAGGATAAATTCAGTAGGCAGGGGAGTTACTTGGGACATCAATGATACTGATTCATCAAATAATACATGATTAAGCACGTAAACTGGAGCAGCTTCAGCAGGAAAACCTGAAAAAGACTAACCCAGAAAAATGAATAAGCTGTTCCTCATGGCACTCTTTTCTCATGCTGGAGACAACAACCCTACATATTAAATCCATTTTCCCTCTCATTACTGGTGTTGACCAGGAACTCCACTGGGGAGCTGAGAAGCCTTTGCCAGCAAATGCCTTCTTATAACAACACTCATCAATAATGAGTTTCAATTAACTGGAATTTCCAGATAAAATAAAGAAACAAAACTTTCTTATGAAGCTCCTGGCTACTTCTAATATGCACAAAACAATTCCTGGATCAGTTCCACCTCTAACATTAAGACCAGTTACAAGTTAATGTATTACAAGTTTACTAAACTGATTTCAAAACTAATTCACAAACTGCAGTAGTAGGTTTGAAAGGTACATTGCACAGTCATACTGTAACATTACCCTAATAACTGTGTCACTTCAAGCATGTATAATTGTCACAGCCCTTGATGAAATTGGGAATAACCTAACTTTGTGTTCTGGGTTCTGAGAAGAGAGAGAAAATAATCTAAAATTCCTTTTCAAAACTGACCAGTTCTTTTTTACTACATCAAGGCCTGGAATGAAAAAAAACTACTTGATTAAGGATTCTTCAGCAGTCCAAGTCAGACCATTCAATGAATAAATAATTAGCTGAAGAAAATTCAGTTTCTGAACAGATTTATTTTAAGATACCATTGCTAGAATGAAGTTCCCAGATGCAAAAACTGTATAATAATGCTAGTCCCCTAAAAAAAAAAATAACAATCACAAAATCTTGCGCAGCTACAGGCTCTCTCTCTGGTAGCTAATGTGGGGTTTGTTCAACATGAAATCTGTGATCTTACAACCTTGACTTTCTCAAAGAGTGCCCAAGTGAGATTTTAATATATGTCTAATAGAATGTAAGATGACTATAGTGTAAATGAACAATAGTCAATTCTTTATTCTTATCATAATATGCGATAATTTACTCAAGACTCACACTAAAAGATTTACACTCAAGCTTTATAGGAGAGCTCGTAAACAAGGAGTCTATTGATTCATAAATATTTACAAAAATCAGGGTGATGGGATCACGTAAACAAAAAATAAGTAAACAGAATTCTCTCATCAACTGGAATGCTATATTGTAAGAAGCAGGTATATGTGGTTTAGGGAATAGCTATTTGATTAGAACTAATTAACTAGAAATAGCACCTCTATTTTATAGTGTTACTGTGGTGAATTTCTATCAGCTGTATAATGGAAATCCAAACCTTACATCAATTCAGAGAATAATTAGACAAGTTCTTTATTGATAGGCACAGCAGTGACTCAAACACAAGTTAGAAAAAAGAATTACTGTTATTTCGCCGCAACAAAAAACACCCAGCCGGATGCTATGGGTATTCTAACGTATGCCATCTTAACTTTGAACATGGCAATTTCATCCACTGCATGTGGTACTAGAAAGTAAAAAGTACAGTAAAACTCAATTTCAAGAAGTGCAAATATTTTACACTTATGTAAACGACACTTTATTTTATGTGAAATGAACAAAACAGCAAGAGGCCTGTAAATAAAGTCAGTCTTTCTGGGTATATGTTAGTAGGAAACACAAGCTGGCAAAACAAACTGGCAACAAAATGACAAATATTTGGATATGTAATTCAAGCCAAACAATGGTTTGATCCAGCAAGCATTTCAGCCAATACAGAATTTGTATGTGTGGGTTGCTGAGTTAAATTTAATTAAATGTTTTGGGGCATAAGAGATCATACATATTAAAGTCCAAAGGACAGACATCATCATTTGCAATACAATACTGCTATTTTAGTGTAGCTTTTAAATTCCATCACAATTTGCAATGCTTAATACTTTATTCAATTAATGAAACAATGTGCATAGATTCTATTGGGAGTCAGTTTCTATTAATACATATACGTTTGCCTTGGTTTATCTTAGTGACAAAATGTGTGTAATTTTTAATACCTCAAAACATTTAATTGAATTTTAAAGATGTAATACAATGTACTGATCAACATGCTAAAGTGATGCAAAATAACACAGTTTTGTTGTTTTTAACTCCCAGCTGAAAATAATTTAGTATTCAAAAATACATGGTTGGTCATAAATTACTGACACATAATAACACATAATCAATTATACGATACTACTAAAAATTTAGTATTTGAAGGATTTTTTTTTAAATTATTATTGTGTTGAACAGAGACAATAGTCTTATATTCGAGTTTTTTACATTACAGAGCTCCCCCGGAAGTCGGAAGTCAGGTCTGGGCAGGTCTCACGTGTTCTGCAACCCCTGAAGAAACCGAACCATGAATATTCAATTACCCCCTGCCCTGTAGCCGTGCACCCTCCACTTATTATGTCTAGAGGGCAGTCCTGGGAGCATGGCTCGCACTGTAGCACCTCATTAAAGCGGAGGAAGCACCTTTTGGTGCCTCCGAGGCTGTGGAACCCAGGTCCAGGACACTGTACACGCCTGTGGTCGCACAGCTGAAAATCCGACACAACTAACTGAATATGTGAATATGCGAACTGAGAATATGCGGGGTTTCTCTCTACTTCTGTCTGGTATGATATGAAGTCAGCAGCAAGATACTATCCTTAAATTAAAACCAAAAATCCCTAAAACCAAACCACAATGACAAAAAGCAAAGAACCACAATCTTAGCTATGATTAGTTACACATTTATACAACTAGCATGCATTTATGCTGAAATGTGTGTAAAGATACTATTCTACACTAGTCACACACAATACAGTTGTTGCAAGGAAATAACAGAATTATTGAAAATGTGGAGGTTTGGGTTGACTTCTGTCTCTTTAATTTTCCACCTTGGACATTCTCAATTATTTTTTTTTTTTACACAGAAATAATTCAATGTCTTAAAATCAATCTTTTAATAAAATAGTTAGAAATCCTTATTTATCATTGGACTTCAACATGAAAAAACCCTCATCATACAGATTTCCCTTTATCTTACATGTTTCCATAGAACAGAAAGAGACAGACTAATATCTTAACAACAAGGCACTTCAGGTTGTTGAGATTTAAGGCAGTGATGTACAGGAAAATAGAAGGGCAGGGAGTGAAACTTGGAAGACACAGCTTTGCATGCTTCCTTTATCATTATCGATTTTACAAAAGGAATTTAATACTCTTTGTAGCTGGAGACATAATATCAAGGAGAGCAGAAAGATCAAGTATATTCCTAAGCAAGTCTCAGGCTTGCCTAGAGAGGAATTTGATGAACTGGGATATCAACCAGCCCTAGGGTCTATTTGGGCAAGAGCTAAAAGCTCCTTTAATCTTAGCAGACTTTTTGTCTTAAGAGGTTCTTAAAATAGGTCATGAAACATCCTGTCCAGAAGTAATTGACTTTTTAAATTTTTTTTTTTATATGTACTAGCACAATGACTAGGAGTATAATACATATCCAAGACTCTGTCCATAAAATGTTCACAGGTAATAGAAACAACAATTCAGATTGCCATAATTAAAAAAAATATACTGAAGATGTTGATCCTGAACTTCAGGCTCTCTCATTGCCTATTAATTGGACTAGAATTACAATTAAACCACTTCTTCTACACTACAATTACAATTCTCCTCCTGATACTTTCTTCGTAACTCTTCCAGGTTTCTATTAGCTTTTTACCTCTCTGGAAAAATCTCTCCTATCCTTTCTTTGCATCTTAGCAAGCCCCCTGTTTTAAATTGGTTGCAAATAACCCCTCCAGGATCCAATGAGGTATACCTTTTAAAGTAATTAAAGACTTTTTCACAAGTCTGCCTCTGTCTGCAGCTGCCAATGGGGTTTTCTCTCACAATATTCGAGAAGAATTCCCTACTATTTTCAGCCGGGGAATTATAAATGCAAATATTTTTTCTGGACTTTTCGCCAACAAGATTTCCTGCAGGACTTGGTGGCTAGGTGCCTTGGAGAACAATTGGGATATGCTTCTGGGTGTCTTATTCCTTTTCTCTCAGCTTTACCAAGTATTCTTCTGTTGTCATACTTCTTCATCTTGAATTCAATACTTACTACATATAGTATGAATACTATATGTATTCATACTTCAATACATCTTGAATTCAATACTTCACACTGCCATTATGCTGGGTTTATGTCAGTTTTATATTGACCTAATTATAACGCTAAACTTGAGCTTATTTTTTGCTCAGTAGTTTTACCTTGGATTTGGTTGGAATCCTTCCCAGTCTTTCAGAGAGACTATAGAGGAAACCATGTCTAATCTAAATTTATTTCAATGAAGCTGTAGAGAAATTCACAGGAGAGAACTAAAGAAAATCTCATTTTTTAAAAGAAGTATTACAGTGAATCTCCATTGCATTGCGACTTCTCCATTACGACCCCGCCCATTTGCGAAGCAAATTTTTCACAATTATGATTCACGCATTTGCGAGTTGAGCTGCCCCAGACATGCGCAGTCATTCTGCTCTGCCGAGGGGTGGTGCCGCGGTGCCAGTGGGGCAGGACTCACCCCACCCTGCGGGGACGGGGCTTGCAATTGTGGCACTGTATGCCCATCCCTGCACGGGGAAACTGCCTCATGAAAGTGAGGCAAGCTGTGTGCTGGGAGGGGGCTTNTGGGGGGGGAGCAGCGGCGTGAGGTTTGGGCTGCGAGCACACACGGTTGCAGCAGCCCCTCAGAAACAGTTCCCTTTGCTCCCCCGGCTCACAGAGCCCGAGGGGAGAAGCAGAAAATTGTCCGCACCACTCCAGAGTTCTGGGGGGTGGAGCAATGGGAATGGCTTGCATGGATATTAACGACTGGCACTTCTTCATGAGTTTAGCATTTCACGACACCTTTGGCATGTCCTGTTCCTCGCGATGGACGGGGTATAACTGCATTTTGTCTAAGGTAAGAAAAGAACCCAACTCATCTACTTCCATGAAGTAATTTGTAGCCAGTCAGCAAATGCAATCTGAAATGCATCAAGAATGGAGTGGCCAGTAGGTCAAGAGAGGTTATCCTTCCACTGTACTCGGCACTGGTTAGACCACACATCGAGTATTGTATTCAGTTCCGGGCCTCTCAGCTCAAGAAAGATGTTGAGGTGCTGGAACGAGTTGAGAGAAGAGCAACTAGGATGGTAAAGGGGCTTGAAGACAAACCCTATGAGGAGAGGCTGAAGGAGCTGGGTTTGTTTATCCTAGAAAAGAGAAAGCTCAGGGGTGACCTTATCGCTGTCTATAATTATCTAACAGGAGGCCCTAGTCAGACGGGGGGGGTGATCTTTTCTCCTTGGTGTCTGGGGACAGGACGAGAGGTCATAGTCTTAAGCTTCAGCAGGGAAAGTTTAGACTTGCTCTCAGGAAAAGGTTTTTTACTGAAAGAGTGGTCCAGATTTGGAATGGGCTGCCTGCAGAGGTGATAGACTCGCCAACCCTGGAGGTGTTTAAGGGTAGGCTGGATGAGGTGTTGATCAATATGATCTATATGTAGATGATAGGTTAGTTGGATTATAGGTCGGACTAGATGATCTTCAAGGTCCTTTCCAGCGTCATCTATACTGTGACACTGTGATACTATGAAACCAAAAATAAATTTTCTATATCTATCACCTAACATGTCCTATGGAGCAGTATTTGTTTTAAACTGATATAAACTATGGAATCTAACAAGTTAACAAAATAAAAAGGAGGAGAGAGTGTACTAGTCACCAGGATTTATAGTCTGGCAGTAAAAGAATGAGAATTGCCAAAAGACCCTGCCACCTCCTAGAATTTCTTCTGTCTTTCCTCCCATGCAACCTAATCCTGCTCTTCCTCACCTTCAGGCTTATAAATGACCTGACTAAATCAAAACAGAAGAGGCTTATAAGGATAGTTTCACTTTCCCTGCTTCAATCATATCTCCAGCTTTATTTGAAACACAACACTTATGTCCCTAAGTACACTTAGGAATCACTTGCTAATCCTAATCACTTACTTTCCTGTATCCTTTTCATATTCACCACATATTTCTTATCTTCAATCCTTTCCATTTGTAGAACCACACCAGCAACGCTGTATATGTTTTCAATCAACATGAAAAACACTGCATTGGAAAATAGACCTAAAATTAAGTGCAAGTAAAAGAGGAAGGGAGAAAGAGACGAGCAGAGCTGCATTTGTACAGCTGTGTCCACCAACTCAGTGACTTACTGATGTGACGAAGAGTATCTCAGAGTAGGGGTTTTATTCATAGACTTGGGGGCTGGAAACACTCTGCATATTGGGTTGTATTTCTTGCTAATGACTGAAATAAATCCACTTTAGTACAGTGGTGAGTGTCCCCGCCTGCCATGCGGGAGACCAGGGTTCGATTCCCGCCAGGTAGACAGTGGTGTGGTTTAAGAATTGGACTCGATGATCCTTGTGGGTCCCTTCCAACTCACAATAATCTGTGAAACATCTGTAAATATCTCCTTTTTTCAGCTACCACAGCTACATGCTGAATGGTCATACATTGTTAACAATGTCAAAACAGATGTCATTAGAAGATTATGAGTTCTAATCCATCTCATTGCAAGTCTGCTAACCTTAGCTGCTCAAAATGTTCCATTTTTGTTTGACTGCAATAAGCTCATCACTAGAAAGGCAGCTAATGATAATATCTCAAACAGTTTGACACTGTCACAAGTTTGTTGAGTGTCAGACTAGCAGACCAAATTGTGGGTAATACTTGTCTTTGTTTCAAAAGCAATGATGTACCATTCAGCCCTCGTTGCTGNGGAGAATAACTTCCCTAGTCCTACTGACAACACTATTCCTGATGCAGGCCAGGATACCATTAGCTTTCCTGGCCACCTGGGCACACTTCTGCCTCATGTTAAGTTTTCTATCAACCAGCACTCCCATGTCCCTTTCCACCTGATCATCCTGCAGCCACTCCACCCCCAGCCTATAGTTCTGCATGGGGTTATTGTAACCGAAGTGCTGGACCCGACATTTAGACTGGTTGAACCCCATGCCATTGGATTCAGCCCGTCTGTCCAGTCTGTCAAGGTCCCTCTGCAGAGCCCTCCTACCTTCCTCCAGATCGACATTTATCCCCAGCTTGGTGTCATCCGCAAACTTGCTAATAACAGACTCCATCCCCTAGTCCAGATCATCAATAAAGATATGGAACTTGACAGGTCCCAACACTGAACCCTGAGGCACCCCACTAGTGACTGGCCTCCAGCCGGATACAGCACCATTAACCACCTTTTCTGCTCTGGCTATCCATTTCTCTCACTTCTGCATGTGTTTCATTTATGTAGTATTCAAGGAAACTAGACAGAACTGGAGGAGTGAAAGCTGCTTGTCCTTCTCATCTTTTTCCAGTAATGACTATAAGCATTACTCTAAAAAACTCTGGAGCAGAAGGGATTTTTTATTCTAGAAAATCTTTAGGACATTAGAATTACAAGACTTATTGAATATCGTGCATTTTCAGCTGCTTGAGTTTTTTTCTCTTTTTTTTTTAATGTTTAATTAAAGCAAAAATTTGCTTTCGATGGTGGCAGGTTATAAAACAGATTTGGGTCTTTTCTATTGAATCTGAAGTGGGTGTAGTTGTTCAGTTGTGTGGGCATAGCTGTGTAAAAAACGGTTTGATGCGAAGCCCATTCCCACTATCAGAAACTATATGGCATCTTCTCTTATACTGGGAACTTCTGCTCTGTGTCTAAAATGTTTCTACATGTGGTTTTGAATTCCTCTAATTAAGTTAAAAAACAATAAAAGGTGTATTTTTCTTAGTGAATTTGGGGATTCTAAAATCTTTCAGGTGGGAAATGAGGGTGAGGGAGTTGCTAGTTGCAGTTGAGAATGAACTGTGTGATCACTTCTGTTGGGCAGTGGTTTGAAAACTCTCTGAAGGTTTAAGCATGCAAGAATGTTAACAGTGTATTAGCTGATGCACAGCAATTGTTCTCCAAATATGTAGCAGAAGGCAAGTAATTCAGTATCCTGTTTCTGCTGCCACTGAGAGTAAAGTGCATTCAACCTTGAAGAGCCAACTCATGTATTAGCAGTGAGATGCTGGTCCTGACTGCTTCTTAGTAACTTTGTAAGTTTTAATATGAAATATTCCAAATAATTGTAATGCTGATTGCTGTCCCTTTGTTTGATGATGGCTCTCCAGATGGTGGCTATGTGAGCTGACAGCTAAAAATTGCCTGATAAGTAGCAAGGTCTAAAAAATGGAATTTTTCTCTCTCATTTTTCTTCAAGGTTTGCTACTGGGGCACGTAAAGGGCACATTTTAATAGCTTCTTCCTGCAAACACTTATGAACATGATTAACCTTCTATGTGAGAATAATATGCAGTGTCTTACTGGCGATACATATCAGATCCTATGTATATGATGATCTAAAAAGATTTTTAAGGTCCCTTCCAATCCAAAACATTTGATGATCCTATGATATGCAGATCCCTTTAAGAAATTTCCTTTTATGAAGGAAATGACACAGAGAACATGAAAAATTACTTTTTTATTCATTTTGTCCTGCATTTCATCAAACCATAAAAATACTTTGTAGTTGTACTGTATTAGCATAAATATGAACTGAAAATTCAAAAGCCTACCAAGATGTAACAGTTGGGGGCTTCCTCCAAATGTATCCCATAAATTATATTGAAATTAATTGTTTAAATGAAGTGTTTGGAAATTTTTACTATTAAAGATATGGTTTTATCTGCAATACAAAAAATGGTGCACTTGATCTGTGCATATTTGTAGGTTTTCAGATATACAGAATATTGCATTTAATGTTAACAAATACATTTCTCAGATGAATACAGTTATAGAGTCAGATTTTCTCTTATTTTAACACATGGAGAACATGAAAATGTTATGTTCTTTCTACTTTCATATTTCTACCTTACCCATTTCTTGCTGACATTCAACAGTTTCTAAATTCAGCCTATCTATCTGCATGCTTAAATGGACTGCTCTTTGCTTTCTGCTGAGACTCAAGAAATATGATCAGACAACTCTTATCTAGAACGATCTGCACTGTATTCTGTCTGTGATGCATAACATCCCACTGGAGTATTGGATTGTTTATCTACTTGCACTCAAGCTTATCTTTCTCATCTTGTAATGTAGTCCATTAAAACAAGGCTGTGGCCTCATTTGTTTGCTTACTCTTTTACCTCTGGCAGCGCCCTTGTCATATGTTTTGTAATTGTTGCAATTTGCTTCCTTAAACACCCACCTTCTATAATTATCCTGATTAACTATGTAAATTCTCATGGTGCTTAAATAACTATAGAATCACAGAATCACAGAATTAGTAAGATTGGAAAAGAGCATAGAGATCATCGAGTCCAACCTACCACCTATCCTGTTACCTAACCTAACCTGTTGTCATCCTGCTACCAACACACCATCTTAACAGTAACACACTATCCTATTATCTAGGTCATGCTGCTAAGTACATCATCCAACCTTTTCTTAAAGACCTCCAAGGAGGGTGACTCCACCATCCTCCTTGGGCAGCCCATTCTACTGAGAGATCACCCTCTCTGTGAAAAAGTTCCTCCTAATGTCCAGCCTAAATCTTCCCTGACGCAGTTTAAGACTATGTCCTCTTGTTCTATCACTGGTAGCCGGAGAGAAGAGACTGACCCTCCCCGGCTACAACTCCCTTTCAGGAAGTTGTAGAGAGCAATAAGGTCTCCCCTCAGCCTCCTCTTCTCCAGACTGAACAACCCCAGCTCTCTCAGTCACTCTTCATAGGGCTTGCGTTCCAGCCCCTTCACCATCCTTGTTGCCCTTCTCTGGACACACTCAAGGATCTCAACATCTTTCGTAAATTGAGGAGCCCAGAACTGGACACAGTATTCAAGATGTGGTTTAAGCAATGCTGAGTACAAGGGGAGAATAACTTCCCTAGTCCTACTGACAACACTATTCCTGATGCACGCCAGGATACCATTGGCTTTTCTGGCCACCTGGGCACACTGCTGCCTCATGTTAAGTTTTCTATCAACCAGCACTCTCAGATCCCTTTCCACCTCATCATCTTGCAGCCACTTCGCCCCCAGCCTATAGTTCTGCAAGGGGTTATTGTAACCATCCCACCTATCCAGCCTGTCAAGGTCTCTCTGCAGAGTCCTCCTACCTTCCACCAGATCAACATTTATTCCCAGCTTGGTTTCATCCACAAACTTGCTAATAATAGATTCCATCTCTTCATCCAGATCATCAATAAAGATATTGAACAGGGCAGGCCCCAACACTGAACCCTGAGACACCCCACTAGTGACTGTCCTCCAATTGGACACAGCACCATTAACCACCACTCTCTGAGATCTACTATCCAACCAATTCCTGATCCAGTACAGTGCAAATCCATCCAAGCCACAAGCCTCCAGCTTCATCAGGAGTTCGTTATGGAGGACAGTGTCAAAGGCTTTACTAAAATCCATGTATAGTATATCAACAGCTCTTCCCTCATCAACCAAGTGAGTCACCCGATCGTAAAAGGAAATAAGATTAGTTAGGCAGGACCTTCCTTTCCTGAAGCCATGCTGACTAGGTCTGATCTCCTTACCCTCTTGGAGGTGCAACATAATTTTCCTTAAGATGATTTGCTCCATAACTTTGCCTGGCACCGAGGTCAGGCTGACAGGTCTATAATTTCCTGGATCCTCCTTCTTACCCTTCTTATGGATAGGTGTTAAATTAGCCAACTTCTAACCTTTTGGGACCTTCCCAGTAAGCCAAGACCTCTGATAGATGATTGAGAGAGGCACATCTAGGATATGAGTGACTTTTTTCAGGCTTTACTGAGCAAAGAATAACATAATATGAGCCCTAATCCTTTCCTGATTAAGAACTTCTGTGAAAAAAACCCCAACAAAACCCACTCCTCATCTTTTTCATCATCAGTAATACCATACAAAGCTCCAGGAAGATAATTTAGGCAGCTTTTTGTGACAATAACAGGATAGGTGAACCTGGTGTTTCATTAATGTGGCTATATTGGATTACAGCAGTTCTGAATAGTGAGTAAATGACACATTCTCTATGATTGTATATCATGCTTAAATCCCGAAATGCAATTAGGAAAAGACAAAACTTCTAGACAGTGAAGTAGATCTGTTTTGCAGGAGTTTGATGAGATGTGTGAAACTCTGCAGAGTACAGGTGCTGCCCACACCCGAAAGCTGAAGTGAACTGTTCATGGTTACAAGTTAAGGTGATCTCATATAATTTTTTTTGATCAATGGGACTGTTGTGGTTTGACCCTGGCTGGATGCCAGAGATTCATCCACAACCTCTCCCAGAGAAAAAAGGGAAAAAATGAAATAAAAAAGGTTTATCGCAGGCAAAACAAGACAAGCTCCAAGTGGGGAATAGAAAGGATTTATTTATTTCTAACAAGATCAGAGCTTAATGTGAGAAGTATCATATTAAAGGCAACCTTCTCCCCATCCCTCCTTCTTCTTACAACAAGTATCATATTCCCTTTTTTCCTCCAGGAGACAAAAGGGGGAACAGAAGTCAGACAGTAGGTATTTTCTGACCAGTTTTAGGGTAGGAAACCATCTCTCTGCTTTTCATAAAGTCCTCTCTCTCTCATGAGAGAAAAAGTGTTTCATGACCCTTTCCCAAGGTGAGTCTGAACCCACGGACGACAGCTCTTCCAGTCTCTATTGCCCGAGAGTCACACCACAGGATGCAGTCTTTTAAGCACTGGCTGTGCTGCTTCACTCGTGAGCCCATCCCAAAGTACATGGAACAGATCCTACCATAGTACAATTCTGTCACAAAACGTCTGTCCAGCCAGGATCTCTGCTGAGCTCTGCTCCAAGCATGTGTGTGGGCTCGAAAAATATCTGCAGTTTTTCCAGCATGATCCTCCAAATCCAGAGTGGCCGTAGGTGGATTCTGCATCTCTGATCTCTCTCTATTTCATGGGTTGCAGGCAGACAGTCTGCTTCACCATAATCCATTCCACGCACAGCAGCGAGGTGCCTGGAACACCTCCTCCCCCTCCTCTGGTCGCCCTGGCCTGAGTGCCTTCATTGCTGCTCAGTCTCTCACAGGCTTTTCTCCAGTGATCTTCTTTGCTGTTTCTAGGGTTTTTTTCCTTTCGTTCTTAAATATGTTATCACAGAGCTGCCTCTATCTCCGACTGCCTGACCTTGGGCAGGCAGTTGGGGCCCAGCCAGGAACTGGTTGACATTACCTCTACTAGTGAGCCCCCCCACTGTCAGAAGAAAAAAAATGATATTCAAATCAGGACAGGGACTCAACATAAAATAAGTGTAATAAGTAACAAGCAGACATCGTTTATGTACAGACATGGTTCAACTTTGAATGGCAAGCTGAGAATTTTCTTTGGTGGTAGGAGGTATTTTGTTTCTGTATTATGACCATTCATACTACATGCTAACTGAGAGATTTAGATGAGTGCAGCTAGCATAGCACAAGGTGTGTCTTGCATCACTTGCAGGTTAGGACTAGGAACACCAGTCATGGGGCAAGTGAGCAGTGACGCCACTAACGTGTGCTCTCTTCTGTGTATATAAAGCAACAAGATCACCAAAGAAACAGCATTTTACTGCAAAAGAAAAACTATAGCGGGATAGGTGTGTTCTAGAGTCACTGAGCGCCCACTTGGCAGGGAATTTGCAGCATGGCCAAGGGATTCCCTTGCCCAAAGAACAGATGTTTCCTCTCAGCAGCACAGATGCATATTCTCAATAAACTGAGAAACTGTTTCCTGGAGAAAAAATTCAGCAATAATCATGATATACAACTTCAAATACCAGAACTGTTAGATTCAAGTTGTAGCTCAAACCTTTCTCAAAATCAAAAAAAAATCCAAACAAAAAAACCTCTACACAAGAGTCAATACAGAAATCATTACAAATGTCCCTTTACATGAGGTAGAGACATGTTTGCCTTCTCAGCTACAGCATTCCATGGTTCCAATATTAAAAAGCTCATACTTTATTATTTGCAGGCCTTTGTTCCACATACTCTGTCTACAGAAATGTATTAACATCAAGGGATAAAAATGTTTTTCTGGCATCCAACTGTGAATTGTGGGGGGTTTTAACTTTTGCTAAAATTACTGTTATTTCATCCACATTGTGCATGGCTTTACCCTTCCCGAACCAGGAGTCACATAGAAATATATCTCTGACTTACTGTGTTCGCAGTTGCAGAACTTTCCTTCTGTCCTTACTACTTCTTCTCCTTTTGAAGGCACCAGCAAAACACACTGGTGATTTTTTCAGTGAGATGGTGAACCAGTACTTGGCATGGTTTCTGCCTTACTGGCTCCTTTTTGCAGTAGTCCTTTTCAAGGACAGCCAGAGGTATTTCTGTGTAAGGAGGGATCGCATGGTACTTATTCATTCTGTACCTTGTAGGCTATGACTAGTTTATGCTTTAAGATTATAGAATAAAAAATGTCAGACGGTAAATGACAGATTGCTGGCTTGTAAATATTCCCATTGTGTAGAATCCTGTCTGGCAATGATTCCCTTACACTTGTTTTAGCAAGCTGTATAAAAATCTCACTTATGCAAATTGCCCCAGCAGCAGACAGCAGTAAATTGTGACCCTCGAAATCCAAATCCTCAAAAGCCATTCTATGTGCGAGAGCACTCATCCAGTGTGCTCTGTAAAGGCTATCACTTCCATATTTGTAGCAGGGTGTTGTGGCATTCGTGAGAGGTGAAGCAAAGCAGAGGTCAGAGATTTGACTCCTTCCACAAGTTAATTGCCTTAATCCATTCCTGGCAGTGTCACTTTGAAAGGCCCATTTATCCCAAACAGGGATAAATTTTACTAATACTATGGAGGTGAATTAATTCTCTCAAATTTGCTAGATCTCTTGGCAGTTACCAGTAATGTGTTTCCAAAGCTCACCTTTGGTATTTTTATGCTCTGCACAAAACCAAAGTATAAATAAAAATGACTTCATATTAGTGTTAAACATTTATTTTCAAATTTCAATATTTCTGAGGGTTTCTAATTTAATAAGACCACTTCGAACTTCTGGAACTTAACTTTCAGAAGTTTACTTTTAAAGAATTTGGAAACAGGGACATTAGTATATCTTTTGTTCATGCCTTGCTTGAGTCAAAGCAAAGACTAAAGCTCTGACCTCCACATAGAATATCTTATCATTGGAGCTTTTGGCTAACCCCTTCTCACTGAGGTATTTGTTCCTTGAACATCTCAGTCCTGTCACTGAGACATTTTTGGCAAAAAACCTCAAACATGAGTCGCATATTCATGACTGCCTAATTAAATATTCATGTGTGTCAGGTTGCACACGTGCAGTTGTGAAAAGCGGCCTCCTTCATCGCTCAAAAATCATGCCGCTAAGATGTGAAACCGCAATATGGGGGGCGCGAAGTGGAAGAGGGCAGACTGTACTTCACATAAAATACTGTAACACCCTGGGTCTTAGCCACTCGCCGCCGAGGTGGCTTATATATGTCTAAGTGTCTAAGACATTTTACCAATGCGAGCTCCTGCAAAGAGCAAAGAAAGGAAGAAGAAATTACAATATGACAGAGCTACCACCAAAGAAGCCTATGAAGATCACATCACAACAGCAAATTCCCAAGGGATCAAAACAGAGCCTCTCTGTGCTGTATTAATGAGGTTTGGCTACTGTGGCCACATCTCCCACAGGGGACATACGGGTTATTGACCAATCAATGCCTTCGCAGCCAAAGTGATGGGTGCTACAGCCAGTCAGGAGCTCCAAGGGTGTGGTGTGGGTGGGCTACCAGGAAGCAGGCANGTTGTGTTTTGTGTTTGTGCTGGAAACACTGTTGATACCAAGGGGATACTTTTGTTACTACTGAGCAGTGCTTGCACAAAGTCAAAACCTTTTCTCTTTTCACCCACCCCGTGAGCAGGCTGGGGGTATGCGAGGAGCTGGGAGGGGACACAGACAGGACAAATGACCCCAACTGGCCAAAGAGATATCTTACACCATGTTNGGAGGCCTAGGCCTGACCCTTCCCACATACACACACACAGTGAGTTGGCTCCAACACACAAGATGCTGTGATAAGCAAAATCCTCAAAGTAGTGGCAGATACTATAAATATGGTAAATACAGTAAAAACGGTAAAGCCATTAAAGCCACTAAAAAAAACCTGTGATGTACTGAAGCCATGAATGGATAACCAGCGAAGTAGCAAGGGGCTACTGTTTATAGTATTTTTTCATTCCTTTGCTTGTCATTTGAACCACGAATAGTTTAGCAAAGAGGCTGGTTAAAGTAGATGTAACGCATTACAGGACACTATCACAGAATCACACAGAATCACAGAATATTCTGAGTTGGAAGGGACCCATAAAGATCATTGAGTCCAACTCTTAAGCAAATGCCCATACAGGGATTGAACCCGTAATATCCCATTACCTAGACCATGTCAACGACCTCCAGGGATGGTGACTCCACCACCTCCCTGGGCAGCCCATTCCACTGAGAAACCACTCTCCCTGCAAAAAAGCTTTTCCTAATATCCAGCCTAAACCTCCCCCTGGCACAGCTTAAGGCTCTGTCCTCTTGTTCTGGTACTGGCAGCCCGAGAGAAGAGATCTATGCCAACTTGACCGTCAAATAGTTTAGTAAAAATGCATGATACTGATTGGACATTTTCAGACTAGGAAGTACTACGTCAAGTAGCAGATGTAAGGACAGCATTGCAGCAAATCTTTGAGTAAGTGCATCTGCTTTTTAATTCCTACGCTTGATAATTTCTAGGTGAACACCAGAGCTCTTTAATACAGAGACATTTGCTGAAAAGCAAGCAGACAGCACAGCGAGGAAAAAAGTCACAGAACAATTTCCCTCTAACAAATATTTGTTTTTCTCTAAAAACATAAACCTTTTAATTTGAGAAAAAGGTGAAATTAAGGAGATGTGGATAGTTTTGTTTGGTTTTGCTGTTTTTCCGTGGCCTCGTAACAAATTGCTACTACATACTTGCATAAAATATAACGAAGCTCATCCGGCAAACAAATACCATTAAGTGGTGTTTCATAAAAATATATACAAAATGTATTTATTAGAAAGTGCCTTTCATATTCCTTTAGACTACCTTTTAGCATATACGTCGGTTCACTGAGGCATACCTTGTTATCCATCTGCTAAAATTATAACTGGTTTGATTGCTTCAACATGGGTGAGATAATGACTAAATTAGACTGTTGGCAATAACAGAATCATCTTTTTAAATCATACCAATTAACATTAGTTTCTTCCCTCAGGTGTCCCTGGAGTCCCTTTTGGTTGTCTTTATTGTTTGAGATAAACAAAATCATTGTTTTTACCTATATCTCTGATAATTATTTCGGGGGTTTTGTGTGTCTCTTTCATTATTATCGTTGTCATAATGAGCTGGACTTATTGATTGCATCATGCGCTGGTTTTGCCTAGGACAGAGTTGATTTTCTTCACAGTTTCTTGTAGGAGGTTGTGTTTTGTGTTTGTGCTGGAAACACTGTTGATACCAAGGGGATACTTTTGTTACTACTGAGCAGTGCTTGCACAAAGTCAAAACCTTTTCTCTTTTCACCCACCCCGTGAGCAGGCTGGGGGTATGCGAGGAGCTGGGAGGGGACACAGACAGGACAAATGACCCCAACTGGCCAAAGAGATATCTTACACCATGTTCAGTATATAAGGCTGGGAGAAGAAGAAGGAAGGGCGGACATTCAAAGTATTTGTCCTTCCAAGTTAGCATTAGCTGTGATAGTACTCTGCTTTCCTGGAGATGGCTGACTACCTGCCTGATGATGGGAAATGGTGAAAGAATTAATTGTTTTTATTTTCTTGTGCACAGCTTCTGTTGTGTCTATTAAACTGCCTTCATCTGTGAGTTTTCTCAGTTTTACCCTTTCAGTTCTCTCCCCTGTCCCACTGGTTGGGGGAGTGAGTAAGCAGCTCTGAGGGGCTTAGTTGCCAGCTGGAGTTAAAGCATAATACACTGCCAGCAGCAAACAGTCTTGGAAAAGAGACTCTTATCCCAGTGGTATACCGGAATATCAAGTTCCCAAGCCTGTAAAGTACTGCTACCCTTTCTCCTGACCTCAATTTACAACAGCATATTGCTGTGCTATTTAATAAAGTGTTCTGGAGTGTGTTAAAACACTGTGCTGTACTTTCTTTTTTGATATTAAAATCTGACAGTAAAAATTATTGATAGTAAAGTTGCTGATACATAAATTTGATGTATAGTCTGGCTTGATCACTGCCCATGTATCCACACATTGCAGGCAGTTCTTTATATGAGTGGTTTTTTGCAATAGGAGGAAGAGATTGTTTTCTAAACAACTGATGCTTCACCCAGCATAGCCAATTAAAGTATCTCAGAAACAATATACTAGCCTATATAGAAATAACACATCAGTTTGCATTCTTTTTTAAAAAAGGAAGCATTAAAAGACAGATTGGTGATTCAGTTAACTATGGGTTATTAAAAACAGAAACCAATGTTTTTGAAACTGCAACAACAGCAAATATTAATAGATACAGCCATTGAAAATATGTGATGTATGGATTTCAGGTAAGGATAGGAAAGGACATCGTGTCACTCTTATTCTAACACCTACCTGAGATCAGAATGGATGTATGACTTGCTAATGTCTATTATGACAGCTAATACAGAAGTTTCATCAATATAATGTACTCCTTCCATGCTGACAAATTATTCTCTACTTTTTATGCATTCAGCACACTAAGAATAAAGGATCATTTAAAAGTTATATTAATATCCTATTATTGTTATATTATTTTTATTAAAATATATTTATCATAATGAAAACATGGAAGGGATAGGATCTCATCAACTATTCTATATGCCAAAATTTTCTTAGACATATGGTAAACTTACATGAACCTTGAAATACATTCAATAGGAAAAAATATAAACAGAAATATTAAGTAGTGCAGTGTTACTACTATAGGTTATCTAAGCTTCAGCATTTCTAATGCAAGTGTGATATCCAACGAGGAAGATCCCACTGGAGATAAATTCTGATATGAAAAAGTTTTCTATTCTATAAAAAATAAAAAAATCCAACTCCATACCCCACTAGTTCTCTTTCTCCATTGTGCTGAAATCTATTTCCTTTGAAAGCTTCTAGGTGGCCAGACACATAAGGTTATGAAAATCTTATGAAGAGCAAGATGCCCTGCTACAAAGTTGGTGCTTTAAGAAATAGATCAAAATTAGTATCACAGTATCACAGTGTTGATAAGGTTGGAAAAGACCTTGTAGATCATCAAGTCCAACCTATAATCCAACTAAAACCTAACAGCTATAACATTTATATCATGGCCCTCAACACCTCATCCAGTCTATTTGTATTTCAAAAAGATAAAACATAAAGTCTTCTATTAAAGTGTCCATGAAGTCAGAGGTAAGATCAGGATATAGTGAAATATAAATGCAAGCCCCCAGTAGCCAAGAAATAAGAGATTTATGTCACCCACCCCTTCAGTAAATGTTGGGCTTTGGAAATTTCTTGTATTCTCTTTCTCTAGTAATCTCCTCTCGCAGAAATACATACATAATCCTACTACTAAATATTTCATATCCTTTTTATTTGTTAGAGCATCAAGTCCTACAGTATCATGTATGAAGCATCACTTTAGCTCATGTGTAGCCTGATCTCAAGTTTAATCCCTACAGAGAACAGAAATGCACCCACCAAGCCCAGCTGGTTGCATGTTGGTTTTCTACAGGAATTCAGTGGTATCCTTCTAAATCAAAATCATAGTAGTTAAAAAGAACATAAAATAAGAATGTTTTGATCTAATTTTGATCTAATTGCATGATATTAATATTGTCTACCTCACTTTCATTAAATTTTTTTAAGATGACAAAAGGAATCGCTAAAGGCTGCTTTGCAGATCTTAAACCTGGTTATTTTAAGCCTTTGTACCTAATTGAAATGTATTGATCTGTACTGAGAGTGCCAGCTGGTACAGAAAGAAAGCAAGAAAGATTCATACACCACCACAGAATCCCTCCGTGTGTCACATCAGACCCATGAAAGGATTTTTTCAAATCATGGCTGTCCTGATAAAACCCTCTAATGCCCAAATCTAAGGTGTTGACCGTCTATCTTGTAAGAGGAGTATGAGGACCAGAACTCTCTGTTACCTGTTGTTCCTTCTTGATGTGCTCTCTGCAGACCTGCTAAATAACTAGGACTTAGGAGGCTGCTCAGGCTGCCTATTCTAAATCCAGAGGAAAGAAAAACCCACTATAAGATTTTTTTCAAGGGTGCTACTTCTGGAGGAATGAGGAATATGAGACAGTTAGTTAGACAGTATTTGACATACCTCTTTCACAGAATCAAAAAATATGCCGAGTTGGAAGGGACCCACAAGGATCATTAAGTCCATCTCCTGGCCCTGCATGGGATCATCCTCACTAGGCTCACCCTTAAGAGTCACAGGTGAAAGCAAAATAAGTAAATTGGGGAAGGTAGAAGAAAAAAGTGGCCAGACCTTACATGGAAAATGGGAAAGAGTAGTGGGCAGGAGAAAACCTTCTTTGGGCTGGTGCAGCTGTGTCAGAAGAAACATTAAAGACAATCTGTACTGCAGATTAATTTTGTCATTAATGTATTCACCTTCTGTTATCTTGTTCTTAATTAAGGAAAAAAAAATAAATTAAAAAGTCAGGAAGTTTTGCTGTATAGCAAGCTTCTTCAAGGTCAATGCCCCAGCACAGGTATCTTGCTGGCTTCTGCCAGGGTTTTAAGTTAATTGGACCTGACCCTGAAAGTCTGTTAAGTGTTAAACATGCACACATTCTTTGCAGGGCTAATATCCATATTGTCCAGATGTACTCACAGAATATCTAATGAACAAGATAGAATACTCAAGCTGGACAGTCAACATACTGCCTGAGCACGGCACAGACCTTATGTCATAGAGCACTCTCTGATGGGGGGAGCTACAGCACCCAAGTATCTCCCTTTAGAAAAAAGAAGCTTCCACTTGGCCACAGCTATATAGCCATGATCTGAACTCTGTTTATCCATAATATTTACAATCCTGACAGTATTATCAAAATCAAAAATACAGAAGAGACATAAAAAATTAGCATATCAATAATTTTTCTGTATGCAGAATTTCCCACAACAGTTCCACTTAAGTAGCCAAACAGACAGGAGGTCAGAGTTGGGATTGCTACTGTGGTCCAATCACAGGATGACAAATACTAAGATCTACGCTTTTCACATCAGTATTAAGTTGTATGCCTACTCTCTTCTACCTCTTCCAAAGATATTGTCTTTGGCAGAAACAAAATCAGATAACTGGTTTTACTTGGACAGCAGAGGACAGATGATGAAGTTCAGATATGTCAGAGTCAGCCTATTTTTCCCTAATATCTTCTTAGATGCTCTGCCTTACAGTCATCTGCTGTAGAACAAACAGATCCTGACCCTACCTATAGGCAGTCACCACTAAGTGCTTTCGACTTCTGGATCAAGTTTTACAAGTAATATGCTGCAGCAACTGGCAACATATTCTTGTCCTAGTGCAGAATTACTTTTCCTTTATTTTTACTTTCTGGAGTAAGCTAATATTCTGTGACTGTCTGTACAGATTTCTCCAGCAACCTTCACTGGCTGAATTTTCTCACTAGATTGACAGGCTGCAGCTTTTGCACTGTGAACTACACATTCAAATGGGGGCATTAGGTCTTTTTCTTTGTCTTCTTGTCTGTGAAAAGACCTTGCAAAAGAGCCTGAATCTAGTTATTCACCCTCAGCCAGCCAGCTTGTAAGATAGCTTGCCTACCGAGGCAGGAGGTGAAATAATCTTTTAAATACAAAGGGCAGCATCCTCGTCTGCCAAAACTTCAGAGAGCGTCAAGATAGTTTCTTCTCAGCTCCCGATTGACACAGTGCAAGTCAGTCTGACAGACAGAGAGCACAACCCTGACTCTAGGGGTTCCCTGGATTTCCCTTCTTATAGATGAACTCTGTCTTAAGCTGGAAGAGTTCTGAAAATAATCAAAAATTAACATTAAAATGTTCCATGAACTCAAGGAAGAAAAATTTTTAGGCATCCTTTGTAATATTTAATGTGTGCATTCACCCACAGAGACTATAATGAACTTCATTAAATAAACAAGCTTGTGTACACTGTGTGCCAATTAATGCATTAATCCGCTAAAAGGATATGGTATTTCNTGATTCTGTGATTCTGTGATCTGTTTTTATTATGAAACTTTTTAGTTATAATTAAGTCATATGCTCATTTAATACAGGAGAGGTTCTACAATATGCTATCATTTCTGTAATGCAAAGAAGTTCTAGTGTTACAGTATTATATTACAATAAATAGAATGCATTCTTTATTAGTTCCATTTTAAATATTCAGTTCCTACACACAATATTATGCTAATGATACATGCATGTAATTATCATAGGCATGCAACATAATAGTAAACATTGGTACACAGGGAAATTCAGGAGGTCGCTAGTCTGATCTCCACCTCAAAATAGGGTGAATTATGAGGTCAGGTAGGGTTTTGGCTCTGGACTTTATCCAGTCTAGTTTTGAAAATTTACACAGATAGAGATGCCACCAATATTTATTTAAATTTGTTTAAGCTAGGCCCAAGAAGAATTATGGAAATAGGCTTAATTTTTTTGACAATTCAAAACATCTTAACATACATTTGAATTTGCAGGTGATGATTGGAAAAGCAGAAAGANCTGACCCTACCTATAGGCAGTCACCACTAAGTGCTTTCGACTTCTGGATCAAGTTTTACAAGTAATATGCTGCAGCAACTGGCAACATATTCTTGTCCTGGTGCAGAATTACTTTTCCTTTATTTTTACTTTCTGGAGTAAGCTAATATTCTGTGACTGTCTGTACAGATTTCTCCAGCAACCTTCACTGGCTGAATTTTCTCACTAGATTGACAGGCTGCAGCTTTTGCACTGTGAACTACACATTCAAATGGGGGCATTAGGTCTTTTTCTTTGTCTTCTTGTCTGTGAAAAGACCTTGCAAAAGAGCCTGAATCTAGTTATTCACCCTCAGCCAGCCAGCTTGTAAGATAGCTTGCCTACCGAGGCAGGAGGTGAAATAATCTTTTAAATACAAAGGGCAGCATCCTCGTCTGCCAAAACTTCAGAGAGCGTCAAGATAGTTTCTTCTCAGCTCCCGATTGACACAGTGCAAGTCAGTCTGACAGACAGAGAGCACAACCCTGACTCTAGGGGTTCCCTGGATTTCCCTTCTTATAGATGAACTCTGTCTTAAGCTGGAAGAGTTCTGAAAATAATCAAAAATTAACATTAAAATGTTCCATGAACTCAAGGAAGAAAAATTTTTAGGCATCCTTTGTAATATTTAATGTGTGCATTCACCCACAGAGACTATAATGAACTTCATTAAATAAACAAGCTTGTGTACACTGTGTGCCAATTAATGCATTAATCTGCTAAAAGGATATGGTATTTCGGCTCCAGTCTCTGTGCTTCTAGGATTTAGGTGATGCAAGTTAATGATAAATTTATACACAATGTAAATTCATCTACACTCGTTGTATAAGTGCTATGCATAACTTCTTGAAACTTCACAGACAAAACATATTTTACAATTACTATGGAAGAAATACATGAGTCATAATTTCTGCTTTTTAATATATTTATTAGAAATATATTATATTTTATATGATTATAATGATATATGATGATATTATAATGAAATATATGATTTAATATATATATATTATATTATTATATTCTAGTTATATATATNAGGCTTAATTTTTTGACAATTCAAAACATCTTAACATACATTTGAATTTGCAGGTGATGATTGGAAAAGCAGAAAGAAAACATTCTCATATGGAAAATGTACCCCTGTAGGTGAGTCAGAGTCTGTTCAAGGAAGCTGTGAAGCGGTGCAGGAGGAAAACCAGAGAGGCGAAAGCCCAGACAGANAGTTCCAGTGTTACAGTATTATATTACAATAAATAGAATGCATTCTTTATTAGTTCCATTTTAAATATTCAGTTCCTACACACAATATTATGCTAATGATACATGCATGTAATTATCATAGGCATGCAACATAATAGTAAACATTGGTACACAGGGAAATTCAGGAGGTCGCTAGTCTGATCTCCACCTCAAAATAGGGTGAATTATGAGGTCAGGTAGGGTTTTGGCTCTGGACTTTATCCAGTCTAGTTTTGAAAATTTACACAGATAGAGATGCCACCAATATTTATTTAAATTTGTTTAAGCTAGGCCCAAGAAGAATTATGGAAATAGGCTTAATTTTTTGACAATTCAAAACATCTTAACATACATTTGAATTTGCAGGTGATGATTGGAAAAGCAGAAAGAAAACATTCTCATATGGAAAATGTACCCCTGTAGTATATTTTTATGATAGGAGTGAACAGTGTTATACTGAAGCCTTTGTTCAATTCTGGCTCTATAAATTTTTACTTCTCAAAATATTATGCTCTTTGGAGAAAATTTTCAGTTCCCTTGCACCTGAATTTTTTCCATCTATAATGCAGAATAAAGTAATCTAATTATCATGCAGCGGTGTTGGGACTCCTACTTCATTAGCATCTTCATGGCATTTTGTCACCTTCAGGAGGAGAGCACTGATACTGGCAACAGCAGCACCATCTCAATATACAATGAGGTCACATTATAAGGGAGGATTAATGGCACAGTTTTACTTTCGCAAATGGTACTAAATATACCTTAATGAGTGTTGGCAGACAGTCCCGGCACTGCAGGCAAGAATTACCCCAAAAGATAATATAAATATCAAAATATTAGAGAGCAGAAATAATTGTAAAAGTTAAAAGAAAAGTTGAAACACTGATCCCACTTCCAGTGTAGTACAAGCAGAATATAGAGTGGCACCTGCATAGCCTCTGCGCCAGTGAGGAATTTCAGTCACTCCTAACACAGATCTGCCCACATTCAGTCAAAATTACAAGGTTTTGAAAAAATACATTTTTTGTACATTTAACAGAGGCATTCAGCAGATTTCTGACTCTTAAATTCTCAAATGATTTCATCTATACTGGCATTGTACAGTGTAGAGTTTCTCAGGACTTCTTCAACTTCAACTTCCAGCTGAAGTTCAGAGTGGCTGTGGGTAGGTTAAGGTGACTTTGGAGGTCTCCCCTGCATAATGCTCTCCAACATGCAGTTACAAGGTGGTTTGGCTCTATGTGGTGCAGTAATCATTAACTGTGCAAGCACACTATTTTTCATAAAATCCCTGTACCACAAAGAATAAGATAGAGTCTTGCACTTTGCGCCCCCCATATTGCAGCTTCAGATCTTTGCGCCATGATTTTTTAGTGATGAAGGAGGCTCGTTTTTGCAATTGCGCATGCATGACTTGCCGCCGCGGGGGTGGCAGCAGCAGTGGTGGCGGCAGCGGTGTGGGAGGTGGTGGTGGCGCAGGCAACAGCGGCACGGGCGGCAGCGGCGCCATTCAATGCAGAAGTAGGGTTTTGCGGACCCCAATTAAGACCACGGGTGCGTGATATAGGAGACCTGACTGTATTAGAATGAAAGGGTCCTATGGAGAAAGGCCATGCTACATTATGATCTGTACAGCACATATCCTTTGTCCTGGATGTCCACGAACTGAAAGGCAATCTTGCTATCTGCATACAGCGCTACCAAGTCAGGCTTCCTGAGACTCCAATTTGCGGTCCTATACAACTTACATTTCTGGGAATGCATAACTCAGCTTCGAGAATATCTCATACCTGGGGAATATGAAATGAAGTCCTCATACAATATGCAGGTAAGAGAACTCAGATCTCCCACTTTTTTGGCACACATCCTAAACACTAGATTTTTTTGACTTGATGATCTTAAGAGTCTTTTCCAACCAAAATGGTTATATGATTCTATGATAAAAGACATGAGATGACTCCTTTGACTTTATGGCTTTTTCAAAGGAAAGGGTGAGGCAGTCATTTTGAAAGTTAACTTGGATTACTGGTCTGCCTTCTCATGAAAAACCACAAAACATGAATTTTAAAGAAATACTTAAGTCAAACATTTTACATAAAAGGAAAAAATACTACCTTTCTTTTAATTTCAGTCTCATACTGAGGTTTTCTTTTAATTAATGAAGGTATTATTTCTCAATAGGCAGTAAATGTATTCACCAGGACTCAGAAAGAAAATAAAATTCCCTGATATCCTGCTGTAGTGTTTGATACTAATATTTTTGTTTTGCCATGATAACCAAATTTTGTGGGTCTTGTGGGATATGCAATATAAAATATATGAATGTGGTGCCTCCACTCAAAACCAGTTATCTCAGTTCTTTCCTCTCCTTTTCCAAAATCACAATCATAGAATAGACATAATGACCGTTCTTTCAATATCCTCAGTTGGAAGGGAGTCTTCTTCGAAGTCCAAGTTTGCCCTCTCTAAAAGCTACTCATGAGAGATTATTTGTCCATAGGAAAGCGAACCCGTATGTCACCTGTGGTTTTCTATCATTTTTTTAACCCCAAATACAGTATGAGAAGGAAACACAAAATAAAGAGTATGTAATGAGCAAAAATATGCTCAAGCCTTTTCCCCGCCTCCATCTAGACACCAAACTGACCAAACAGGCTGAGCAACTGCAAGAACTGAGATGAGGATGTAAGGAGACAGAGAAGCGATCTTCTTTAAATCAGAAGGGAGATAAGGAAAGTCAGAAGTATCTTAAGAGATGAAGGTGTCACTTACTTCAGAAAACACCTGCTAAAAAATGCTATCTCCACATTTCTCTGCTTCAGCCAAAAAGCTTAAGGAACACAATTTTTTTCAACAACAGAAGTAAGAAACTCACAGGAACATTTCAAAGATGGGGAAAAAAAAAAGAATTAACAGATCCCCAATTTCAAGTGTGTCCACCTACAGAAATTAAGAGTTAGAGAAAATCAAATAGAAATGTTCAGTTTTTAATATTTTGGTTAAAACGTTGTTTTAATTTTAACCCATTTACCCTTCTTGAAAATTTATAGCCTCAATCACTTAAAATTGCAAAATGAAGAGTTGTTTTATACAACCCCCCCAAGGCTTTCCAGTGAAAACTGGCCTCATGAAGAAGTGAACATGCAAATATTCTAAAGTTGTACCTGAGATATGGTTATTGTAATTAAACTGCTGATAAGTTAACATTGTGTATAACTAAATGGAATTGTTTCCATTATACAGCTGGTTGCTATTCCCCCTGTTGCAAACAGGAAATGACTTCATGGAATCAATCCATGACTGCTAACATCTTAATGGATATGACTATAATGTAATTCTGTCTCTACATAGCACAACTGTTCCCTGAAGTATATTTTCTATTGATATTTTGTAAAAATGCCTTCCATTCACTATATTTCAGGAACTGCAAAGTGTGCTTTTTCACCTGACAGTTTCATGATGAAGTTGTATGTTGTCTGACATAGTATTTCTTAATGTTTAGGAGGAGACATACACAGAAAACTGAAACTTAATCTTTTCATAAATCTTTTGCTAGCACGTCAATATCTCCATCACTACTACTTGCTGTTTTCATTTCTTGTAGCTTTATTTATTACAGATTCTTCATATGTAATCTACTTAGAAATTAATACATATTTGACCAAAGGATATAGGTATGAAGACAAACATTAAAAAGTCTGACTGGAGAAAATTACACTATGTGTACAAAAATACAAAATACTAAGTAACAACACTAGTTGAATAGGCAGTCCCATTTATTTTTTCCTATTCCAGAATCAGAGAAAATGCAGAGTTGGAAGGGACCCACAAGGATCAAGTCCAACTCCTGGCCCTGCACAGGACCATCACCAAAAATCACATCATGTGCCTGAGAGTATCATCCAAATGCCTCTTGAACCCAGACAGGCTTGGCGCTATGACCACTTTCCTGAGAAGCCTTTTTCAGTACCCAACCACCTTCTGGGTGAAGAACCTCTTTCTAATACCCAACCTAGACCTTCCCTGACACAACTTCAGGCCATTCCCTTGGGTTCTGTCACTGGTCACCACAGAGAAGAGATCAATGCCTGCCCTTTCTCTTCCCCTCATGAGGAAGGCGTAACTGCAATGAGGTCTTCCCTCAGTCTCCTCCTCTCCAGGCTGAAGAGTTAAAGTGACCTCAGCTACTTCTCATATGGCTTCCCCTCAAGGCACTTCACCATTTTCATCCTCCTCCTTTGGACACTCTCTAATAGCTTCATATCTTTCTTATACTGCTGTGGTCACAATTGCACACAATATTCCAGGTGAGGCCACACCAGTGCAGAGCAGAGCAGGACAATCCTCTCCCTCAAATACATGATGTCCTGCAGGACATGATTGTCCATCCTGGCTGTCAGAACACTGCTGACTCATGTCCAGCCTGACACTGACCAGGACTCTGAGGTCCCTTTCCACCGCACTGATTTCCAGCATCTCATTCCCCAGTCTGTAGGAACATCCAGGGTTGCCCCATTCCAGGTGCAGAATCTGGCCCTTCCCTTTGTTGAACTTCAAATGGCTGGTGATTATCCAGGCCTCTAATTAGCTGAGGTCACCTCTGCAGGGCCTCCCTGCTTTAAAGAGTGTCATGGTTTGACCCTGGCTGGATGCCAGAGATTCACCACAACCTCTCCTGGGGGAAAAAAACTGGAAAAAAACCTTATCACAGGAAATACAAGGCAAAATACAAGTGAGGAATATAAAGGATTTAGGTATTAACTAACAAGATCAGAGCTTAATGTGAGAAGCATCATTTTAAAGGCAAACCTTTCCCCTCCACCCTTCCTTCTCTTACAACAGATATAATATTCCCTTTTTCAACCAGGAAACAAAGGGGGAACAGGGGTAGGGAATAAGCCAGGCAAGTTGGTATTTCTGACCAGGTTTAGGGTAGGAACCATCTCTCTGCCTTTCCATAAAGTCCCCCCTCTCTCTCTCACGAGAGGAAAAGTCTTTCATGACCCTTTCCCAAGTGAGATCTCGACCCAGGGACGACAGCTCTTTCATTCTC
>WEKX01009248.1:48545-68020 GCA_013390025.1 Pitta sordida | reverse complement strand
AGAGAATGATCACTCATTGGAATGGTCTGCCCAGGGAGGTGGTGGAGTCGCCATCCCTGGAGGTGTTTAAGAGAAGACTTGATGATGAGCTCAGTGTCATGGTCTAGTAGGTGGGGAGTTGGACTGGATGGTCCTTTGGGTAGTGCCATGGTTTAGAGAATGGGTTGGTGTTGGGTTACAGGTAGGACTTGATGATCTCCAAGGTCTCTTCCAACCTTGCTAATACTGTGATACTGTTTTGTATTGGTTTGGTTTCATTTGACTTTTTTTCAGTTACAAGTAGTATTGAGAATTTTCTAGGTGGAACACAACTGATTGCACATTTTCAAATATGAAGAAAGAACACAAAATCCAAAATAACGTGTAGGAATAAAAAATTATGGGTTATTTTTATTTTTAATTTTAAGCATTAATGACTAGTTTTCTTAACAATACTCTTCTCTATTACCATTATAAACATGAAAAAGCAGTCTAGCATTCCCTTTGCATTTAAACCCATGCAAATCACAGAATTCTGAGCTGGAAGTGACACACAAGGATCATCGAGTCCAACTCTTAAATGGCATCAGTGCCTCCCTGGCGGGAATCGAATCCTGGTCTCCTGTGTGAGAGGCGGAGATACTCACCACTGTACTAAAGTGGATGTGTTATCTTATCAAGACAAAAGCAGATTAAAAACTTTGTGAGTTGGTTTTGGGTTTGGTTTTTTTTCAGTGTTGTTGTTTTTGTTTTTTTTAACAGGGACTACTGATGCTCTGTAGTCTCCACATATTTAATTTCTTCAAAAGCTCCTGCCACATAGAGAGGCTATGAGAAATATGCACAAGCTCCTACAATGAAATGGACAAATGGACACCTAGCAGAAGTCACTGGTTTATATGTGCGTGCATGTGTATAAACATCTTTCTGCCTTCCTGTTTGTCATCTATCCATCTCCAGACACTCCAAATAAATTATCTGCTCAAGTCTCTCCAATCATACCTTAAATTTTGTTTTTATTTTTTAGTTTTATAGTGCTGATACCATAAGGGGTAGATCAATTTTTAGAAGGCTTTCTATTGGCACTTGAAAAACCTTAAATGCTCTTTATTAAATATTAACTATTAACTTTTACTACATTCCCACCCTTGAAGTCTTGATTGCTATTTTCAAAACGATGCATAGTTAAATTCAATTCAAGTCTGAAATGACGAAGTATAAATGGAACTATAAGCCTCCCAAATGACACTCTGTATGGATGCAACAGCAAAAGGCGTAAGCCATCCGATGAGCACAATCAAAGGCATTGGATGTGATATCAGTTAAATAAAATGTCACAGTCTGAGAATAGTGCCTGGATAAGTACACCTTTCACGTTCCAAAAAAATTGCTTATTTAGTAACCTTCAAAGCTGGTCTGAGAAAAAAATATTTCCTAACTGATAATTACTTGTTCCATCATTTATATGAAAAAAAATCATGACTGTCAGGAAAGTTACTCATTGGGAACTATATCTGAGATTAATATTTGCAGGTATAAAAATTTGTGACAGTCAAATGACCCACTAGAATTCATAAGATAGTAACTCCATTTTATTAGGATTGCCTAAATGAACATGAAGCATTTGGTAAGCATCAGGAGAGGAAAGGGAAATGGAAAAAGTTTTGTCAAGGAAAGGAGAAAATCCTCTTAAATCATTAAATGGCCTCTCATGGCACAATGTGGTTTGGAACTGAGTTTAGTGCTACCCTATTGAAAGTCACATCTGAGAGCTTTACACCTTTTGGAAAGTTGGTTTATTTTCATGCCCGGTTTCAGTCCTAAGGAAACAACAAAATAAATTTAGTTAATTTATGTGCATAACGTCATAAAGAGTGATGTGGTGCAGACAGCAGTCCCTGGTTTAAACACGTGATGTCTCACACACACTGTTTGGGAAAGAACTTCATTGTATACTTGAATGTAAAGCAGATGTCTCCAAGTTTCCCTAAAACAGAGAAGAATTTATCGGCATGCTTCCACATAACTTGCTTCTAATTGAACTTCAAAGCCAGCTTTCAGAGTCAGTTTTACTTTAAGCACCTTTGTATATGCTTCCATTATGGAAATATCTTTCTAAATTAGGATGTTTACAATACTGTGTTTCAAGCTCATATGTTAAATGGTCATCTTCTAATTTAGACTTCTAACTTCTTAAAATATGTCCTTTCCATAAAGTCATTCCAGGTAGTTAATAAACATATTCTCTAAGTTAAGCTGTGTGCAAAAGAAGAGTTTATGAGTTTCCCATCTACTCCATTAATCCCCAATTATTCAAAGTTTTCCCAGTCTCAGTGAGAGAAACATTTATGTCTCTGGGAAATAATTATTTCTGTCCTTTCAAGTACACTCACCATATTCAGGAGGTTATAAAACTGTATTAAAGAACCCATGCTTAAGAATGAAAAATTTCCCTGGATTATATTTTCATTGCAGAATGTTCCGAAACTCTTATACCTTAAGCCTAGCAGCAAACTGCTGCATGATTTTGAATATATTTTCACAGACAAAAATACTCAGCCTCAGCTATCAGAATATTAACAGCATAAGACTAACATTGTAAATATAAATTCTGATACAGTCAGCCCTCTTGCATTCTGCACCCCCCATTTTGTGGCTTCAGATCTTAGCGGCATGATTTTTTAGCGATGAAGGAGACCCGTTCTCACAATTGCCCATGTGCAACCTGCTGCAGCAGCAGTGGTGGCGGCAGCAGTGCCGCGGGCGGCAGTGGCAGCGGCATGGCCGCCATTCAACACGGAAGTAGGGCTTCGCGGATCCCGATTAATCCTGCAGGTCCACAATATAGGAGACCTGACTGTAGTAAGAATATTTCTTTCTTAAACTTGCCCCTTTCTAGTGAAATAGTTCCCCAACCCACCAATATTTACAGCATAAAGAGAAATAATTATGGAATGAATACAAAAAGAATTTTAATTGTATTGTATTGTGACTACAGATGATTGATCCATGAAATAAAAAAAAGAAATTCTTGTTGGATTCTGAACCACTCTGAATATTTAAAGGGAATGCTAAAAATAAACAGGTTTTCCTAAGCATAGAAGACTTGTCTTTTAAAAAAATACACATAGTCTAGTTCTGAAGAAAAACAATATACAAAAATAATGGAAACACACTTTCCCACATTTGGTGACCAACACTGACAATATTTTGCTTTTCTGATGTTTCAAGATGGGACAAATACTGAAGAATTCTTCACTGGGGCTACTCAATACATTGTTTTGCTAAACAAAAGAAGCAATTTTATGACAGTGTGACTGTCAATTCTCAATCATGTTTTTCCTTCTACAGAAATGCTAATTATTTATTTCCAAAAAACGTTTTCTCTCAGTAGAAACTCTGCTGCTTTTGGACCTGGCCTTTGATACCTCTAACTTTTTGATGCTTATAGTTATCTTTCAGTCACTTTCTTATGACATTACCTCCACTTTGTGTCTTACAGTGAAGTGCAGATCAAAGGTCCAGACACTGTGAGTTAGGTAAATTTGCATAATATAAAGCAATGAGACATGAAGTTTTCTGTTATTTCTAAAAAAATAATTTAGAGACCAATACTTGTAAATCTTCAGATACCACATAAATTTTCATTCTTCCTGTCCTTAAAAGCTGTATTAAACAAATCTCACCCTTGTAAAATTACACATCTACCACTAAAATTAATAGAATGCAAATGTCTCACAGACTTTTCTGAAATAAAATTTTTTAAAAAACAACTGAAAATCAACCCCTCCCCAAAACCACCTTAGTCCATATCCTATTTTGCAATCCCTAAACTGCAATGAACCTATGTAAAATTAATGTGCCTCAATAAAACTTCAGTCTAGCTGGAGAGACATTGCAAAAACAGATCACAGTATTCCTTTTAGTAGAGTACAAAGAAAAAAAAATCCAAGCACAGTGGAGAGTATATATGCATATATATATATATATGCATACTTATATATATGCATATATAAGTAGAGAGTATGCATACATATATACATGTAGTAAATATAGTACATATCACAGTATCACAGTATAGATAAGGCTGGAAAGGACCTTGAAGATCATCTAGTCCAACCTATAATCCAACTAACCTATCCTCTACATATAGATCATNTATAGTTCTGCTTGGGGTTATTATGACCAAAATGCAGAACCCAACATTTAGACATATTAAATTTCATTCTATTGGAATCTGCCCATCTCTCCAGTCTGTCCAGGTCTCTCTGCAGGGCCTTCTTACCCTCTAACAGATCAACATGTTACATATAGTAAACCTCTTAATTCCAGTGACATGTTATTTTCACACTTTACACTGCAGTTCATAGCTGGAGCCTGTTCCTAAAGTTCAATTTTTAAGGGTAATGAAGAAGGCTCCTGTTTGGAAACAATTTCCCTTGCATCTTCAGTTGGTCTATGCCTCACAGTCCATAGCTGCACACAAAGCTGATTTCAAGTGTTTTCCCTGTTGGTGAAAATCCAGGCTGAGGCCCCAGGCGACCTAGATTCAAGGCAGAGGCAGGGTGCCCTGGTAGCTGGTTCTGTGCATGTTCCCAACAGGTGTCACAGAGGGGAAAAGGGTGCAAATTTAATTTTTTAAAGCAAAGATGAGGGTGTATGATCCCAAGGCTACAAGAGTAAACTGAATCCCAGGCCTTCCCTTCAGGCTTCTAGGTTTCAATAGAAAAGTAAATCTGTGCTTCCAAATAATTAATAAATGATAAAGAGGTTATTTCTTCATGAGTACATTCGTTCTGATTCACAAGGGAGAAAACAGAAAGAATGAGTGCATCATGTCAACAGTTTCCATACTTGTGTGCAGAAGAAGTAGGAACAAATAATTTACAATACAACCTGATGAAGATATTTAAAGCTGTAAACATTTTTGTGTTCATAGACAGAATAAACCTATTTTAAACTAACTCCTTACTCAAACTTTAAAAAATAAGGTCTTTTGTCCTTTACCAATCACATGGCAAGAAACTGGGAAACTCTTCCTAAAAGACAAATAAGAAAACAATTCCACTCAGACATGACTGAAGTAGGCAGTAAAAAGCAAAGCTGGGGACTCAGCTATTTGTCTTTCTTTACTATTCTGATTATTGTTACAGCCCTTGTGGCAAAATAAAAAGAAATCAACAAATATAAACTAAAATACCGATTTACAAAAATGCTTTTTATATCCCTTTACATATTTATAATTTACTTGTGCTCTTGCACATACTTTAAGGTTTCCTTTTAAGATGTAAAAAATTCCAAGGACTATTTAGAGAACAAGCAACCATGATTTGGGTTTGGGGTTTTGATATTCTTTTTTGGGGTTTTTTTGTTTGTTTGGGGGGTGGTGGTGGTGTTTGAGAGTTATGAAAATAAGGATGGAAAATATTGCAACATTCCATACCTACTGATGATGGGCCCAAACCCTTTTCCTTTGTGGATATGGGAAGAAAGACACAGAAGAAGGCAAAAATAATACGTAAATCCACAAATATATAAACCGTAACTGCCAAGCAGGAAATTTTATCAATTTCCCACTCATTAAAAAATACTTTCAGTTCATATGCAATTTCAGTAAGTAAAAATGAATTTTAAATTAACTGTTTAGTTAGTAAATGTAACTTCTCTTTCACTTTACATTTATCTGCAAATAAAGTTCATCTTTTTAAGCTGACATAGGTATATGTATCATGTTCTCAGATATTAATGGAAAAAAAAATCTCTTTGCCTATTGGATTCTGACCTTCATACTCTGGCATGGAACAAGTCTCCTGTTCCTTCTATTTGTGTGATGATGAACTTCATAATACTTTGCTACAGTTGCCAGTTTGATAAGTAATGAGACATAGGGAAGAATTTAGGTAAACCACTGCTGGTATGAAAATTTCTGCAAGCATATGCACAAATTTTTTGCAGTTCTAAAGTCAACTTCTTTGAGAGAACTTGAAAGAAAATGCACTTATATGGCTTATAGGGTGATAGAAACTCTAGTCTTTCTTTAAACAAAAGTATCTTTCAAGCTTTTAACTTTTAAAATATAGGACGGATCACTGTGTCTTGATTGAAGTTCCTGATCAACTTTCTGTATTCTACCTGTCCTTATCACTTCTCTTGCACCTCCAGGAGGGTAAGGAGATCAGACCTAGTCAGCATGGCTTCAGGAAAGGAAGGTCCTGCCTGACCAATCTAATTTCCTTCCATGATCAGTTGACCCGCCTGGTTGATGAGGGAAGAGCTGTTGATGTGGTGTACCTGGATTTTAGTAAAGCCTTTGACACTGTCCTCCATAACGAACTCCGGATGAAGCTGGAGGCTTGTGGCTTGTATGGGTTTACAGTGGACTGGATCGGGAGTTGGTTGGATAGTAGATCTCAGAGAGGGGTGGTTAATGGTGACGTGTCCGGTTGGAGGCCTGTCCTGTTCAATATCTTTATTGATGATCTGGACGAAGGGATGGAGTCTACTATTAGCAAGTTTGTGGATGACACCAAGCCGGGGATAAATGTCGATCTGGTGGAAGGGCTGAATCTAATGGCATGNAGGTAACAGGTTTGGCTAGGTTAGGTAATAGGTGATAGGTTGGACTTGATGACCTCTATAGTCTTTCCAACCTCACTAATTTTGTGATTGTCTGATTCCCTCCCTTTGTAGTTTTAATCCTTTTGTTTGTACGTTTCAAGTGAGAGGCTTTTTTTTTTTAAGTAGCTCTATTGGCTCTGGGCCATTATGTCTGATTTCTTCAACAGAAGTTACTAAGTTTTTTTGTGTTCTCCCCTTTTTCCTGAATCTAAGCAATTAAGTTTGAACCAGTTAAACACCTCACATATTTCTTAAATAGATTTCCTAGTGTTTCTCAACTGTGAACTTAGCTGAAACCATGATTCCATTTTATTAATATCCCTAGTTTTCTTTGAGGTTCTACCCATTTCTTTATTTCCTGACTCACAGAATCACAGAATCAGTAAGGTTGGAAAAGACCTTAGAGATCATCAAGTCCAACCTAACCCCTATTACCAATCTAATCCAGTCAAACCTGTTACCTAACCTAACCTAACCTAACCTGTTGCCATCCTACTACCAACACATCATCCTACCTATAACACACTACCCTAATATCTAGGTCATGTCACCAAGTACTTCATCCAACCTTTTCTTAAACACCTCTAGGGACGGTGACTCCACCACCTCCTTGGGCAGCCCATTCCACTGAGAGATCACCCTCTCTGTGAGNCCAGAACTGGACACAGTACTCAAGGTGAGGTCTAACCTGAATAAGTCTGTATAACCTTCAAGTATGGAAATTTTTCTTATAAATTACTAGTCACATATCACTGAGCTTATTTCTGAATCCTATGCTTGACAACCTACCTCTTACAGCCCCCCATGGAGGACCTCACTGGAGACTCTTGCAATGTCAGAATCTTTTGTGTTGTTTTTCTCCAGACACTACTGATAGCACTCTGCAGTACAGTGTTTATATTTTTCATAATTTCACTCTCCATTAACATTTCAATTATTTGAATGGTGTTTAATTAAGATTCACTAATCTGTTCCCAGAAAAAAACCCCAACAACCAAACAAGAAAACCACAAGTTCCATACAGTATAACACTTTATGAAAGAATTTTTTTTGCTGCAGAAAGCATATATATAAATAGGAAAAAGAAAGAATAAGTATACTGGGTTATGGTTATTCAGCTCGGAAGACATTTCTTTTTTGAGTTCATGCTTTGTCTAGTGAAATTTAACGATAAATAAGTCAGAAAACTGAGCTATGCATAAATACATACACATTAGCATAAAGTTATGAAGAAAATGACACTTGAAAATAATATCACCTCAGCAACTGGAGCAACGCAACTACTGTTCTAAGCATGATTAAGGGAAGTCTATGCAGTCTTCTCCGTATTGTTTGTCTCTTAATTTTTATTTTTGTTTTTGTCTATACAATGGTTTTTAATTCTTAGTACAGAATTTTAAAGCACTTTTATGTTAATCAGTAATGATATATACTGCTGTTGCTTAGCAGTGTGTTTTAAATAGTAATACAGTGTATTAATAGTCTGTTAGGATTCATCAGAACTCTAATGTTAACCATATGTAGTTAAAAAGAATTGTATATTTTACATGAATTTTAAAGGTTTTGCCAAAAGTATGCAACTCTAGATACAATGATGAGTCCAATGTTCTTATTTCCAGGGAAATTATTTTGTCTATGGATGTCTGAGGCTTGATTCTGGTCCAGCTTACACAGATAAGTGTGTCATCATAAATTAGTATAATAATCTGGTGAAACTCGCATTGTTACTTTTGATAAGCAAATGAAATTATTAACACCAAAATCACAGGTGAAAGGTAAAATATCTAAAAGTTTTTGTCATGGTTTGACCCTGGCTGGATGCCAGAGATTCACTCACAACCTGTCCTGGAGGAAAAGCTAGAAAATAAAACTGGAAAATAAAACTGGTCACAGGTAAAAAAGCAAGGCAACTACAAGTAAAGAATACAAAGGATTTATTTACTAACTAACAAGATCAGAACTGCAAAGGAAGCATCATTTAAGAGGCAACCTTTTCCCCCCCCCCACACCTCCTTCTCTTACAACAGACCTAATATTCCCTTTAACACCATGAGACAAAGGGGANTTGGGGGCCTTCGGGCTTTCAGCTTCTCGACGCAGGTTCTGAACCGGCCCCTACAACTTGCTACTAAATTTTTTTTTCTTCTCTCCCAAATATGTTTATTCACAGAGACGTCTCTATCTCTATAACCTTGAATGCCACGACTGAGCTGAGAGCTGAGCTCTTAACCCCCTCACTGCCAGAGCAGCAAAAAAGACCTTTCACTTCCTCATGCAGGCAGCTGGGACACATTTTTAAATTTTCAAAATAAAGCTTTGCCTTTCTTTCTGTAACCATATACATATATATGTATATAGACATTTGGGTAATGTGGTTCCTGGGATATGCTCCAGGGAGTGACCTTTACCTTAACTAAATGAGTCCTGAATGATTCAAGTCCATCCTCCTCTTTATGAATTAGTCTCCATGCATCTTCAGGCTATGTATAATTTGGATGTAATAGATATTTCACAAGCCTTCTCAACATACTCAGCACAGCATGAATAGAATTTCTCTCACTGTGTCACCTCAGATCTCACAAAGGCCTTAACTGAGGTCAATTTAATTTTAGGGTATGAAATATTGTAGAAGTATTTTTACAGTTCTTTAAAAATTAATTTTTCTATATGGAATGGACATGCGAAATGGCTTCCTTGGTACCTGACAAGTTATTGATTTGATAGCAGGAAGATGAAGGTATGTGCTGTGTACCAAAAAAACATAGCAATCCTCCCAGCCTGCTGGACAGATACTTGGACCAGCCTGCAAAGAGACCCTCCTGACACTTATCTGCAGACAGATACAGTTGGTCCACTCCAAAATGGAGTTCAGGAGTCATTCTGTATTCCTGTAAACAACCAGGAAGAAAGGTTTCTGAATAGAAAAATGGAATGATCCAAACCGACAATGTACATACAGCCTTTGTGAGAGCAGCACAAATCTGTAGTGCTGGCATAATTGACTCCTCTCGTGACATATCCCTCCTGCCTGATCTTGAAGGAAGGCTATAATGTGTGACTCAGATCAAATTCAAATGCTATAAAGTCCTTCTCAAGACTTCATTAGAACATTGACTAGAATATATATTTGCTGTTTTCAACAATTACAAGATCTTCTCCTGCAGAAACCATAGTAATAGACATAATATCTGTAACAAATTTGTTACTCTTCTTAAAAAAACATGGTAGTTGCAATTCTGTTGTAACAACATTTGACATTTATTAATATTATAAATGAAGGTTAATATTTAATTTAATTCTCCTGACAGCTTCTTTAGCTTAAAAGCAGATATAGATTAAAGAGAGATATTTATATCTCCCATTTTGTCTTGGTCTCCAACATCTTGGAGCATGTACAAATTCTTGCACAACAAAGTAAACCTAGCATTTAAAAATCAATAAGGAAAAAAAATTATTCAAGCCAAGAACTGAAAATGTTCTCTTCTAAAATTATTGACTAAAAAAATCAATGCAATAAACTGGATTTAAGTGAATAAAAAGTTACCAGAAACAATCAAAAGAGCACATAAAATTAGTCTGGAAGTCACTGAAACACATATAGAGACTATCAATGTATGAAGTTTAAGTGGTTTAAAATCTGAAAAGTGCAGTTTCATGAAATTCTGAGACTAGAAGAATATAGTTAAGAAAAATTTTGAAAACAAATAATTAAATAATAAAGAAATATTGTATCGCATTGATCCAACTTAGACATAGCTTGCTTTGTTTCTATAGTCATCTCATGGATCAGAAATTACAGGATTTTGTAGACTTAAGAGGAAATGCTAAATGAACAAAGAAAAATGAAATTCTGCCAGAGAAGGTGAACTGAAATACTTATTTTCCATTCAGTTAAAACTTGAAGAATATCCTTTCTAGAACCATGTCTGGAAGGAAATAGCAAGCCTCTAATTCAGAACACTTAAAAAGAATATATTTAAAGGAATAAAATGTATTCCTGTAATTAAAGTTTAAATTAACTTTCCAACAAGTTGGCAACAGAAACTCTTGGTCATTTCCATGTTAATTTGAAAAATACATATCACCTAAGTAGGGAATGTCACTATTACAGTAACTGTATCTTGAATATTGTTCCAATGTGGAAAAGTTGAACTGGTTCCTTTTTGTTTCAAAAGAGCACAAACATTAATCCTTACCCAGGTATCTTGATCACAGTCTAAATCTTTACATTAGTATCTTCAGTGGCTCTATTGACCTGACTTTAGGGGGTAACACGTGCTGTAACATACACACAATAATACACACAATAATAATAACAACTCAAATGGGTTACATAAAAGCTAGTGGATTCTATAAGATGCTTAACTGTTTTGGAGAAATCAAGAAGAATATACTTCTGTCCAGTTCTGCNGAACTAGGTTTGTGATTACCGCTCCGGGATGTGCTTTCGGTCTCTGTACGGGTGTTAGACGGTGAGTTGGACTAGATGATCCTTGTGGGTCCCTTCCAACTCATAATACTCTGTGAATCTGTGTGAATCTGTGGGGTCATCAGGAAGTTGAAATCATATAATTTCTCTTGCTCTATGCAGCAGATCTGGGTTACAAAGTACAGAGAAAGAAGGCAATGTTGTCACATTGACAGAGCACCTAGATGGCCTGGGAGCACTGATATATTCAGAGAGGTACCATATCTTGGAGAGTTCATCTTCTGTATCTTCACTGTTCCTTATGTCACTGAAAGAAAATCTGTGTCAGAAACATCTATTCAGCTCTCGCACCTGCCATGGATTGTAGAGCTGCTTTGAGTAGGTACAATACACTCGTAATCACCTCCCTAGGCAAGATAGGCAAGCAGTAGAAAGTACGATCTACTGGAGTCCCGGCTGTCTCTGTGTGTAGGAAACATTGTGTTTCAGTTAAAGACCAGATTCTGCAAAACGTCTGTAGTGATTTCAGTCATAGGGAGTGCAACAGAGCCAAGAAATATTCCTTCTATGTACAAGAATATGTTGTTCAGGTTATGTAATGGAAATAATTTTCTATTCCTTTTTGACTATTACTTCTGAGCTCATTTGTATTTATGAGTCACATTTTTTTAATCGGTTCCAAATTTCAGAGCAATTAAAGGGGGCAGTGGGTCTAAGAACCAAACTCCTGGGATATTTCAGGTAACAGTGTATCTCTGCCTTTTTTCTGAGCATTGTGTGTCCACTGAGTCTCAGCTGGGGTTATATTATCCACAAAAATTCAGGAGCTTTACTTTGTATGGATAACAAGACCTGCTTTTGGATTCCATGATCAGCAAGTTGGCAGATGATATCAAGCTGGGGGCAAATGTCGAACTGCTGGAGGGTAGGAAGGCACTTCAGAGGGATCTTGACNGACGACACAAGAACGAGAGGACATGGCCTTAAGCTACGCCAGGGGAGGTTTAGACTGAATGTAAGGAAGAGGTTTTTCACAGGGAGAGTGATTGCACATTGGAATCGACTGCCCAGGGAGGTGGTGGAGTCGCCGTCCCTGGAGGTGTTTAAGAGAAGACTGGATGAGGAGCTTAGTGACATGGTCTAGGTGGGGGGTGTTGGGATGGATGGTCCTGTGGGTCGGAGTGGCCTGTGAGCCTGTGAGGGAACTAGGTTTATGTTCACCACTCTGGGGGTGGGCGTTTGGTCTCTGTACGGGTGTTAGATGGTGAGTTGGACTAGACGATCCTGTGGGTCCCTTCCAACTCGTAGTATTCTGTGTTTCTGTGATTCTGTGATTCTACTTGATATTTTATGGATGTGTTGTTTGATCCCTACTTTGTAGTTCTTATTAATGTATTTTTTTCACTCCTCTAAATATTATATCAGGGTTTCTATTTTAATACTTTATGTTTAATATGTTTACTAGCAGCCATCTTTTTTGCTAAAAAGCCTTCTTTTCAATCCAGATTGACCCACCTGATCCCTGGGTGGGCATTCGCTTAGGAGTTGGACTAGATGACCCTGTGAGTCCCTTCCAACTCAGAATAACCTGTGAACCTGTGTGAACCATCAGTATGTCCATCTTGCACTTTCTTTCTCTTTTAACAGATCCAACACAGAGCAGTCAAAAGTTATTTAGCAATTGACATTGACATAACTTTGCCACAAGCAGCTGAAGCAATTACAAGACCCGTGATGGGTGCAGCTGAAACACTTTGATAAGAAAGCAATGAAAAATGACACATCACACAAACAGAATGGTTTCATCAGTGCAACACTAAATCAACATGTATGTTCCTGGCACACCTCATTCTTTTGAGAATAGAATAATCAAACAGAGAGGAGGACTGATATGGCCAATTTTTCCTGACAGTCTGGAAATGAAATAAAATAAAGCATGCCTGTGCACTACCATTTGATTGCATTTTAGTCAAGACACTTTCAATTTAGTGCTCCATAAAACACTTCATATTTTAGTCTGGCTTGCCTGTGGCTGGTATAAGAAGATAATCAGTTTGTTGGATTTTCCCTTCATTCCCTAAAAAAATCAGTATTTACTGTGACCATTGAAATGAGGCAGGATATTACAACTACAACAGAAGAACAAATGAAATTTGGCAAAGAGGTTGCCTGATGTTCTGCACCTTGCACAGACAGTGTGCCTGAACAGTGCGAGAGTAAATGAGAGAAAAACGACACTCTGGTCACTTGGGCAGAAAAGGCATCTCTATACCACAGAATTAGTAGTTTCTCCCTTCCTAATAAAAGAAAAAGAGTTATCCACAAGAAAGTGTTTATTTATGGGACACTTCAGTCTACAAATTAATTTGATTTTTGTTAATTTCTCTTTACAAGGTTAACCATAAGTGTCATTAGAATAGGCTGATTTCTCAAAAGAAATTTAGCATTTTTAATACTTCATTGTAATTTTCCCTTCCTTTTCACTTAGAATATAGTCAGGTCTCCTATATCTCGCATCTGCGGTCTTAATCAGGGGCTGTGAAGCCTTACTTCCATGTTGAATGACAGCCGCGCCGCTGCCTCCACTGCCCGCGCTGCTGCCACTGCCGCTGCCGCCTGGGCTGCTGCCCCCACCCCCACCGCCACCGCTGCTGCCGCCACAGCGGCAGGTTGCACATGCACAGTTGTGAAAACGGGTCTCCTTCATTGCTAAAAAATCATGCCGCTAAGATCTGAAGCTGCAATAAGGAGGGCACGAAGTGCAAGAGGGCCAACTGTATCAGTAAAATCTCTTTGATAACATATCAAGATAAAATGTCTTCTCCCCTCAATTGCCAATTACATGTCTTCTTATAAAGCAGTAAGACTTTTTATTCTGATGGAAAATGCAAGCCTTACTTTGACTGTTTACATCTACTGCCAGGCACAGAGATCACACAGAATCACAGAATATTATGAGTTGGAAGGGACCCACAAGGATCATCTAGTCCAACTCACCATCTAAAGATCTTCTTATTTATGCATTTCTCTTACTGTAACATTATGCAGTGATGTATCAGCTACAATAAACAATGAAAACTCTTTAATAGAGAAGATTTCCAAAGTTGTGAGTAGCAGAAGTAACATACAATGGCAATTTCGAAGTTATCCTTTCAAGTTGCAAAGATAGAGTCTGATAAATCGAAATAAGTATATAGAACCTCTTTATTCAAGAGAAGCATTTAAAGAGAGAGCACAAGAGAGGGGCAAAGTGTAGTACTAACTGGTTTTAGTAAGAAAATTTGATTCAATGTGTAAATGAGGCTACTACATAAACCTTCATACAAGAATCCAGCAAAATATTCTGACTTCAAAAATTTCTTTATAATAGTATTTTTATACTTTTTCCGCTTGAAATCATGTGAAAATTTTCTAGGTGCATCAGTAGGAAACTCCATATCAAACACCAGATATTTTGATACTTATCTCTAGCAAGATATTCCTCTACTTACTGAATTATGATGCTATGTAAAATAAGAAAACTTCCAATCTTCTTATAAGGAGAGTACTACTTAAAATTCAAGAATGTAAGATATGCAAAGGGCCATAAATAAAGTTGAATAAAACTTTTAATAGACTAATAGTTGCCTTGAACAGAAACCAAATATTGGTCGATGTTTGACAGCGACTCAACTTACCGAAAAGACTGTAATAGGAAACTTCAGCACAATTTTCTGCTCTTTCTATAGCATATGCAGCCAGCAACTACATAATTTCTAGTACTCAGTCCATTTATATGTAATTTTTTATATTTACCTCTGTATAAAAAGCAGGTATATATTTCTGCTGAAGATTCACTCAACTGACATGCCCATTGCTTGAGCACTAAGCAAAATAAATGTTATACCTTGAGATTGTACAAGAGACAATCTCTGTCATCTACTGTCTGGTGCACGCAGCAACTGCAAAACGACCATGACATTAGAACCAGTCAGCATGGATTTCGGGGAGGCAGGTCTCACCTGACCAACCTAATCTCCTTTTATGATCTGGTGATTTGCCTAGTTGATGATAAAAAGGCTGTGGATGCTGTGTACTCGGACCTTAGCAAAGCATCGCTATTGACTGGGAAACGAGGGGCTAGAGAGTGGTGAAATGGAGAGGGATTTACGGGTAATGATTGACAGGAGACTCAATATGAGCCAGCAGTGCGCCCAGGGGGTTAAGAAAGCCAATGGCATCCTGGCCTGTATCAGGAACAGTGTGGTCAGTCGGACTAGGGAAGTTTTCCTTCCCCTGTACTCGGCTCTGGTCAGACCACATCTTGATTACTGTGTCCAGTTCTGGGCTCCCCAGTTTAAGAAGGATGTTGAGCTGCTTGAGAGGGTCCACAGAAGGGTGACAAGGATGGTGAAAGGACTGGAGGACAAACCCTATGGGGAGCAGCTACGGGAACTGGGGTTGCTCAGCCTGGAGAAGAGGAGGCTCAAGGGCGACATAATTGCTGTTTACGTCTACCTGAGGCGAGGTTGCAGCCAGGTGGGTGTGGATCTCTTCTCTCAGGCTGACAACACCAGAACGAGAGGACATGGCCTTAAGATATTCCAGGGGAGGTTTAGACTGGACGAGCAGATAGAGTCCACCATTAGCAGGTTTGCAGATGACACCAAGTTGGGAGCAAATGTTGATCTGTTAAAAGGGAGGTCCCTCTGTAGAGGGACTTGGATAGTCTTGATAGATGGGCTAAATCCAAAAATATGCGACTTAAGTCCAAGTGCTGTATTCTACACTTTGGCCACAACAATCCTACATACTGCTACAGACTGGGGATGGAGTGGCTGAAGAACAGCCAGGCAGAAAGGGCCCTGAGCGGTTTGGTCGACAGCCAACTGAACATGAGCCAGAAGTGTGCCCAGGTGGCCAAGAAGGCTGATGGCATTCTGGCCTGAATCAGGAATAGTGTGGACAGCAGGACTAGAGAAGTCAGTCTTCCCCTGTACTCAGCACTGGTTTGACCACACCATGATTACTGTGTCCAGTTCTGGGCCCCTCACTTTAGGAAAGATGCTGGAATACTTGAACGCATCCAGAAAAGGGCAACCAGGGTGTTGAGGGGTCTAGAGCACAAGCCTTGTGAAGGGCAGTTGAGGGAGCTGGAATTTTTTTAGCCTGGAGAAGAGGAGACTCAGGGAAGACCTGAAAGGAGGCTGTAGCCAGGTGCGGGCCAGTCTCTTCTCTCAGGCAACCAGTGACAGAATGAGAGTACACAGTCTCAAGCTGTGCCAGGGGAGGTTTAGTCTGGACACGAGGAAAAGATCCTTCACAGAAAGAGTCATTGGCCATTGCACTGGGCTGCCCAGGGAGGTGGTGGAGTCACCAGCTCTGGAAGTGTTAAAAAAAGACTGAATGCATCACTTAGTGCCATGGTTTAGTTGAGGAGGTGATGTTAGGTCATAGGTTGGACTTGATGATCTCAAAGGTCTTTTCCAACCTAGTTAATTCACAGATTCACAGATTCACAGAATATTATGAGTTGGAAGGGACCCACAAGGATCATCTAGTCCAACTCACCATCTAACACCCGTACAGAGACCAAACGCACATCCCAGAACGGTAAACACAAACCTAGTTCCCCCACAGTCTAACAGGCCACTCCGAGCCAGAAGAGACCCACAGGATCATCCAGCCCTACATCCCCCAGCTAGACCATGTCACTAAGCTCCTCGNAGGGTTTGCCCTCCAGTCCCTTCACCATCCTTGTCGCCCTTCTCTGGACCCTCTCAAGCAGCTCAACATCCCTCTTAAACTGGGGAGCCCAGAACTGGACACAGTACTCAACATGTGGTCTGACCAGTGCCGACTACAGGGGAAGGATATCTTCCCTGGTCCGACTGACCACACTGTTCCTGATGCAGGCCAGGATGCAAAATAAGGACTGTTGTTTTACAGAAGCAGGGAACAGAATCGTTCATAACTACAAATATATGTTTGATTCCATCTAAGTCATAAGAGATCACAGAATCAGAATCACAGAATATTCTGCCACAAGGATCATCGAGTCCAACTCTTAAACAGCACCACTGCCTCCCTGGCAGGAGTTGAACCCCTGGTCTCCAGCATGAGACGTGGGGACACTTGCCACTGTACTGAAGTGGATCTCTGTGATTCTGTGGTCATTGCAGGTAGGCAGATTCATCTGAGCTGACCCACCTGAATGGTCTGAAAGCAATACCATGTTGATACCATCTGGTACAGATATTTTGCCTTGAAACTTCTTAATATAATTTGAAGAAAACCTCAGATTCATTTTAAGAAAACATTAATAGTATGTATCATTTTCATAAGCACTTTGATAAACATGCAGCAGAGTGTCTATAGAGTTAATTAGCTATTTTAAAGCCTACACTGATTGTTCATTTTCATGGCATTTCCAGGGAACCTCAGGTCCTTATAATATGTGCTAAGAGAGAACCTATTTTGGTGATTTAGTATGGGATTTCTGACCTAAGTAATAGGGAATGTAATTTATATCTGTGCTAGTCACTGTAAGATTCTTGTATAGTTGATGGGGAGAAACAGGCACTGTAATCCTATAGTCAGATTTAGAAGTCTATTTTTAGGATGCAGTGAATCACACTCTAGAGGTTCGGTTGTTCTCCACTGATTATAAGTGGAAGTAAGTATGATTAACTCAGATGAAGACAACTACACTTTAGAGATCTGTGTTCACTGACATGAATTCACCCACAAATTGTGCTCATACACATTACATATCCGGATGTTATTTTAGAGCTGCATAAATCAGCCAAAATCATTTCATGTCTTAATTAATTAACAGAGGAAGCCCTTGTTACTTTTCTTACAGCAATATTTCATCATGCATTGATATTCTAATCTCTGACAAACATATTTGTGAGCACCCCATTCATATAATTTTCTTTACCATGTGTATTTTTGAATGGAGCACAGCATAGAAGAAAAACCGAATGCCTATAGTTTCAAAAGCACTCTACATTCATTAGTATGGTCTTAATTATCTTTGCTTCCTAGAAGAATTTTAAATGAGTTAGGTTCACTTCTATACTAGCACAACTGTATTGGTTCCACTTCTCTGTTGCAGTTCCTTCCTCCATACTTAATTTTATGGTGGAAGAAAGCTTTGTCACAAGCTCTGCAAAACAGCCCACTGCATCAAAACCTAGCAACAGACAAGTATTTCACATGATACAGGCTGTGTTCATCCAAACTTTCTTAAGATTGCTCTAAAACTCAAAACTTTCACATTGTAGACCTATGCTTTTAATTCTCCAATATATATTTCATGTTGAGAAAGACTGAGAGAACACATTTTAAACTGGAAGTCCTTTAGCTGGAAAATATATAGTTCTGTGAGTCAAGATCTGTCTGAAGTTAGCCAAAAGGGAGAAAAAAATACTATTCTGTTATTATGAAGCCATGAATTGGTATAATCTTAGCATAGCTCTAGAAAGCTTAGCTGTGAATAGATGAAGGGTCAGATAGTACAGTGGTAAGTGTCCCCACCTGGCGTGTGGGAGACCCGGGTTTGATTCCCGCCAGGGAGACAGTGTTAAGAGTTGGACTCGATGATCCATGTGGGTCCCTTCCAACTCAGAATATTCTGTGATAGGATGATGCCATAGAAACGGGAAAGGGCATAGTTTGAGCATGGGGAAAGGGACTCTGGTTTTCTCTTTACTTCATTGTTATGATGGTGGGTATGCACTCTACATTTGTATGGAAACAACATGCAGAAGCCAGGCATCACTATGCTATCTGACCTATCTCTTCATCATGCAGATAATACAATTTTCTCACTAGGACGCATACTCAAGCTGATTTCTATCAAAACTCAAAAGCATGGGAGGAAAGAATCTGTGAGATTCCCCTCAGTTACTGAAAAACTAAACTTTGGAAAGAGCAACAGATTAAAAGGTGTTGTTACGAGATCTTTTAAAAGGAAGAGCTTCAGTTCAAACTGCTGATACAGACTTTTTGGATTTTGAGAGTTCCATGCTCTTAAAACTTACTGTAAAGTCAATACATTAGAGCAATTAGGAAGACTATTATCTCAGAATAAATAGCATAAGTCCCTTTTGACAAGTAGAAATTAATTGAAATTAATTTTTCTTTCAAATGTTATTACAGAAAAACAAAACGCAAACAAAAATAAACCCAACAAAACCAAAAAGTCTCCTAATGTAATGTGTAGCCTGAAAATGCTCACAGAAGGATTGCATAATTAAAGTCTTATGAACTTTTATAATAAGATTTCTTCAAGCCCCGAGGGCTGGAGTGGGCAGAGTAATGACCAATAGGAAGGTGTGACAACATTAAGACGCCCACAAGGCATGTGACTAGGGGAGAATCACAGAATCACACAGAATCAGAGAATATTATGAGTTGGAAGGGACCCACAAGGATCATCTAGTCCAACTCACCACCTAACACC
>WEKX01009248.1:12680-44375 GCA_013390025.1 Pitta sordida | reverse complement strand
GGTCGAGATCTCACTTGGGAGGGGTCATGAAAGACCTTTCCCTCTTGTGAGAGAGAGAGAACTTTATGGAAGGGCAGAGAGATGGTTCCTACCCTGGATCTGGTCAGAAATGCCAACCTGCCTGGTTTACCCCTACCCTATGTTCCCCCTTTTTCTCCTGGTGGAAAAGGGAATATTACATCTATTGTAAGAGAAGGAGGGGTGGGGGGGAGAAAGGTTGCCTTCTAAATGATGCTTCCCTTGCAGTTCTGAGCTTGTTAGTTAGAAAATAAACCCTTTATGTTCTTTATTTATAGTTTTGCCTTGCTTCTTTTGCCTGTGACCAGTTTTATTTTATTTTCCAGTTTTATTTTCCAGTTTGTTTTTTTTAGTTTTCTCCTTCATGAGAAGTTGGGGTGGGTCTCTGGCATCCAGCCAGGGTCAAACCACGACAAGTTGGTACGGAGTCAAGCAGTTGTGGTAGGAACAACCAAACTTCTTTTGTTGAAATGTGTTCAAATACTTTATGTAGAGATGTGCACTGTGAAGTGATGTGACTGGCAAAAAGACTACCTGGGAGGAAGAGGAGGTTCTTAGTAGGTGTGAAAAGATGAGCTGTGGCTGCTGATGTAAACATTAAAGTCCTTCTCAGGATAGGCTTAAGGACATAAATAAAGTGCCAAGTAAGTCATCAGATCCCAGATTTTGTTGTTGTCTACTTTCTAATTTCAATTTGAACAGTTCCATACAGTTTTTTTTAATAAAAAAGTGGGAGGAAGTGAAGCTATGAGGCAGTCCATGTCACTTGTTCTCAGAGACAAGAAGCAGTTGTTTTTGATTCAGCAGTATTGGCCTGTCTCTAAGGCTCAGCCTAGCTCTTACTGAGGGTGGGCACAGGATGGACCATCCCTGTCATTTTTCCCTAGTGCACCAGTATACTACTCATCATGCTCTAGCTTTGAGACAGGTTTTCATGTCCATAAACCTTATGAAGAAGAGTCTCATAGTGACTTTTCTTGAAAGTTGAACCAATTGCTCATTGGGTTTTCATTTTACAGTTTAAAGAAGACATCAGTGAAGGATTACTTAAGTTTCTGAACAGCTTGCAAGGGAACATATGATTCACTGTTGGAAATCAATGAATAGAGATGCTGAAATTGCTCTTCCTCCTCCTACTCTCCTCCATTGCTAGCACCAATGAAGTTCAGAGTTTTTAATATATTCATTCCCTACAATAAGAAATGTATCAGCTCCATCTTTACACCTTTCCAAAGGATGAATATAATTTTTGTCTAAATGACCATTCAGTCAAAAAAAGGTCACAACTCTCTGGCAAGCACAATCTGTTTCAAAGGTTTCTCTAGTTAAGTGTGGAGAATCTTTATGCTGGGTGTAAAGTTGCATTACACAGATGAAAAAAAAAAGATAAATATAAAAGTATATTGCCTCTCTGACAGCTTAGTTTACCACAAAATTTCAGTTCCCTAGAAGCCTGTGAGCATAGTAAAAATAACAGCTAGCAGATACATAAACTAGGAAAATAGTTATGTAAAGAATAACACTTGTGTGAAGACTGGGTACAGCTTGTCAGAAAAGGAATCTATCACAGGCACTAAATAACAAGAAACGTTCATGAAACTACTAAAGAGCAGCAATTTCTGGTGAATATGAAGGTATAAAGTAATCAAATCTTTCAATTGGTAGCAATCTTTAAGTTCTTTCTGTAAGAGAATTTAAATAAGACATAAATAAAACCTTCCTTTATTTTATTTTATTTTTTTTTAATTTTTAAATTTCTAAACACTTTTTTCCCTCAAAACAACAAACATAAATTCAGGTTCATGTTTTCAGATACTACTTTACAGAGTCCTGGGAGAGCTAACCGTTCTTCTGTTAGTACCTGATCCAATTCTTTAATGGGCATTTGACCAGATCCTTAAAGAATAGAGACAATACAATATGGTCACCAGTATTAATGACATAAGTACAAGATTAAAAATAATGCAAACTTACGTGTTTAAAAGAAATATATACCAGATATATAGGCCATAACTAATTAACACCAGCTTATTTTCTATTTCAAATACCCTTTCAGTGTCAGCCTATATAAAATTTTAAAAGCATTTTTCCAGTTTCTTGATGTGTTTCCAAATTTGAAAAATAAGCAGAGTATGGATAATACTTTTGAAAACCTGAACGTGTCTGTGTCTTCAAAAACTGCTCAGGAAAACAACATATCAGAGTCAAATATGTTGAATTATGAGATGATTTCTTCAAATATGCTAATAATCCTCAGACTCCTTCTATCAGTGCGCAATTTGCTTGATGTATAATTTCAACAACAAGCATTGTTCGTTTCAAAGGAGTTTGGCATTTGGTGTTTGAAAGTAGCTATAACATAGAAACATCTGTACCACTCTATTTCAAGAGGAACATTAATTTTATCTTCCTTTCATCCTGCAGGAATACCCTACTAGAGCTCAATATACTTGCTAGACAAATACAACTCAGTTGGCCAAAAGTCTGAGCTCCCTTCTAGGCTTGGTTTGCTAGTATTTCAGGAATATAAAACAATAACAAAGATAGAAGCAAGACATCTGTAAATGGTACTGGATGTCACGGTTCTTGACAGGATCAACTGATTTACATGTTTAACATATCAGTTTTTAAATTCTTAAGACCCAAAGTGTAAAGAGCAGTTTCCAAACTTCCTTTTGCAAAATGATAGGCTCTAGTCAGCTCTCAGGGAGAAAAAGGAAAGTTACCTAAATTGAAGGTAAATGCTTAACTCTGTAGTTCTGCATGCACACAATTCAGCTACTAAATATCACCTATTCCTGCTTTCACAGAATCACACAGAATCACAGAATATTATGAGTTGGAAGGGACCCACAAGGATCATCTAGTCCAACTCACCACCTAACACCCGTACAGAGACCGAGAGCACATCCCAGAGCCTCCTGGTACAGACACTTAATTCTATTATCTTCTGTCAACTGTGCTTTCGACTAACTGAGTCAGTGCACTGATGTAATTATATAACTGCACTGTGTCAAAACTAGCATTCTTCATTTGACTGATTCAACTGCATCTAATCCTGTTCATCTACCTGTGCGATCCTCCAATACAAATTTTCAGATTTTCTTATTCCATTCAAACACCTGATGAACTAAGGTGATAACACTAAGTGGGAAATCACTTGCTATTAATAATATTAATAGCAGATAGACTTCAGCCATCTCAAACAATCTGAACACAAGTGGATTTCAGAGGTACTTCATGGATACCGTACGTAGCCACAAGAGACTTGATTTCTTTCTGCCACCAGAAAGATTCCAGCTACTGGCTACTACATATAAGGTATGTGGTACAGTGAGGTTAACACAAAATAAGTAGAGCTTTGCCCAACTTGTTTCACACAGACTGCCACAACCCAGCTGGCATGCACCAGCACGCGTCATGATATCAGTATGCTGATGCTGTTCTTGGTCAGCAGGCAAAAATATAAGCTCACAGTTGCATCTAATTAAACAACATGAAAATAACTCTATAAAGCATTTTGGATACTGGTGTGTTGGTAGCAGGATGGCAACAGGTTAGGTAACAGGTTTGGCTAGGTTAGGTAATAGGTGATAGGCTGGACTTGATGAACTTTATGGTCTTTTCCAACCTTCCTGATTCTGTGATTCCGTAATTCTGTATATGTTGCACGGAGTGTAAAGGGGCAGGAATAAGAAAAAAGGGACTGCTTTGGTTTTTAAAAAGGACTGCACTTGGTTTTAAAATTCATGAGACCAAATAACACACAGATATGCACAACCCCCATGATTCCTCTGTGTGTGAATAAGTCCCACTTGGCAGCACCTTTTCAGTACACCAACTCACTGACTTCAATTTCAAGTTTCAGAGGGAGAAAATGTACAAGTTTGTAATTTCTCATAAAGAACAGTTTAATATGTCAAAGACCTCTGGACAAAGCTATCCTTCATTTCATGTTGTCTGGGCATAGGTATGTCCCCATTTTCCACTAGGTGATATATTTTCAAGGAAAACTGCATGATACTATGTAAATTTACTACATGTACTTTGATATGTGTTCAAGGTCATGTTAGCTCTTTCTTACTCAAGGGATTATTGGTGCAAAAGGGCTGAGTACAGGAAGAAAGACAGAGACGCATTCAAAAGGGGAAGTTAAAATACAAGAAGGAAATGTAAGAGTGATTTCAAAATTATGAGGCCACAGCTGCAATAATTTTTTTCTAGATATGAGAATATATAATTTTAAGATCTTTTATAATACAAATCAACATGAAGAATGGGTTCTTCATTGCTCTTCAGCAATAATTTGACTGAATGAGGTCGTTTAGTTCTGTACTTTCTGTCTGACTGCACACTGCATATAAGTATACACCTATACAAACAGCATGAAAGTGTGGGCAGGCTCTTGGGACAAACAGCACATAAACTGAGTATTTTTTATAGAGTTAAAATGATATCTATTTGCTCTCAATATCTACTGCAGATTAGTCTCCTATTTCACGGACCCGTGGTCTTAATCAGGGTCCATGAAGCCCTACTTCCGCTTTGAATGACGGTCGCGCTGCCGCCACCCACGCCGCTGCTGCCGCTGCGTGCACCGCCGGTACTGCGTGCCCAACCCACTGCTGCTGCCTGTGCCACCACTGCCACCTGCACTGCTGCCTGCACCGCCGCCCCTGCTGCCGCTGCTGCCACTGCCACCACTGCCACTGCCGCTGCAGCGGCGGCAGGTCACACATGCACAGTTGTGAAAATGGGTCTCCTTCATCGTTAAAAGTCATGCTGCAAAGATCTGAAGCCCCAGTATGGGGCATGCGAAGTGCAAGACGGCCGACTGTATTTTTAAATATCTTCAGAACTGAATACAAAACGATGAGGCTGCAAACTAAGTCAAACTTGTCCCAGCGATAATAGTTTGAAAAGCCTGCATGATGAAGCAAAGCCCTATGCCATATGCGGAGGAAACAATGAGAAGGGTCTTCACATTGCCAAAATGTAAAAACTCCAATCAAGAAAGTGTAGGGTGTGTTATTACATTTTCACAGAAAAAAATAAGGCCAACAGAAGGCAAGTTGGGCAAAAAAGGTGCCAAAAAATTTTGAATACACCCTTATTAACTGAGTAGAATCTACTGAAAGTCAGCGGGAAGATGTGGCTTTCAGCATCATTAAAGGATGCTGCTACCTCTTGGTAGTTTGCCATGTAAAGTAAGATTTCAGTATATTTCTTTCATTTAACATCTAAATCCAATCATACTGAAAGCAGCATGATCAAACTCATACATTACAGAACACAAGACTGCCAGAGTATTTGAGAGAGTGCATGTCATGAATGGGCAGAAAGGCTTCAGAAACATAGTACTTAACCAAGATCTCCAGTCAGTCATCTCTACCTTCCTTCTTCTCTTTCTTATGTTTTATTCTTTCTGAAAATCAAAAGTCCTACAAAACAGAGGGTGGGAACTAAAATGCCACCTGCCTTTTGAGAGAACTTCACAGCAACTTACTTTTGCTCTATTCCAGTCTGTTAAAAATCAATCCTTGTCTTCTTCCAAATTTGACTTTCTTTATATTTTGTTTGGTTAGGTTTTGTTTGCATTGTTGGGTGAGGTTTTTTTTTTTTCTTATTTAAAATGAAGATGACAAGGAATGCAGGTCCTTTTAAAGAACTATATTTTCACCACATAATCAGAGATATTGATTTTACTGTAAACTTCTCATATTTCCTCCATGGAGGAAATCAAAGGATTCTGTCATCTTTCTGCTGATGATTTAAAAACTCAGTGAAATTACATTTTCTCTCTCTCTTTGTCGAAGAACTATTAGTAAGTGCTGGATTTCTTCAGTAGGCAGAAATAGGGCCAATATAATGAATGCATTAATTTTTTATCATCTGATTTGGGGTTTTTATATAAAGCTATGGTTTTGGCAATGATAAAAAAACCCCCAAACAACAAAACATTTCTAGTAGTAGAGAGCAGTTAGGCAGCATTGCTATTGATTGGTAAATAAAAAGCTGAGTATCACAAGAATTTAGATGCGTTTGCTATACACAAATACAGATATACATCCCATATATGTACCCCTTATGTTTATATACACTAGTCATGCTATTTAGAGACATGGAGAACGAAGTTTTATGAACATGAAATACATCATTCCAGCATAGGACTTCTCAGAGAACACAGTATTTAATCTCCTTCTTTTCTGAAGATAAACGCTCATGTCACTAAGAGAATTACACTACCTGAAATCAGCACATCAAAGGACTGTTATATCTAAGGTCCTGAGGTGCTAAAATCTTTTGAACTCTTAAGCTCTTTTAAACTCTGATCTGACTACTGGCAAAATGAAAACTAAAACTTCATTTCATATTAATGTGTAGTTTATTTAGGCTGCTGCACAAATATAGCCTCTTGATATCAAAAGGGAACTCAAAAATCAAATAGAAAATTGGATAGATAACTGCTACTTTTCACATCTGACAGAAATGTACATTAGGTAATGTTATGGGAAAGTTGTTTTATCAGTTACTCTCTAATTTTTGTCATATCTCTGTCGATTCTAGCATAAAGTCACTACTTCAGAAAGTCAAAAGAAGCAGCTAGCAGACTTCTTAGAAATTATTCAAATGTCAGATTTCTGATTTCCTATAATGCAGATATTTAAAGTTAACAGGTGACTGAATTTTTACATGACCATCCATTAACAAACAGTAATTCCACCTTTGTTAATGACATATATATAATATATTACATATATTGTTGAAAACAGTACACTGCTTCATTAAATGTTCCCTCCTGATTGACAAGAAAACATTTCAGAAGGCCTGTAAAAGCTGTTAGCCCACAGATATTTGGTAGGAAAAGCTTGCATATTCTGAAACCAGCTAGCAAGTGTTTCCAAGGGAGGCAATGGAACTCATGGGAAAAAAATTGGGGTTACACCACCATGGACCTCGTTCATCACTTGCTGACAGTGGCCTAGATAAAGTTTGCAGTTTTTCCTGTAACTGCTGCTTTGGGAAGTATAAATGCACCAGGTGCAGTGACTCGGTTTCAGGCAAACACATTCTATCAACTAAGAAATAAAGCATACAGCTTTTGCCAGGGTCACACAGTCCATGTGAACATACAAAAAATGATACAAAGAAAGCTACATATGTGATGGTAATTACTTTGTTTTGGATCCACAACATATTATTATAGACTTTCATTATGCATTTTACCCATATCATACTCTAGATTTCTGGCCTAACACCTCCTTCAAACTGTTTAACCGGTATGCTGTTGGACTTTCTGATTTTCTGAGATACTAACACTATTTAATTACTTGGATATCACCAACAATTGCAATAAAAAGACTGAGTAATTACACATTTACAAATGACAATAAGAACAATATGAGCATCTTTGCCCAGTTCCAAAAAACAACTACAATGCTGACTGATAGAAAAGGAGTTTTCTCTTTTCTCTCACCTCCTTGTCACCCCAGAAATTATTAATAAGTTATTCCATAGTTCCTTACATAAATGAAATGGAGTCCTGCCTACACTGATGCATTTTAATAGCATTTATATTTATATTCTTACATTAATGCCTGTCATAATGGTATCTAAGTATTCTCCAAAAATTCAAAGCAGTGTGTGAAAAGAAGTACAGCTTCCACTTTTCTGACTCAATATTTTCTTTGCTGATAAAGTATTTTTAACTTGCTTTTTATTCTCCTTGTGCCTTTTTACATCTATTTTTTTGCATATTTATATTGAGCATTTTTTAAAGGAATGAAAATAGAAGGGAGCACTATCCATTTGAACAGGATATTTATGTGCATAAATATTCTCCATGCACAACTGAAAACACTTAAAGCATAGGAAAAATATGGCTGCAAAAGATGGGAAGGCAGCTTGCCAAACAGAATGTATTCAAGTCAGAGATAAACTCATGCATGTGCTAAAATTTTAGCATGCATAACCACTAATTGGTGCTAAAGGTAGATAAGCAGATAAAAACTTCTTTTCTCCTAAAGAAGAAACGCGAAGACTGTTTTGTGTATGAAATGAGTTAACACTTCCTCTTTGCATCCTTTCATGTCTCCTTATATACTACCTTGAAAGAATCATAACCAGCACGAATTATACACTTCTCCCATGCTGTCTCCTATGCTCCAAATAGTAGTCCCAGAGTGAGGGATAAAGTAAAATACTAGCCACATCCTGTAAATCAACATAAACTCACCACACATGATCCATATTCTGAAAATGGTAAAAGAAGGGCTTTTCCTGATAATTTCCAGTATGTATTTAGCTGTATTCTAGTCTGGACTGAGCATTTCCCTGAAACTTTAGTATGATGTCTCTCGGTTCATTCACCTTTGCTGCATTCCAGGATTACAAAATGATGTTATGATTTTGTTTGCAAACTGTTTGATTCTGGCTTGTTTTCATGGTTTTGGGGTTTTGATTTTGGTGGGGTTTTTGTATATTTATTTGGGTGTCTTGTTCAGTTTCTATCTTGGTGGTGGGTTTCAGTTGTTTTCTGGTTTATTTGTACCCAGTTTCATGTGAATACATGGCAATGACAAGAAACAAAAGCCATAAACCTATTTTCTTTTAAAATTTCATTTTGTCAAATAGTTTTTCAATAAGTACATCTAGCATTAACTTTACCTACCTGCTCATGACTCATGTGACACTTTTCATATGAAACTACTACATTAATTTTGATTATTCTTACCCTTGTTAATCAGTCTGATTTCACAGCTCTCCGTCATTTTGTATTTCTGAACTAATACCTATTTTTTGTACATTTATCTTGAGTATAGCAGGTTGAACCTTACATTTTTGTGTTCTTCAAAAATCCAGGAATTCACATAGCTATTAAACTCATAATGGAATAGCAAAATATTTTTCCTAGTCTTTTTCTTTTGCAAGATGTAAAACCTCAGAATGGTTAATACAGTAGAAGTCTACTTCTTCAATATACAGCATGACAATGAACCACAATGTTCAGTGTGTAGCTCTATGAAAGCAAAAGAAATATGCTGAGAAAAAAATACCCCAAAAGAATTTCAGTGAAAGTCAAATATGAACATTCTCAAACATTAGTAGATAAATCTCTGTAATTAAAGTGCCCTCAAATATAGAGCTGTAAAATACTCTCAGAAGATCTTAAGTAAAGGTGTCATATATAGATATGTTTATTCTCATATGAATCCCTCCTTTCAAAACTCCTTTCTCTGTGATATCCAAGTTTCAAAGGAATGCATTGGTGCACATTGATTAACACCACAGATTTGGATTAATATTTGTTAATTATACTTTTCCTATAACTGGTGGAAGTCACTCAAAGCTGATCATGAAGGCTCCATATTCAGTCAATGTGAACAGAGATCTCCAGAGTAATTTTACACTGCTTGCGGCATTAGACAATCACCTGTGGAGCAACAGAAAGGCTTTAACAATATTTAGTGCTTGCTTTTTAAGATAGTGGATCGAAAGAATTCCATGACATCTCAGATCAAAATGTTTTCTTGATATTTTCCCACTGACTTACTTGATTAAATGTCTATGGCAATCTGATGCTCAGACGTTCCTCATACAAAACATAATCCACAAAATTGATGGTAAGTGTTCCCCTAGTCATTTCTCTATACAAGAAAGGTTTACAAAAGGTAATAGCTCCTGAAAGCATGCATTGCATTAGATTCCAATTATACAAAGCTGCACTAAGCACAATATACTGCTGGGTTAAATGTTCCTTCTTACTGCTTTGTCTCACTGCTCTTAGCAGGTACTGCAATGAAGATTTCAGTTTGAAAATAGATATGAAGACACAGGACTCAGAAAAAAAAAATGATTCGCTACTTCTATTAGAGCTTAAAATGGGATCTGCATGTATTTAATTTGGCAATGTAGAAAATAGAGTTGTTAAATGTACAGTTGAGAACTCTTTTCTATTCAGAAAAGCAAGATACAGAATACACAACTGAACCCGTTTGTTCAAGTCTCAGTTACTTTTTACCAGCTCAGGCTTGTCAGTGAGACACAGGTTATGTCACCTGGCAACTTTGCATCATAAAAGGTAAAATATGCAAAGATAAATATAATTTACAATGAACCCTCTTGCTTGTAGACAGATTCCCTTCTCACTACAACAGCTATGATTTTCGATATTTTCAATAATTTCCAAGCTATGCTAATAAGTAGGTCCTTCAAAAGCATTGATGTTAGCAGTGGAAATGTACGTCCAGTATTAAATTTTTATTATACTGTTAGGTTATTTGAAGTTACAACATAAAAAAATTGTGTGACAATTTCAATGACAATGAAAGTATGGATTAAAAAGCAAAAACCCATTCAAAGTCCAAAACCTTCTCATCAAAGAGACTTATACGTATTAAAAAAAAATTCTCTGCTTCCAGCTATCAATGTTCATTAAAATAACATATGCTAAACTACTGGAGGTCATCTTCAAATGCTAGAAACAGTAATATGTGTTAGAACCTGATGACACCCTACATGCTTCTCTCAGTGTATGTAATATTACAATATAATTCACCTTTGACATTTCAATGAGATCATGCTTTTCTTCTTTGACTGCTACAAAAAGGAAAAGAATAATGACTTGCATTTGGACAAGTTGAAGCTACTAATAGTGGTGTTACAAAAGAGTGATTTTAGATCTTATGCATAATGGCATTTTAGCAACAAGTTTCCCCTGAGTTAGTTGAATACTTGACTTTCATAGCCAGTAATTTTTATAATTTTCAAGCTGTCAATAACATTTATTTCTTGTTTTGCTGGATGTGAATCCTACAGTTTATTTGCACTTTCTGGCTCAGAGACGAAAGTTGACCAGAATAAAGTGACTGCATAAAAGGAATGCAGTAAAATTTCTCTTTTGGCGATTGAGAAAATTTCCACCACTTCTTCATATTCTGTATTAACTTTCAAAACAAAGATCATAAGATTACTATCAGAATAATAACTTGGGTAGCTGTAAAGCCCATCTTCAAAACTGTCTTCTCTGTCATGATAGTCAAAGAAGTTTTTGTGATCTTTGAAATCAGTGTGGTTGCCCTAACATATAAACCCTTCATTAGTTTGGGAGAATGTCCTGAGTGTTAAAAACAATACAATCTATGAAGTTCTACTTACTAGTTTTCCATTAACACAAAGGGAGATTGTCTCTCTAAAACTAGAAAGAAAATTCACAATAAATTCAGTCTAATAAAGTTATATTTGCACCTTCGAAAGTCAATATCACACCTGCAGTTCACTGGGAAGAAATATTTCACTTTACTATCACCTCATCTCTCATCATCAACTGACAATTCATGGAAGGCAAGCAATTCCTGGGGGTTGTTCCACTGCTTTTAATCTGGATATTGTGGCAGCCTCATCTGTGAATTTTGCTACATTGCCTAGCTCCAGGAAACTTTTAACATGATTTCATCATAGATATTTTAATTTCCTTCATTAAAATATAATATATAAAAGGAAAGAAATCTTTTAAGCTCTCAACTGACAATGGAATTTTACTTATATCATCACAGGGAGCTAACTTCCTATTAATACAATTGTATTTGACATTTCCATTAAAAAATCTTCCACTAGCATTATATTATTATGTCTGTGACAGTTCACTGTGGGTTCTATCATTGCCTACTGATTCTAGATTATGTATTGCTTTACCGCATTTTTTCTATGTTCATAAGAAGTCCACTTTAGGAAAACAGCAATTTGTTTTTGCTCTAAAAGGGTAGTGAAAAGATATTTACAGAGCTCAATTAAACTTTTGCATAATAAGTGTTATACTCTTACTTTAAGGAATTGTAAGGAGCCTCATGCTTAAGGGTAAATTGAATTCAGTTCTAAAGTATTATTAAAAACACTTTGCTAATTTTATTAGCCCATTAAATCTAGGTTGTTGGACAATGTAAAGTAATGCCTCTCAAGAGACATTAGGAAACATAGGAGGGCAGACCTAAGTTTAAAAGCAATATGCAAAGAAAAGCAATAGACTTAATATATAAAATCCAAGAAACAGCCAAGATTTGCTTACACTCTCAGCAACATGATTCCTGTCATGTTCCCACCATAAGACACTTTTGAGTATACACAGCTGCACAGATAACAAAGCCTTAGGCTTTCAAAATCATGAGACCTTTAAATATGTATAACAATACAACTTTTGACTCTAGCAGCAACATATTATTTTGAGTAGTATCTTATAATGAAACTCAGGTAACAATTTAAAGAGTGCTAACAATAACATCACAAGGTCAGGTAGGTATCTCGATAGCAAAAATTAGTTTTCATAGAGTATCATTCATACACAAATTATTTATTCAGCTACATGATACTTTCTGTCTGGGAGCTTGACCTCTGCATTGTGATCTGCTGATTGCAGATTTTGTGAAAAACATTACTCCAATCTCAGATTTTTGCTCGTTCAGAAGATTATCCTTTCTACATTATTTAACTACCTGTCATTTGACCTTGTCTTGAAAATCATTGTATGCTTCTCATGCCACTGCATTCACTAGAGACAGCTGGTGTTTATCAATAGAAGCTGTGGGGGAAAAATTACTCAGTGTAAGTGGACAGCCTAGTCCACTTACAAAAGCAGATCAAATAAAAACAAACAGAAATGAGGAGTACCTAAATACTAGCAACGAACACCACCAGACAGAGGGAATGTACAACGGTTAGATCAGATTTAGGGGTACAGCTGACGTCAGCATTCGTACTGCTCAAGGAAACAGCTGAAGTTGTACCTGTGGTTCCTCAAGCACTAGCTTTAAAACATGTCAAAAATGCAGCATTTTAGTCTGCAGCATTGCTATTGGCTGTGGTGAGCTAAAACCTAAACAAGGTAGTGATTGATCATTGTACGTCCCACACCTGTAGTCATCCATTTCTAGCAAGTGTCAGAGACAAATTCTGGGCCACACAGACCTCTCTAGTCAGCTGGTATGGCTGCTCCTCTGTCAGCTACACCACCCGCCAGATGGAGAAAGCAGCATCAGGACAGTGATGTGGGGGACATATTTCAGGTGTGAAGCACAATTCCAGACCTGGCCCAGCTTGGTTAGTAAAACTACACTACATGTTTTCATTTAAAGGCATCAACCCTTGTATCATAGACAAACACAGGAATTTAGCCATTGTAAGTGCAAATATACTTGGTTGCAGCTTGATGAGATAATCCAGCTGAGTTCCTGCCAATCTTTTTATACTGATGGTATGAGCTGCTGGAATAGCCACATTTCAGTTGGTGTATGATAGATGTTCATATTAAATTTCATATTTATTCTACACTAGCATTGTGTAGAACCAGAAAGGAAAATGTGTAAAGTATTTTTCCTAAATTCTGGACTCCTTCATTTGCATAAGTCAATGTTCATTATCTCCGTTAGAACTCTTTTCCTAATTTTACGTTTCTATCACCTGAAATATATGAATGACATATGCAAAGGTCCAAAAATAACCCTATGGAAAGAAATGAAAATCTATCAAGTGACTGAGAGCAAAGACAATACCCCCATCTTATGTAGAACCTAACTACGGATAATAGGACTGATGGAAAATAATGTGAAGTATTGCAAAAGCTTGATCTAGAAGCGTATAAAACTACTTACATTCTTCCATGAAAACTCAATTGGTGACTGCTATGTATCTCTTTCTTTTGACACACTAAAACTTTAGACACATTAAAAAGAATGTAAAATTATATTCTCTTCAATAAGCTTTAGTTCCACTTTCTTGACTCATCTTATTTGTTTAAATTACACCTTTATGATTTAGACTTGAAAACTGTTTCTTACACTGAAGACCGCCTTGCTTCTAAAAGAATATGTGCACTGCATCTACAGAACTTCAAAAGAGTAATTCTATATCCAATCATAAAATTAATTAGGCTTTATGAAAATTTCTTGGATTATCACACAAATAATTAAGCTGGGTAGGCACACAATACTTTGAACATGCAAAGCTGCATTACTGCAAAAGGGTTTGCAGTGCACAGCTTTCATACAGCAGTACTAACTCTAAGGGGCTCAGCCACTGAAACACGTAATTCTGTGTATAGTAATACTCACACAGCACTCACTCCTAGCTGGTGAGTAAAACTCGAACAAAGAAGGGATAGGGAAATGACTGATGACTATTCTTACACATTAAAGGCTAGTGGGTTCACTCACATGTAACTTTTCATAGATTTTTCAATTTTGTGGATTGTGGGCTTGTGGAAAAGGAGCAAGTGGCACAACATGTAATTCCTGTTGCAGGAAACTAATAGAAGTTTTAATTATTTTTTTTAAATTATGTTCATCCAAACAGGATGACCTTTAGTATGGGCCTATGTATTTGGTTCTGTCCTTAAAAAAAAATACACTATATAAGTTTGTATTCCACAAGAATTCCACAAAAGAGAAAATAGCTGTTAATTAACATGATTTTTAGAATGCCATTGGCAACAATATCCCATTGTTTTTTTCCATTTGCTTATAGGAAAGAAATGTTGGAAACTTGTGTTACTGGCAAAAAATTTGCATTTCATACAATACTTCAAACATAGTTTCAGAAGAGAAAATAACATTCATATGTTTCTTTAAATGAATTTGTCTTCTCAAAAACATTTTGATGAATTATATTTAAATGAATTTTAAGTCTATAAAGGCATTTCTTCAGTTGTCAAGGTGATTTTTAATTAACATAAAATGAGAGTCTCTTTCCTGGTTTCCATCAGTACTTATGATGCGACTGATGGAGCTATAGCTCATCTTCATAAGGTTCACTTAATGCTTTAAGTATTTATGTAGCTTAGTCATATATACAAATAGGGAAAATAAACACTACAGAGCTTGTCCTTTTCTTACTTAAGAGCTAGTGCAATCAATTCACAGCATCCTCAGTGGATCATGACCAACATAATAAAATATGTAGTAGTACTCATAGAGACAGTAGCAAAACCATCAATTTGACCAGACAGCTACAGCTTTCTGACAAATCCTTCAAATNGAAATGACTGATGACTATTCTTACACATTAAAGGCTAGTGGGTTCACTCACATGTAACTTTTCATAGATTTTTCAATTTTGTGGATTGTGGGCTTGTGGAAAAGGAGCAAGTGGCACAACATGTAATTCCTGTTGCAGGAAACTAATAGAAGTTTTAATTATTTTTTTTAAATTATGTTCATCCAAACAGGATGACCTTTAGTATGGGCCTATGTATTTGGTTCTGTCCTTAAAAAAAAATACACTATATAAGTTTGTATTCCACAAGAATCCCACAAAAGAGAAAATAGCTGTTAATTAACATGATTTTTAGAATGCCATTGGCAACAATATCCCATTGTTTCTTTCCATTTGCTTATAGGAAAGAAATGTTGGAAACTTGTGTTACTGGCAAAAAATTTGCATTTCATACAATACTTCAAACATAGTTTCAGAAGAGAAAATAACATTCATATGTTTCTTTAAATGAATTTGTCTTCTCAAAAACATTTTGATGAATTATATTTAAATGAATTTTAAGTCTATAAAGGCATTTCTTCAGTTGTCAAGGTGATTTTTAATTAACATAAAATGAGAGTCTCTTTCCTGGTTTCCATCAGTACTTATGATGCTACTGATGGAGCTATAGCTCATCTTCATAAGGTTCACTTAATGCTTTAAGTATTTATGTAGCTTAGTCATATATACAAATAGGGAAAATAAACACTACAGAGCTTGTCCTTTTCTTACTTAAGAGCTAGTGCAATCAATTCACAGCATCCTCAGTGGATCATGACCAACATAATAAAATATGTAGTAATTGTACTCATAGAGACAGTAGCAAAACCATCAATTTGACCAGACAGCTACAGCTTTCTGACAAATCCTTCAAATACCCCAGCTAATTCAACTAAAATCCCCACATTTGACATCTTATAATTTTGGTTATGGGATGTTCTTACAAATATGAATCCAATATTGTTTTGAATGAACACAAGTAATAAAAGCAGATTGAGACGCTGGTTTAATTAGATGACAATATTAAATACTGCTATGCTCTGATGATCAGCAAAAATCAGTTGTTCTTTGTATGCATCCAGACTATAATTACAAAGCTTAGGAATGTGGGATGAAATGAGCAAATAGAAGGGGATGTTCATCTTTTTCAGCAGACTGTTATTTCTTTTTTTTTTTCATGGGGTCTAGATTCCAGTATCAGTTCCAAAATCTGTGAACTCTTCTTTCAGTGGCCTCTTCACAGAGGATTAGATTTAAAAGCCAGAAGGAACTCTTAGATTCATCTGGTCTTTTCATAACACAGACAATAAAAAAGTCATGCAATTGATTTGAAGAAAATCAGTCAGGACTCAAGGCAATTGTTTGCATGCTACAGAAAAGTTTATTTTGGCCTAAGAGCCAGGGAAAAGGGCCAGCCGNGTAATTCAGGAATTCAGGTCTTAATTTCTTTTAGGGTTATTACACGTGTCTGAGATAAATGTGGTGGCTTGAATTCAAAGTCACAGGGTAACTGCAATATAACTGAACCCATTTTCACTGAGACTATGTGTGGAAGTATAGTGTCTTCATCTAGGCTGATTTTTTAATCTAGTTTCAGCTTCCAGGTATAGGTGACTTTTACTTCTGCTCTATTATGGAGCTGTTCATTGGCAAAAATAATTTGCATCAAATTAATTTGGAGTTTTAGAATGAGCCACCTTCATTTCCTACTTGTTAAACTAGAGAATTACTTTCAATTCATAACACAAGAAAGAAATCTGAATTTAACCATTCTTTTTGTCATTCGTCTCCATCAACAGCATTTACAGCATCATCACCAGAATTAAATGTAATACTTCAGCAACAATATCACTGATGTTGTATTCCAAGTAATACCCCTTGCCTCGTCCTATTTATTGCCCTGGTTCTGGAAATTACTCTCAGTAGCTACAGTCTATTTTTTATCTGTACTCGTACATTGGTAAAGCATCTTCAACCCTGATCTTAAGATCATTTCCAGTGTGAGAATACATCTGCCAAGTACAATATAATTTCAATAATTTATTTTTTTATAAATTTGATTGTACTATAACAGATACTCCTTAAATGAAACTGCACTTCTAATATCAAAGTTAACTGATCATTTGGTGATTATTTCTTCTCTTTGTTTTGTATTTCTCCCTCTTCTTTTTTTTTCCCGTTTCATTTTCTCTCATGTTAGTATAGGTACTGAATAATGTAGAATCACATGTGTCATTCTACAATATACAGTACCATTCTTGGAACTTCTGAGTCCTCAAAATTTAATTCAAGAATTTATAAGCATAAAAAATAATTTATTTTTTAACATAAACTGCCTTTTTAGAAGGAGTGCTATAGCCCTTCTAGTTTTCCATTTCTTGGCAGCTCAAAAACCAGTCTCAGCAAGACAAGTTTAGAAGCAAAACTCTTGCCCTCAAATACAGGGAAAGAAGTATTTTCCTATGTGGTGGTTTGAGAGATATTTGAGAGACCAGATACAGAGGGCAATCAGAATCAAACCAACTGTAAATCGTTAAGTATATTAGTCTGCAATTGATCTGGTTGAAATATAGATGATTTCTTTTTACAGGAACTAAGCCTATGTTCATGGACAGTATGACTGAGTTCAGCTTTTTAAAGAACTAGGCAACATTTCAGGCTCTACATAACTATTTTCATCTACTATTTTTTGTTCAATTTTTCTATTGGTCATTTTTAATACCATTAAGATATATTTTGTTACATTTGATCATATTGATTCTTTAAGAGAAACTTAGTTTCTTCAAAAAATACATTGACACATTTTACAGTTGCACCATGTCAAATCACTGTTTTTACAGCACCATCTGTAGAGTGCGATCTGTGTAGCCATGAAAACCTCGACTGGAGCATTATGGTCTAATGACACTATTTATTTATCATTTTTTTATAATTTCTTTATTTTTTTAATTAAATCCTCCACATTTTCAGACACGCATCTAAAAAGGGAAATTAAAGAAGTAATTCTTCAGTCTGCAGGCATAACTTTGTAGACATGTGGCATGCTTTAGGAAATGTTAGATATAAAACAAGGATAAGATGACGGTCTAACAGATGATTTTGGTACCTGTATATTAGCTGCCATTATGTCTTATTTACAAAGGAGAATTTTAAGACCTATCATTCCTGTTACTAGAATGTTAAAAGCCAAGGAGATCCAAGCCAATCAGCATGCTGAAGCTCAGCCTAAGCCAGCCTGTGGGAAACACTGTGAATCGGGCATCTCATCCTTTCTTGTATGGCACTCAGATATCATGATCTGGGCTTTGGGAAAAAATCTTTGTGCTTTTGCTACCACAAATCCACAAACACACTCTTGGCAAATCTTTCAGAGAAGGTGTTTTTCTTTTAAACTGAGCAGAAAAATTATTTTCTCCTGTGACTATTTTATGTAATATACAAAAGTACATCAGGAACTGTTAAAGGTCCCTTATAATAGGTGGATTCCTTAATTACTGTATCACAAGTTCATGTTTCCTTTCATACTTTTTCTTTAGCTCAACAGCATTTGAAGACATTTTTGAAACAATGGAAGTACTTTAAGAGAAGTGGAAATTTTCCACATACACCCCACAGTCAGCTTTGTTCCCTCCTCTGCACACCCACTGACTCCTTCATTCCTGTTAAGCTTCACTATGTTATATGAAAGCTGCTGTAACACATTATGCACCACTACTTGTGTTCTGAGAATATATATTCTGAGAATTTCTAAAGGTAGCAGAAGTATGCCTGGATAACATTTTGTTTTTCCATCAGACATAGATGTGCATTTATGTACCAGGTCTAGGTAGATATGGAGGAGATACATGCCCATAAAGTTCTTGTTCTGCATAGGCTGTAAGAAACTAAAATAGACTAAACAGTTTCAGACTAGGAAGGCAGTTGAAAGAATGCTTTCTTGTCTCTAACACTGTTTCCTTCAACTTATTGTATTTGTTTGGTAGCTCTCCCATGTGTCTACAATACTAACACCATCAAAACCTCTCAGGGAGTTGGATCTCAGAAAAATACTTGATAAATCTTCCAACAAGTCATCTTTCTTTTAAATTATAACAAGCCTAACTTTTTTTTCGTGACTGGAGAAAAACATATCTTTTCAGTGATGTATATATGTATTAGGAAATAGAGAAAACTGAACATGAAAATATCTAATTGAATATTTTTTTAAATACTAGAATATCTGTATATTGCAGTCAATAAGAGCAGTACAGTTGGCCCTCAAATACCACGGTATCACGGGTCTTGTTGCCCCTCTGCAAAGCCCTCCGTCCGTGTAGAATGGCAGCTAATTAATATGCAAATTTGCCCCACACACTCACACCACCCCTTGGCGCTCTGGCATTGTTTCAGGACTGCCCTGCTGTGTGTTGGTGTTTGTGTCGGCTCTTCCCTGCACCCGAGGCCACCCCACAACTGAAAAAAACCCTTTTCTGCTCCGCCAGGGACACTGGTGCGGGGAGACGACTGCACCGCTATGCTGGTGTCTCTCTGGGTGGGTTGACCCGGTCTCTCCATACTCGGGGTAGACATTTTGCCCTGAAAATTGCGTTCACAAGTTATTCTGAGTTGGAAGGGACCCACAGGATCATCTAGTCCAACTCCCAAACGAATGCCCACCCAGGGATCAGGTCCACAAGCATGGAAGCACGGGTACCAAGCTCCATCCATCCAAGCCTCCCAACAACTAGACCATGTCACTAAGCTCTTCATCGAGTCTTCTCTTAAACACCTCCAGGGTCGGTGACTCCACCACCTCCCTGGGAAGACCATTCCAATGAGAGATCACTCTCTCTGTGAGAAAACTCTTCCTAACATTCAGTCTAAACCTCTCCTGGCGTAGCTTAAAGCCATGTCCTCTTGTTCTGCTGTTGTCAGCCTGAGAGAAGAGATTCACACCCACCTGGCTGCAACCCCTTTCCCTTTTCCTCTTCCCTTCCCCCATTCCCTTCCCTTGAAGAAAACGGATATTTCACTACTCTCACAAGAAAAAAATCCCTCACAGGTTTCAAATTTTCAAAATTTTCAAAAGCTTTGAAAATTCAAACTACATAAGATGTCTGGGAAAATACATCACTATGGTTTGGAATTCAAAATTATGACTTGCAAAAATCAGTGCTAAGATGAAAGCAACACAAAATTAGAGAAAACCAAATGTTGCTTGAAAAACTAAAAGCCCACGCCCACAGGGCACTCCATGCAAAATCATACAGAAAACCTAAAGAAAAAAAAAAAGTAATCCATTTCAGTCAAACTGCTGGAAATAAATATGCCCTAGTGTTACTCCGGATCTCCCAATTAAATTGTGAAAGCTACATGTTCAGTGTTATTAAACCAACTAAAGAAATGTAGTGGTGCATTATCTTTAATCCATTTTTAAACATAAGGTTATTGTAAATTAGAAGAAGGTCAAAATTCTTCCTAAGTTGAAGCTTTGGATGCATCACTGTGGTTAAGCAAATTTACCTGTTCAGATTAATATAAACATTTGAGAATTAGACTAGCTTGTCCCACTGGGTTTCCATCATTTAATGAACACTTTTCTTCTGGGCAGGAAACAAGATAAACTTCTTTCATCCAAATAATAAGCAGTATTGCTAATGAAACATAGTACTGTGTGAAACTAAGAGGGGAAATATTTTAGTCTGTTAATTTCTTCACAGAATTACAAAACTACTGAAGGAAGTAAAATAAATGTCAGAGAAGGAACGTCAACAGTAGCATTATAAGGACAGCATCAAGGAGAATGAAAATGTCAAAGGAATGTTGTAGCTAATACACTTCCTTTTAAATTGCTTCACTATGAGAAAGTAGGAAATTCATCAATAACCTTAAATTATTTGCAAGAAACCTAATTGTGGGACATTTTGCTCTTTATAAGCTACACACTACATATTCAACACAATTTAAAGAGTACTGTTCTGATCTGGTTTACTGAATAATTTCTATGAGTTTTACAGACAAGCAATTGTCACCTATGCCTTGCCTTTCCACCCTGCAAGCTCACAAAATACAGTGGAGTCTGTCCTCCCTTCGATGAACTCCATTTGGTGTGTGATAACACATTTTATATTTCCTTATTCCTCAGTCTCATGACTGTCTTTGTAAGTTGCAAACCCATTTAGATTGGTTAGCGCTACCCAGCCATAGAGAATAGGTTTTATCTGCATTTTGCTCCCAGTACTATTGACAATAGACATATATCTCAGCAAATATTTTCCTGTGCACTCTCCTGTTCCACGCTCAGTGGCAAGATATACTTCATAATATAAATCAAAATTCAAACATAAAAGGAAATTACTGGTCCAGTAGTGGTTCAAAAGCCTTTCTTGCAAATATTCATCCAGCCTAGCGCATATATGCTGAATGAACTTTCCATTAGTCCTTGCCATTTCTACTTGCTGTAAGACAAAAATTGTCAACTAAAAGAAGTGGGCTTGTGCAGTGGAAGAAATATAGCAAGACTAACCACACATCTCTAGCTGTTGTGCCCAAAATGGAAGATTCAATGGCCCTTACAGCATTTCTCCTTAAGGTTTTGAGCCAATACCCATTTAATAAGAAGAGAAATACAAATAAAATACAAGAAAATGCCAGCTGGAAGTCTATGGTGCAAAATACTAAGAGAAGGAAAATCAATCAAATATTCTTACCCCAGATATTTGTCACGGATGATAGACCTACATATTCTTGACCTCTGAAGGATGACACACTTTTGTTTTGACATTTTTACACTTATGCAAAAACATTTCTGCAGTCTCTCTTGGTTTAATGAGGCATATATGGAACCTGGCTTGTATATGACTACACTAAAACTTGTGTTAATTTGCAGAGACAAACGTCAGGTAGATTCTCCTCTCCAAGCCATTCCACAAATCAAGCAATTTGGATCAACTTCAACACAAGATTGATGATTACATTTCCTTCCACATTATTACACATAAATTAAAAGCAAATGTTTTGTGTTGAAAAACTAAATAAAGAACATTTTAAAAATACACTGTTATTTTTGTCAGAAAGATTCTTTAAACATTCATTACCATGCAATTAAATAACTTTCTTCAACAGAAAGAATATGTTTCTTTTTCACTATGGTTTACTCTTTTCCACAGTGGTCACATTACTGGCCAAGTTGACTGCTACAGTCTGTAACTTGAATTACCAAGAAGGACATGAATCAGGTAGCTATGGAAATGTTTACATTAATGTTATATAAGTACTGGCAAGGAGTAGGATTCTGGAGAGAAGAGTAAGTTCTAAAATATCCGTTACAGCTCCACACTGCTTTAAGATACACTGCAGGTTTCTTCACATTTCAGTAAAAGCCAAGACAAGGGGGAAAATGACGATGCTTCAGGAACTAGATTTTTATAGTTTTTTCAAGTATATGCTCAGATTCTCAGTAGCATTATTTGTCATGTAGCATTAAAATGGTACCTTTTTCTTAACTGCATGTACAATAAAATAAAATGGACAGTTCTCATTTAAATAAAAACTAGCTTGCAATGAGATATGCTAAAAATGAAATGCCTTTAAAATAAAATGCTCTCTTAAAACACTTTTTATGAACATCTAGAGACCAAGAAGTCATAAACCACACTTCCCACAGTCAATCTGAATTCGGTTTTAAGTTCAATATTGTTCAGTAAAAGTAGAAATCTGCAAGAACATTCAATTCCATTATGTTTATCCCCACTCTGCTTTATAACTTGCTTTCATAAATTTTTGTTATTTTGCCAAAATACCAGTTTTCATTATTATTTGATAAGGAATCTTTCTGAATGAGATATATTAGTTTTTCATCAATCAAAAATTTTATTTTAAGCCATCTGTTAGGACACATTTTTAGCTGTGAAATACTGGAAATTAATTTTTTCCCCTGATTTATTTGTATTATTTTATGTGAATAATAGTTTACTCAGTTCAGCTAGCAGAAATACATGGACAGAATTTTATTTTATGTTAAAGGGTGTTCAAGTAAAAAAGGAGTTTTAGCTTTATTAGGAAAAAGGATGAACACTAAAACCCTAAGGCACTTCTAGCTTAAACCCCTGGAAATTTACTACCATTACCCTAAACTGGGTCAGACAGCAAAGGTATAGCTTCAGCTGCACTGACTCACTATAACTTTCATATCCAAAGGCAAAACCAAGACTTTGAGTTCTCATATTTCATAGAACACATATATATATTTTTAAAGCATACTCCTCCTTCCAACAACAAAAAGCTCCTATTGCCTTACCTCTAGGATTTCAAAGTCATGTCACCAACAGCATCACTGGGACAACAGTAGGTTCTATATTATGAATGTGTTCTGGAATGTGCACCGAAACAACACTAGCCTTGCCAAAATTAATATAGGAACATATGGCTGCCCAGCCCACTGGCATTGCCAGGATACACACAGGAGGAGGAACTGAACTAGTCCCAGACATTGCCAAAAGTCCAGATGAGCCAACATACACTAGCACATTTACACCTGGACTCGGATACCATAGTAAAAAATGTCAGGGTTTTGGAAACCTTCCTGAAACTTCATCAGACCCAAATTTACAGTTCTAAAATGAAATGAAAACATGAAAGATTCATAAAGGTTCTGAAGAGCTGTGTTAAAGCACATTCGTAACCTTTGTTTAATTTTCCATCACACAAAAATTTCCTAGAAAGTTACTTTCAAATGTGAAGCAGCAATCCCTTCATTTTTAAAATTTCCTCTCTCTTATTGAGTAACTGCGGTCCCCAACAAGACTAATTTCATCCATCAGAACATCATGGTACACTAAAATGAGTTCAGCATGGAAGACAAGAACACGACATGTAGATTTAATGTGTGTCTGCATATTACAGTCCTCTTTTAATTGATATTCTCAGTATCTTGCTACCAGCTACTCCTCATGCTAGATACACAGAGGGAATCATGAGACTTCCTCAGGTTCTTTTGGGAAATATTGCGTAGGTGTTAACAGCAATTTTCAGAAGAAAAGTTTTTCAATACAGTATTGTTGGCTTATCATAATTAGGATGCTTGGCACTTCATGTAAATGACCCCCCAAAATCAAGAGCATACCGATTCCTAATTGAAGATCTGGAAATAATTTCTTCTGCTCTTTAGGAAAAGAATTTGGAAATCTTTTCCCCAAAATTTCTCTTCTGAAAAGCAAGATTTTCCCCACTCAAATCTTGCATATCTCATCTAAAAAAATCTTCTTCTTTCGATGCACTTCTGATTGCACACTGTTTTCTACTGAGTATCTGCAGTGCATTTGAAGTCTTGGTATCTACTGAAAGCTCAGATATTGCCAACAGAAAGACCCAAAGACCAGATTGAATATTTAATTGAATTGTCCGGGCTAAATTTCGGTACTATACATTAGTGGGTAAACTGTGCTGTAACTAGTAATAGTTACCCCCTCTGTTTTTACTCAAATTTACATATCTGCTGTTAGCAACACATCTCTATTCCATAACAGAGGCAATTCTCATGCCTCATGGTTGCAGTAACTTTAGGGATTAGTGGCACTTTGCTAAACTGATGGGAAGAGGCCTATTGTGGGAGTAAGTTAAGCAACCCTTAAAGAATGCTTTTGGAGGGTTTTTAGTTTATTTTGTTTTTCACAGATCTAGAATGAAATCTAATTCAGTGTATCTTCATTGGTTATCCAAGATGAAGAGACTTTAATTGTGATGGTGATAAATAAATACTGCCATATATGATGACTGAACAGTTGCATGCCATCAAAGTCTTAGGGATACTTTTATGCCATGACCCAGATACATACTATTGCTACCAAAACAGGATGACCTTGCCATGATGACATGGAATTCAGGACGTAGCTTTCAGTCTATCTTGATTTCCTCTCCTTGCACTTATAAGCTTTAATCAGTCACCATATTGTTAAGCTTAATGTAACAGAATAGTCATGAAAATGTTGATATTTTTATTATCTCTTTATCTCAGAATTTGTGATTACTCAAATCAATGAAATCCCTTTTTTTTCCTTTCTGCACCATCTCTACTTCTGGGTCTACTAGGATGGAATCTGGTAAACTTATGCCCCTATTTTTTTCATATTGATTAAATATTCATTAAAAATATGCCAAATCAATGTTATACCCCTCAAATACATATAAGTTATTATGTGAGACATATTCATCCTTGATTTTATCTCCCCAGACTTTCCTCAATTCACATATTTGCATATTATTATGTGATAGTATTAGAAAAGTTTTAATAGCAAGCTTCACATTCACAGATTCAGAGAATATTATGAGTTGGAAGGGACCCACAAGGATCATCTAGTCCAACTCACCATCTAACACCCGTACAGATCCGAAAGCACATCCCAGAGCGGTAAACACAAACCTAGTTCCCTCACAGTCTAGCAGGCCACTCCGAGCCGGAAGGGACCCACAGGATCATCCAACCCTACACCCCCCAGGTAGACCATGTCACTAAGCTCCTCATCCAGTCTTCTCTTAAACACCTCCAGGGACGGTGACTCCACCATCTCCCTGGGCAGTCCATTCCAATGTGCAATCACTCTCCCTGTGAAAAACCGCTTCCTAACATTAAGTTTAAACCTCCCCGGCGTAGCTTGAGGCCGTGCCCTCGCGTTCTGGTGTCGTCAGCCTGAAAGAAGAGGTCCACACCCATCTGGCTGCCACCTCCCCGCAGGTAGTTGTAGACAGCAATTAGGTCACCTCTGAGCCTCCTCTTCTCCAGACTGAACAACCCCAGTTCCAGTAGTCGCTCCCCATAGGGCTTGTCCTCCAGTCCTTTCATCATCCTTGTCGCCCTTCTCTGGACCCTCTCAAGCAGCTCAACATCCTTCTTAAATTGGGGAGCCCAGAACTGGACAGAAACATATTCTTGATTTCTCCAAAACAGTTAAGCATCTTATAGAATCCACTAGCTTTCATGTAACCCATTTGAGTTGTTGTTATTATTGTGCATATTATTGTGTGTATGTTCACTTTTAAATCATGTTTCTTTGAGGACAACCTTCTCAAAGAACACGAATGGATGGACAAGGAACACCTGAACAAGTTCAAAAGCAGAAAAAAAAAGGTACGGAGAAGTGTAGCTGTTACCTACGAAGAAGGCGGAAGCATTGCCTGAGTGTGAACAGATGCTCTAAGAAAGGCGAAGCTCAGCTGGATTTGAAAAAAAACTAGCGACATGAAGGTCATCTAGAAGAGTGTCTGTGTAAATATATACTGACAGCTAAGGGAAGTGGAAGTCCACAGCCTAATGAAGCAAGAAAATTAGTGACAAAATATGTAGAGAAGGTCAAAATACTCAAGGACTTATTATGTTTCCATTGTCCAGGTTTGCTCTCAGATGTCCCACTCTTTTGGAGTGAAGCAGTAGCCCACAGGGCAGAAAGTGCAACTCTTAGCTTACAGAAGAGCAATAAGGACCAGGAAATCTATAGTACATGAAGGGCAAGAAGACATCCCAGAACAGCCAGCTCAGAATCACCCAGGTTGAGTTGTGTCTAACCAATCTTACTGTTCCATGATGAAAAGACTGCTTATGGCTGAGAGCCCAGATATTAATCCAAAATTATTTATTATTACTGGCATAAAAGTAAAATAAGAGTAGATGTAATTGTCTGAATACTCTACAGAATTATGAGAAACAGGAGTTTTGACAGAAAAAAAAAAAAAAGATATGCAGCTGTATAGAAATAGAGGACCAGCTTAGCCAATGCGTTTCCTCAAAGATGAACTTGTAAGGTGCTTGATAATTTTATACTTTGGACTTGTTATGTTGCATTTTCCATACAGCTAGTACATAGATGCTGCGCAGTCTACTGCTGCTACTTGTTACTCCACTGCCTGAAGCTGAAGCAGTTTGTGGCACCAACTGGAAAAATGCTGATGATCCTAATTCATTACAAACACAGTTATAGCTAATCAGATGTTAGATTGTTTCACAAGAAGTCAGAAATATGTAGAATTCTATTAATCTGGAATACGCACACCTCTTTGTGAGAAGAATGTCATGATTATGTATTAAAGCACTCAGAAATTTGTTAGAAAAATTCCCTATGCATATGCAACTTTGTAGCTTATTTGACATCTGTCATAATATTTTAATTACGACTAATTATATTTCTTCCTCAAAGTTTCTAGTTGTATTTATTGTTATTTAAGGTGGTATTTTTTTCTTTTCTTTATTCAGTGTTTGATCCCAGATCTTATTTAGCACGTGTTATTCAAACCTTGAATGGAAAGTATAATTATTTTCTTCATCGCTGTTTCTGTGGTGGTTTTGCTATGGTGAATGAATGGTGAATGAATATTTAATAACTACAAAGTCCTAAGATTCAATTTATTACAGACATTTTTCAGTTTGAAAATTAATCACAGTTGTACCAAGGTGCTCAATAGTTTGGGGTATAAAATTCCAGTCACTTGAGACCTGACTTCTTCATATGCTAATTTGTAACATTGTCCTCACTTGGAGCAGTCTGAATTGATTTTATTTACAATTGGAAACACAACAGTTCTGCAAATCTGACCCCACATTTTCCAGAAAGATGGAAACAGTTACAAGAGTACTTCATGCCCTAGATAAAAGTAATAATTTTCAAATTCAGATGAAGATTCCAGGAAAATCCTTTTCCTTTCCTCCAGACTCTGCCATGCTTTATGTTTTTTTTCTCTGTCCTCTAGGAGAGAACTAGTTTATCCCCTCCTACTTTCTCCTCTTGTGGCTCTCTGATCCATAGACCTTTTCTTACCAGGGATAGTCTAACTGAGAGATAAATGAGCAATTGTTCTCCAAACGGGTCTCAACTTAAGAAACTACTGCTTCAATTCAAGAACGGAGAAAGGGCATAGGTTCCTAAAATCTTGTCTCATTTTTTCACTTACAGTACTTTTAACACAGCTGCATTAATGATGGTATCATCCCATTTCACAGCCATCATTTCCACCTCTAGTGTTACACATCTTCAAACCAAAAATAAATGAATCAGGCACCCCACAGACAGCATTTTCTCTCAATGCAGCCTGAAAGAATGAGGCACTGGTTAAAAGCTTCTGTTAAAAATCTATGTGATCATAAAAGCAAGGACTATATTATGATTCATGTGCACAGAACTTAATTTTAGCATTAGCTAATACTAGGTATTCTAAACCCCAATTTTAAGTAAAAAAGTCAGTAATTTCTCATCTTTTTAGTGTTTGCATACTTACATGTAAAACATATACAGTCAACCCTCTTCCACTTCACGCTCCCCATATTGCGCCTTCACATCTTAGTGGCGTGACTTTTAAGCGATTAAGCAGGCCCATTTCGCAACTACACATACATGACCTGACACGCATGAATATTCAAACTAGGCAGTCATGAATATTCAAGTTCATCCCCACGCCGTGCCACAGAGACCCTGGATACATTGCTCTGCCTGCGCCGCGCCCACCCCGAGGCGGCCGTGGTTGTTCGGCTCCAGTGGAGCCAAGCCAGGAGCGCGTTGGTCCTGCAGCGACTCAGCATCATTTGAGCACGAGCTGCCCCGCTCCTCTCCAGCATGTGCCACTACCTCGCTTCGCTCCAGTGCATGCCGCTACCCAGCTCTGCTCGAGCACGAGCCGTCCACCTCATCATCATGGCAGCCTCCAGCTGCCTCCATGTTGCTGCCACTGGCTCGAGCAGGGAACCGGGCGGCTGCGCCACTGCCACGTGTCGCACTGCCGTGGCAGCCCGGGACCTGTCTGCTGTGCAATTTCGCTCCGCGCCACTCAGCCGTGCCCACCCCGCCACCCGCCACTTCCCGAGAGCCAATGGGGTGGCGCCATCACTCACAGGCTCCTGGGAGCCTGCATCACCTGCTGGCTGTGTGCTCCCATGGCTCACAGCGCTCTGGCAGTGGCAGGGCCAGGTGGGTGCTGGGAGGGCTGCGCCATACTGCCGCACTTTCACCACGATTATGGAGACACCAAGTCTACCCACCCGGAGAGACACTGGGATAGCGTCATGGGCAGCTCCCTGCACCCATGTCCCTGGCTGAGCAGAAAAGGGGTTTTTCCTGGCGTGGGGTGTCTGTGGGCACCGGGAAGCACTGACATGAACACTGACACACAGCAGAGCAGTGCTGAAACAGCGCCAGAGCACTGGAGGGCAGTGTGAGGTTGTGGGGCAAATTTGCATATTAATGAGCTGCCATTCCAAGCAGATGGAGAGCTTCGTTGGTAGGGGGCATGACCCGGGGTACCATGGTGTAGGAGACCCGACTGTATATCACAAAATATAAATACCCCTATACTCTCATTTATACTGGGTAGCTGTGAGCATAAGCAAATCTCACTGAGTATTCTGGAAGTACATTTAAAGACATATTTTAGTATTGTTATTCCTGTTGGTTAGCTGGAACCACATTGTTTTTTGAATGAATACATAAAGGATGAAGCTAAAATCACAGGGGACAAATTTAAAGAGGTTCACAGAATCACAGAATATTCTGAGTTGGAAGGGACCCACAAGGATCATCGAGTCCAACTCTTAACACTGTCTCCCTGGCGGGAATCGAACCCGGGTCTCCCACACACCAGGTGGGGACACTTACCACTGTACTAAAGTGGATTATGGAAGTAAGAATACACTGACTGCTAGAAACAGGGAACTGCTGTGTTAAAGGAAATACAGTCATACCTCAGTAATTTGCACTGTCATATTCATGGTCTCAGTGATCCATGGAAATTTTTTCTGCAATCTTTACTCAGTAATTTGCGGAGAGGTATATAGCTCAACAGGATGGCATGCTGCCATGGCGGCTGGCCCCCGCTCCCTGCCCACAACCGCCAGGAGTGAGGAAGTCTTAAACTGTGTAACACATGGCACCATGTGGGTCCTGTTTGGCCATTTCAGCCGCAGTAGCCAGTCTGGATTTGCCAGCGCATTTGTGCACATAAGCATATGCATAGCCTCAGGCAAAGCAGTCCTGCCTGTGCTAGCTGCTGCAGTTAAAGGGAAAAAACTCCTACTCTCCGCATGCTGTAAGATGCCCCTGGATGTTGCAGTGTTATAGAATTGCTGTATTTATGGCAATAATTTTCCATCCTGCAAACTCGGAGGTATGACAGTAACATAACTTCCTACTTGTACCAGGCATGTGTATTCCTGTTAAATAAGAAGCAATCAGGACAGGTAGCAGCCAACCTCCTATTAACTCTATCCTGAATTTATATGTTGCTTGCTACACACTACCTGTTATTGCCCCTCACCACCTTCCCTGACATACTTGTGATTTTCCTCTATATGTAGCTGTCTGGACTTCTTAGATTTCTGAAGGTACACAGACCTTGTAGATTCAAACTAAACCCCCGCATATTTGCAATTTGCATATACGTGGTTTCAATTAACTGTAGTTTATTTTTCAACAAGTTGTGGCTTGTGATTGCACAGATAATACTGTGAACTCCACTAGCTCATGAATATGTAATGAGCTCATGAATATGTAAATCAGACCCACCTGGGAGCCACCAGGAATAGCAAGGGGAGGGAGCCGGAAGTCACACACTGTACAGCCTGGCTCATCTAGTACGCATTTAATGTAAACGTGTGCTCTTGCATGACCAGAATTGTTCTTCACCGGGCTGCAGGAGGGGACTGCTATTGCATATCTGTGTGTTAGAGCAAGAGGCACCTTTAACCCATGCCCCAGGGCTGGTGACGGGAGGGGTGCCCGCACTGCATCGAGCTGAGGCAGGACAGGCGGCCATGTGCCTGTGCCGCACCAAGCCGAGCTTGCTGTCCCCACCCTCTTGCAGTTTACAAGCACCATCTATTATCACCATTTAAGGGGAAGGGAAGGACTCATGCAGCCAGGCTCATCAGGAGGTGGGGAGGTGGGCACTCTGCCCACCCACCCCAGGGGCTGCACAGGCTGCTGGTGACACACTGGGAACACAAAAACCTGGCAGTGGGAGCAGTGTGGGCACTGGGTGCTTCAGTTTACAAATGAAACCAGTTTTTTTTTTTTTTTTTCTTTTAGAGCAGAGAAGCCTGGGGAAGCGGAGCGGGGGAGGGGGGGAAGAATAATTCTGTTCCTGGAATCCTGCACCTTAGAGGCAGTGTCTATTGACATGGTAATATAGGTAGACCTGAAAGAAAGGTTTCTCAAACTTCCCTCCACATGGGGGAAGGGGGCATTCCAGCCAGGATGCCTTCAGTATGCCAAAATATGTCTTAAGGCTTTGTCCTGTATTAACCCTTTGAGGAATATTCAGTGCGTTATTGCAGTTGGTGAGTCATGATCACTATGCCACACACAAACAAGGGCTGTGAGCAGAGCCCCTTTCTGCCTGAAATGCATAGGGTTGTGGAAGCCGGCAAGTGCTTGATTTAAATGCACATTTCAGTCCATCCCTCATGAGAAACTTCTGAGAAACAGACCCAGAGCTCTCCAGGACTACCCATGGCAGCAGCAAGACCACAAGCGACAAGGGGCAGCCCTACTGGGGCTCCATGTGCATGTTTGGCATTGAGAAAAGGGCGGGGGGGGGGCACTGGGAGGAGGCAAGGAGACGGAGGGAGCAGCTCTGCCACTGGCCCCCATCTGTTCTTATGGGAACAGCCTCTGCTGAAACACACATACACCCCCCCCCCCC